>CM034349.1:56031693-56472321 GCA_019925275.1 Mytilus edulis | reverse complement strand
CAGCATCTTAGTGGTTCCCATAATTTCACCTAGAGTAAAGGTTGTCTTGAATGTATTCCTTATCCTAGCAAGGTATAACTTGGAGTCTTTTGAATCGTTGTTTTTATTTCTCAAAGCACTGTTAATTTAGGAGTTAGAGCATTTTGCGTTGACTGTAGTCATTGTTTTTTCTAGAGTTCTATACCCTTTGCATTTAGAATTTTGACCGTTATGTACTATTGCATCAATTGTCTGACTGCAATCCTCTGAAAATGCAAAATGTATTGTTTTGTTATTTTTGATTTTTATTAATACATGTAGAAAGAACTGACTGTTCTTTTTATTAGTTTGTCTCAATATTTACTTCCTTCACAAATATTATATAAATCGTCGAGATATTGCCAAGGTAGATTAAAGTGGTGTAAAAACACACACAAAATGTTTTCTTGTGGATGCACAAATCATTAAATAGAACTGTACTGAGAAGCAGGTCAACATCAAGATAAAATCAGCCTCGTTTGACATACATTTAAAAAAAAAATTCATCCTTGAAGTTTACATTATTGTTATAAGTAAATTATAAGTTTCAGCATCTTAGTGGTTCCCTATTCACCTAGAGTAAAGGTTGTCTTGAATGTATTCCTTATCCTAGCAAGGTTAACTTGGAGTCTTTTGAATCGTTATTTTTTATTTCTCCACAAGCACTTTTAATTTAGGAGTTAGAGCATTTCTGGTTGACTGTAGTCATTGTTTTTTCTAGGAGTTCTATACCCCCTTTGAATTTAGAATTTTGACCTTAATGTACTATTGCATCAATTGTCTGTGCAACTCCTCTGAAACCACACAACAGAATTTTTATGAAACTTTGAAGAAAATGATATGTAGATGTGCATATCTACAGAAAGTTATGAATCCATATTTTTCTAGAAGTGATATAACTTTAAACTTACAAATTTGACCTTACAAGAGGGACGAAAGATACCAGAGGGACAGTCAAACTCATAAATCGAAAATAAACTAACAATGCCATGGCTAAAAATGAAAAAGACAAACAGACAAACAATAGTACACATGACACAACATAGAAAACTAAAGAATAAGCAACATGAACCCCAGCATAATATACTACTGCAACAGTTTGTCAGCTCGAGACATAATAAGACTTTTGTGAGAGTTATAAGTCATTGAAATTAGGAATCTGGTGGAATTTTGTTTGCCCAGTGACAATGTGGGGACATCAGGTAATTGAGCGTGCTCACAAAGGCTCTTTCAGTTTTGTTGAGCCTGCAACTTTTATCACAGAAAGCTTGACATAGGGATAGGGATCCGGTGGCTGTGGCAGCGGCGTTAGCTAAATTCCTAAAAGCTTTATATTTTGGAAGACCTGGATTCTTCATACTTTGTATATAATTGCCTCATGTTACGAAGTTTCCGTCAGTCACATGTCCTATGTCCTTGACTTCATTTTCATGGTTCAGTGACTACTTTAATAGTTTTGGTCTGTTTTTCTTAAACTACAAGCAATAGGTCAACTATATTTGTTGTATGGAAGAATTAATAGCTGTACATGTCTGCCTGGCATGGTTCATCTGACATTGACCTCATTGTCATGGTTCATTGGTCAATTTTTAGTTTTCTTGTTTAATGTAAAGTTATTATGACAGTTGTAATAAAGCTTTATATTTAGGACTATCAACATAATATCAATGATTAGTAAAGAAGGCAAGACATTCTAGCATGTGCACTCTTGTTTTAATAAAAGAAGATTCATAAAATAAAACAACTGACCTTTCCAATTCATTTTATTTACATTATATAAATATATATACTTTTAAATATGTCAACAATAAAAACAAAAACAATATTTACATTACTAATAGATGGAAAAATTAATAAACATTTGTAAATTTGATTTTTCATCAGCATATCCACACATCACAATAAACATGATAAGAAAACTATCTTAACCAATGACGGCATGACTTTTTGTAGAGCTTGTCTATAAATCAGAAAGGATTATGCATGATTGAACATACATTCACACTGCCTCAGTTGTAAGATCAATTTGAGGATTTGACTTTAATATCACATATATTTATAAATGACAAAATTGTTACATACAAATTCATGATTAGACTAGGAGTATACTGGATATTTATAATTAATTTCAGAGAGATGATGTCAATAACATTAAATAAAACAAACTGCCCTAGTCATGGTTAAAACAAAATAACATTTAACTGGTAAATCTGTGACATTTAAAACTGTCCAAATTTAAAAAAATACTAGACAACGTGCTACAATTAACACAATTGTGAAATATAGATGCAGAAAAAGTTAATGCATTTTTCATTATAGGAGGAGTGAATTGTTATAAATGAAGAAACATCACATGTATAACAGTTAGCACTAATACTAAGGGTATATATGACCAATATTTCTTTCACTTGTGAAAGGATCCTGATTTACCCTTATATGTGTGTCGTTCATAAAAAATAAGGACAAAAAATGAAAATAAATGAATGCATAGAAAATAACATTTATCACAAACAATTAAAACCTTCAATCAATAACATGGACCTAACGACAGCAAACTTGACTTTGGATAAAAAAAATAGCTGCTCCAATTCTTTCCAAGAATATAATAATATGTTGGTTAAACATCAATAAGGCAGAAACCTTACAACACAGTCAAAATTAACAAATAAATCCATTCATTCCATAGAAACAACCCTTTTACATTTCATACAAAAACTAGGGGGAAAAAAGAACACATCCATGCTTCTATTTTCTCAACACATTATTTAGTAAAATTAACGGCTTTACAGATCAACGTATATTGTATACTTCTAACTGATGCTACCAGATATTAAATTTCATCTTCAAAATATCATTTTCCATCATATATATATAAAATCATAACAGAAATAATAAAGTCTACAGTTAAAAGTATCTTTTTCATTGTTACTAGAATCTTATTCAATTTCTTATTGTTAGCTCTACATTTAGAGAGTATTCATTCACCAACATTCCTTTTCATTTTATTTCCAAGTTTACTACAATAACAGATATGTTGCATATGTAGAAATATGACTATAAATACATGTTATATCACAGGAAAACTGTTGTGTCCGATAAAAAAATACTTCAATATCACAAACAGTAATGTATTGAGCAAAATGAATGGAATTATGATAATTGATAACGAAGGCAAAGGGGGCAAAGATATCTGGTTATGGGTTATGTACAATCTTGTCAAGGCTTTTGGTAACCACAGTATTACTTATTTCAGACTCCTATTCTATGAAGCAAAACTGTCTGCCGGACTACTTTTTTGGGAATTCCAGACTACTTTTTTGGGAATTTGAGTCGCAAAATAAATGATTTCCTGTCATTTTATTAGAAATAAAGATTAAAGCTTTTAATTGACAACTTTTTACTAATTAACACACTACATTAATACAGAAATCAATTATGTGATCTGGTAAAAAAAGAATTTGTTAAAAAGTAAATTACAGTATCGTTTTATGTATTAAATGATTCTTTGAATGCCATTACCTAGAAAAAGATACATGATACAAAATAATGTCTGTGATGCTTTCATACAAAAAAAAATCCTTTCAATTTTTTTCAAATAAACAGCAGCAGTTAAAAAAGGAAGACATTCAAAAATCTTTCAAGTAATGTTTATTTATAATATAAATCAAATGCCAGTTCTTCACATGCAAAAAAATGGGATGTCTGGTTTTAAGAACTCTTTATGTTTGTGTGTTGAATTTCGTCATGCATTTTTATGCTTCATACTTAGTTAAGGACAGATAATGGTAAATTGAATCTTTGTTGTTGTGAAGATCTATTCATGTGATTAATGATGATTAACCCTTTACAGCACATTTTGCTATGATTTATTTCTCTATTTTCAAAATTGTTCGTGTTTGAAAATAACACTTTATCAAAAAAGAGGCGAAAGATGTCAGTTGGAAATTCAAACTCATAAGTCGATTTTAACTTTGTGAGTCCTACGATTTTCCGAAAGTTACCTTTATCATTAATGTTCAAACTTTAAACTTTTTAAGCCATGATTGTATAGATACATAGAAACATAAGGAGCTTTATAACCTAAAGGGACCTAAAAATTCAATAAAAGGTTAAATTTACATGAAGGTGTTTGTCTTGGAAAAGATTCAGTTTTGACAAATCGATGATATTTTTCCACTGGCAGGTAGTGAAAATGATGAAAGTAAATCATTCATTAATATTAGCAATGAACTCTCTTAATTAGATAAAACAATCACTGTATCATTCATCACTAACACTGAAGAGGTCATAATCCAGTGTCTTCAACTTTTTGTGCATTTTTATGAGATTGTTCCTCTGTTTCCATCTTTGTTACTTCTTTGTCTTCATTTTCTTTTTCCACTGTAACTTGTAAACTTTCAAAATTTACTCTCTCACTTATTTCATACTACAATAAAATTTCAATTGATGTATTTTAAATAAATATTTGCTTATAAGGTATTCACTTAATAAGGTGTTTAAGAAATAAAGAACTTTTAATCTTAATCAAAATGGTAGTGTACAATGCTTTGCCTAAAATATCTGAAACTTTTTAAAATCAAAAACTGTTCAATGTCAATTTGCCTTTCCCTAATATCACATTAATTCTTTATAAAAAAAATTGCGACCAGATACCTATTACACATGTGTGTGGTACACATGTCTATGATAATAGTTATCAAAGGTACAAGGATTATAATTTAGTAAACCAGACGCGCATTTCGTCTACATAAAGACTCATCAGTGACGCTCAAACCAAATATTTATAAAGCCAAACAAGTACAAAGTAGAAGAGCATTGAGGATCCAAAATTCCAAAAAGTTGTGCCAAATACGGCTAAGGTAATCTATGCCTGGGATAAGAAATTCCTTAGTTTTTCAAAAAGCTCAAAGTTTTGTATACAGGAAATTTATAAAAATGACCAAATTATTAATATTCGTGTCAACACCGAAGTGTTGACTACTGGGCTGGTGATACCCTTGTTAGTACTCCTCTCTCGATTTAGCTCTATATGTTAATGAAGGTCCACTTACATGTTTGTTAAAGGCAGCCATTTTAAATTCTTGCCAACTGTCATCACAGCCTCTCATCTTCCGACTGTTAATGTAAGATAAGAGATATAAAAATACATGATAATTTCATAATATTAATAAATCATTAGGTGAATAGAATTTTGAAAAGTTTTTGATCAGCCCTAATATTAAACTATAAAATACATCCACAGACAAGTCATAAAATATATCAAAATCATGAATATTTAATATTTTTTGATTATATCAGTTGATTAGTTTAAAATTCAAGATATCCTTTTTGATATTTAACCCTTTCCTAGGACTTTCTGGGAATTTATTCAACACCCATGAATTAGTCATCTAAAATAAATATTGGTTCCCTAAAACTGAAAATCCAAACATGTAAAATCGCTCATTTGTTCAAAACAGCAAAATTATAATATTAGAAATAAAAAGTTCCCTCTTCTATACATTACCCAATTATGCAAATTTGCAATAATTTGTTGATAAATAGTTTCACATATTACAGTAGTTAAAATAAATAATAGTTAAAATAAATATTAATTCCCTGTAAATGTAAATCAAAACATAAAAATCCCATATTTGTTCAAACAACAAAATTCGAATACATGTAGGACGCCTCCGGGTGCGGGAATTTCTCGCTACATAGAAGACCTGTTGGTGACCCTCTGCTGTTGTTTTTTATTTGGTCGGATTGTTGTCTCTTTGACACATTCCCCATTTCCATTCTCAATTTTATAAGAAATAAATATTTCCCTCAACTATACATTACCCTACTTTTGAAATTTTCTCAATATTTTTTCTGATAAATAGTGTGATTTTTTAGTGAGTAAAAATAAATATTGGTTCCCAATAACTGAAAATTAAAACATGAAAATCACCCATTTGGCTATACATGTACCAACCAAAATTCTTATAACAGAAATAATTTTCTTCCCTCATTTATACATTACCTACTTATGAGATTTTCTCAATAACTTGTTGATAAACAGTTTAACTAATATATATGTGTACATATATATAATCATCTTTGGGTGTCTTGTTTTCAACATCTATGGTTGGAAGAATATAAGTCAGTTTAAAAAATATTTTCATATTTTAATGCTCAACTTTGTTTCTAATCTTTCCAAAAATATGTAGAAGTTAAATCACATGATATCAAACTTAAATTTCAAATGTTAAAAAAAGCAATATAAAAAGTGATTGCTACACAATTTATCACATTATTCAAAGATATATATATAATGAATGATTCTTACAGCTTGATTAGCTAAGCCTTCGTCTGTACTGGAACCATCAGTGGCTATAGGACTTATCTCTGACTCATTTTTAGAGGGACCACCATCCTCAGAGGTTTCTGTCTTTGGTTCATCCTTTTAATATAGAATTCTAATGCAATTATTTTGTAACAATTGTTCTGATTGGATGACAGCAAGCGTAAAATTCTCTATCTCCTTGTCTGTAACTAAGGAAGCCGACATTTTGAATTTCGGAATGTATTGACATGTTATTTCTACAATAATAAACAAAAAACTCACTTGTTGCGCCTAAAAATCTTCTTTTTATGAAATTTTATTACATTCTGAAGCGGCACAGAAGCCAGAAAACGCCCGGTGTTTATGTTTGACGCCGGAAGCATACCTATGACGTCACCTAGTGTAGGGACCAAAGAAGATAACATCTTTTTGCGGAATTTTCTTTAATGAAGATTTTATACTGAAATAATGATTAAAATTTAATTATGAACTTGTTTTGCATTAGAATAGAGATAACTGTATTGTATTTGAAGCTTTGCGGACGTCCATCGGTAGTTTTACTGTCGCAAATACCTGTTTACCTGTCTCCGCTCCGCGTCGCCAGGTAAACTAAATTTGCGACAGTAAAACTACCGATGGACGTCCTTAAAGCTTCAAATACAATACAGTTATCTCTTAATTCATATTTTTTAAAATCAGGGTTTAAAGGAAGAAGATCTATGTTATAAGATTCTACTGCAAGACAATGATCATGTGTAAATGCAAGAAATGTCACATTTGAAATAGGTTGGTTGATTACTGTTGTTGAGTAACTGTTTATTGTTTTTTAACCTTTCTGGAAAATACAGAATTCTTAGTCTTTTTTCAATAAAGGGAAGTAATTAATAGGCATAACAAAAATATAATCTAACCTTTTTCTGTGCTTGAAAAGTATGTAATACTGCATCATGTATGGTAGGGAATAACTTTTCTCTGTCTAGCATATCAAAGAAACCTGTCTTCTCAAACATTTCTCTAACCCCAGCTGTAATATAAACATTCAATTGTTGTATATCTCTGTAAAACATCTTTTTAACTCAGGCTGGTTAAAACCACACAACCTCTTTTAAAAAGGTGATTTCATTCTTTGGACTTTTGAAATGGTGATTTGAGAACTTTTCACCGTTACATGGAATAGAACTATTTACTTTTGTTTTGTTTTGATTAATCACTAAATCTATGAAAATCCACTGCTTCAGATTCTACATGAATATTGAGAAATTACTCATTTGTACAGCAGAATGAAAACATTGCTGCTCAAGTGGCTGAATATTAATTGTAGGATATTGTTAACCAATAATGACCTTTTTTTTGTTGTATACTCTTGACAATATTACATAGAGAATTAATCTGATTCTGAAATGGCATATGAGCACCCTTTGCAATTAAGCACTGTGGATTTCGGTAAATACTAATTGTAAGTCGTCAATGATAAAAAAGAAATGTAGGAGAAGAAAGTTAAAATATAACTCACCTTTACAGAAGGCTAAGTAAATATCTATCTCTACATCTCTGTATTCTTTGATTACCTATATAAAATAAATGAAAATTAGAATAAATAATTCATACAAATATAGAAACAGCTATCGCTCTAGGCAAAATTTTACACTATAGTTAAATTGAATAATTCTTGAAGCAAGTTTAAATGTATCTTTTCATTTGTAATTTGTAAAATAGTTGGTTTTCTATGTTTGAGCTTTATCAAATAATTTTTTTTTCTCTATGACTCCAATGTTAAATGTTCATAGATTCTCTCCATCATTATTTATACCTTTATGTGCATATTCTTTCAACAATTGAGAAGCCCAAAGCCAATATTAATGACTGTCGCTTAAATATTCTTTTCATTTCTTATACTTACATTAGTTAAAGCTTTAACCCCCATGGAATCAATAAAACTCCAAGTGGAACAGTCCAGTATAACAATATCATATGGAATTGCAGGAATATTAACTGTTACTTCAGGTAAATCAATTGGTGCTAACTCCATACTACCACCATCCATATTTGAAGATGAATTCTAAAACAAAGATAAAAATATAAAAAGTGAAGTTTAATTCTGTCAGTATTTTGCACTATTTTATGTTTTAAAATAAGATTAATATTTGGTTTAAATTTAGTGACTAAACAAATGCATCCTAAATGAGAATAAATAAAGAGAGTTGCAGATGGGTCATTTTCTTTATAAGCTATTTGATTGGATTTTTATTGGATTAGGACACTAACATATATCTTTGATATATAGTTGCTCAGATGATGATCTAATACAAAACTGATCCAAAATCATTCTGGAGTCAAAATGAAGGCCTAATTGACCCATGATCACTTTTGATACTATGTGAAATATGTACATTGATAAAATATAATTTATCTATGAATTTAGTCCAATATTTTGGACATCTATAAAAACAAAACAAAACCAGTCACCATTTGGAGAACATTCCAGTTCATTATTAAAGACCATGAGTAGGCTGTAAGATGTTTTTTTTCTATGTTCTGTCATTGGGTTGCTGTCTCAATGACATTTACACACTGTTTTTTTTTTTACCTATATAAATGTCATCTTGTACTTACTCTAATATTATATTCTACTTCTTGCTGCTCTCTCTGTTTGTATGCTCTCATTTTAGCTTTAGATATCTCTGTCTTCAAATGTCGAGGATTTATTGTACATTTATATAGTGTATTACGAAAATGTTCTACACTGACAAAAAATATAGCATTTTCAAAACGGAAAATTTTTAATCTTGGAAACTCTTGAGCCTACAAATAGAAAACTTGTTATAAGACACTGAAAATTCTATGTATACACATGAATGGTTCAAAAATGTAAGGTTTGTTTATTGAAAAACAATATTAAATTTAAAATGCATGCTTTAATTGTAGATTTTAAAAATCATTTATTTTGCATAGGTTTAAAACGTGCATTGTTTTTTTTAATATGTCTTTTGATTGAGTTAAGCCATTTCAATTTATATTTTATAGTGTGTCTTTTTGTTTTGTATGTTGTGATGTTACACTATTATTTCGGGTAAGGGTGAAGGTTGGTACCTATCTAAATGTTTAAAACCACTGCAATTGTTTGCACCTGAAGGCCATATTTTGACCTATAATGGTTTACTTTTACAAATTGTGACTTGGATGGATTGTTGTCTCATTGCCGAAAATACCACATCTTTTTATATTAATTTCAAGAATTATAAAAAAAATGTCAAAAGATAAGTTAATATAAATTTTGAAAAGGTTATGAGCAGTTTTTAATGAAGTTTAATGCAGACAAAACTTCAAACATGAAATATAGCCTGCGTGAAATTAAATATTTTGATAATATCAAGTATGATATGACTTCAGTAGTTAACACCTATGGCCGTCTGCTGTTATGATTTTTCGTTGTGCTGTAGCATTTTTATGCTGATGTGAGATTAAGCAATCAATAATCAATCAATCTGTAATGACTGAATGTTCAAGATGGAATTTTTCTTCCATGTTAAACCTGTAATAAATAATTTGAATGCTTTTAAAAAGCTTTTTTTTTTAAATAAATAAATGTTTACAAAATCTGCTCAGAAGCAGAACAAATAACATAAATTTTAATTCTAATCTGCTACTTACTTCTTTATAAACTTTAACATCTCTATAAATATCTGTGTTTGGAATTTGACCTAATACACAAGCATATGGTCTGTAAATGAAAGACATAAAATTAATAGATATGAAAATCTGTCATGTCAATGCTCAATTAATCTTATAACTTCTTATTACAAGAATTTTAGTATTAAAATCATTCCCTATTCCATAATAATTTATAATCCAAGATTTTTAGATATATACAGTTATCTTTCTTTTCATATTCTCAAATCCACCCAAATAGAAAACATCATATTATTTTTTCTATAATCATGATTTTCATTTGTTTCTACAGTTTAAAAAATCATCTTCCATTGAAACATGAAAGTTGACATGATTTATCTCTCTTTTCCCATGAAACCTTTCAGTGGAGTAAATTACACTTGGTAGGCGAAGTGAATGAACTAGGATTACCGGTATCAAAATATGTTTTCAAACAAAGAAAAACATTGATAGATTTTTAATACATGTATATACTATTGTTGTTTATAGTTTGTATACAAATACAGATTATACATTAACAGTTTTGTGTTTTCTCAATACCATTGAATAAAATTAACATTACCAATTTCCTTGCACAAGATGCGCATTTCGACAATACATGTCTCTTCTGTGATGCTTGTGGCCAAAATATTTTAAATCCAAAGCTTATATAAAAGATGAAGAGCTATAATCCAAAAGGTCCAAAAAGTATAGCCAAATCCGTGAAAGAAATCAGAGCTTTGCATGAGGGAGATACATTCCTTAATTTATAATAATTTCTATCATTTTGTAACAGCAAATTTTAATAACACAAAAAATCTGTATTTTCATGCCAGTACTTCGGTACTGGCTCCTGGGTTGGTGATACCCTCGGGGACTTATAGTCCACCAGCAGAGGCATCGACCCAGTGGTAGTAATTAAATAAACAGTACCATTTTTTCTGCACCAGATGCGCATTTCGACAATACATGTCTCTTCAGTGATGCTCCTGGCCAAAATATTTCAAATCCAAAGCTTATTTTGAACTTGCATATATATCACTTATTGACCAATTTAATCAATTATACTATTATTCTACAACCAGGTAAAACTCAATATGACTTAATGTAGAAATCTATACATACAGTGGCGGATCCAGAACTTTTCATAAGGGGGGGCCGCTGACTGACCTAAGAGGGGGCCCGCTCCAGTCATGCTTCAATGATTCCCTATATAATCAACCAAATTTTTCCCCCTGGATCCGTCTATGACATATATCTTACCTCTGAACTCTATATACTATAGTTAATAACCCTATAACAACTCCTACAAGGAGACCAAGATCTACATCTAACAGCACGGTGGCTAAAAATGTGGATAACCAAATAAACTACAATATAAAAAGTAATTAAAAATATTTTTGAGTTTATGTTGTTTAGAATTGCTGAAAAATTTACCTAATTACAAAGATTTTGTTCAAATATCTTCCTTTAACATAACACTAATAATAGTCCTTATTATTGTAGGGATTATATGCATTAAATTGCCTGCTGTGCAGTAAATGTTTGATTAATTGTTGAAGGCAGCATAGTGAAATAATGTTTCTTACTTCTATGTCAACTGGTATCTGATGGGTGGTATCTCGTTAGCAATCATACCACATCTTCTAATTTCAATTTAAAAGTCTGCATCAATGGAACATTTGTTGTCGCCGCAAAGATTTAGTCAAATAAATCAGATTCATGTATATTAGCCTCACTTTGATAATTGTCAAAAATAAAGAGGGACTTCTGTGTGTCATGACCCAATCTTTAAATCATAGTGCAATGATTAAACTGTAAAGTGAAAATGTAATTTGGGGTCTAAATTTGTAGATCATGCTCACTGATGAGTGATGTGGATCTTTTGGGTATCTGTCAAAGTGAGATATGGTGTGATGAGGTGTAAACACATGGGAAACAGTAATTTATCACAATTCATTCATAAATGGATATCAAGTAAATTGTGTATGCTAAGTAAAACGCATATCTTCATGGATGATAAGTTGAGAAGGTAGTAACTTGTGCACAAATTTAAGTTCTTTTAGTAAATGACCAAAATTCTCCATGACACAAACTGAAGTAAGATTTCATACAAATGACTGCTAATGTGTTTTCCTACATTTGACACTTTCACTGGAAGACATACAGTTCAAATGTAATAAGTATTTTATTGAACTATTCTTAATTTTTTGAAAACTTGACATTTAGTATACTTGTCCTATTAATAATTTTATAACTGATACTGGTGTTCAAGTTGACAAGCAACAAAAGATAAAGATATCATGTAACACCCTACATGTTTTTGTTTTTTGTAGGGTGTTAGATCTTACAGCAAGCTTATTTATACTTCTGCCAATACTTACAAAATCTATTTTTGACAGCTTCCATAATCTTTGAAGCTCAAAAAACTGTCTAAACATTCCTTGTAAGGCTACAATAATTATAGATGCTAAGATACACTGAAAAATACAAAATACAAATGCTTTTATGGGAAAATACTACTAAATGCTTTGTTTCCTCAGAAATTTATAAATCTTTAAAAAAATATTATCTCCCCTTTTTTCATACTATTATCCAAACTTTTGTACCTTTTTTAGCCAGAACTCTTTGGCAATCATATATTATCTAAAGTTGCCGATTAACTAGCTATATTTAATGTTTATTTTACATCCTATCATATATAAACAATGTTTTCAAAATAAGTACAATATGATCACAACGACCATTAAATTTTCATTAACAGTACCATTCATTCAAATATTAACATTTGACCATGCTGAAATCCTTTGACATTGGTATCATAGTGTATAGAAATGTGAAAAAAGCACCTGATCAGTGGCATTAAAGTAAATTCAATCACTCCAATAACTAAAACTTTATACATTGTTACTACAATGTATTTGAATCTTTAATATCAGACATAAATACACACATTTATAAATACAGGGAATTAATCTATTGTCGTGGATTCCATTTTTAGTGGAATGAGGAATAATTTTATTTTGTGGAGAGTTGATTTCAAGGTTTTAAGACATTGTACAGTCAAACATGTAGGGAATTGTCCATTTGTTTATTATCTCAATTTGTGATATACAATAACCTACAAATCCACAAATATTGGTACCCTATGAAAAAAATTGAACACACAACAAAATATTATCATCTGTTTGTAGTCCTCTAAATTTATACTTACCTTGGGTAATGTTTTGAAGTAAGGTCCTAACAGCAACAAGACCAATAAAAGTAAAGCACTAGACACTAACCCTACTACCTGAAAAGAAAAATGACAATGTTATGAAATGCACCTGTAAATAGCATAACCTGTGTAAGTTGTTAATTTCCCCTTTTTTCAATTTTACAGAGCGTATTGCAGAATAATATATAAGGCATATCATTTTTCATATCTTTTTTTCACAGAATGATAATTTGTTTTCTCTATTTCAATCAACTAATACATAAGAAAATGATGTTATTCAGAGGTTGCTTGGTTGATGTCAGTTATTTTTCGTTTTTGTTTTTTTTTGTTTTTTTCTTAATTCAGGACATTGGTTTTACTTGTCATATAACATATCTTTTAGTGCAGCCTTCTTTAAAAATCTAGTTTAAATCCTTTGTAACAGAAGTTATTATTATTACCTGTGTTTTACCACCAACATTTTCTTGAACAAGACTTCTGGATAATGATGCTGATGAGACAAAGGCAGAGAAAAATGAACTGACTATATTACACGCTGCATATGCTATTAACTCCTGAAACAGACAGAAAATAAAATTACAACTACACTGAAAATTAAACAATCCATTTCAAATTTTTGTCAAAAAAAGTTTATAAATGTTGACTATTGTTCCAGGGTCATTTGTTTGGAGATGTGTATGTACATTAAATGATTTGACCATTGCATATTAAAATTCAAGCTTACAGTCTACAAGAAAACACATCATATTATTCAAAGCTAATCAAGCTTTGTTCTAACTCATAAACTTTTATTTCAAATTTTTGTTGTGTATCAGTCACAAATGGAACCCATCACCAAATTTGAGATAGCATGCTACATGTTTTATTAACCTTATGTTGTGATTTGTGTCATAAATTAATACACCATATACTTTCTTCTCAAATACAAGGTCACCAAAGGTCAAATGAAAGCATTATCATTCTAGGACCTAGAAAGTCAAACTTCCAGTATGTATAAATGTGTCTTGCACAAAACAGTACTTTCATATTACATCAGCATGTTCTTGTCCAGAATATGTATATATCTCCTCATATTAAGTTTCTATTTTTCTATACTTTCTCTATTAATTGTGCTTAAAATAAACAAGAATGTGTCCCCAGTACACGGATGCCCCACTCGCACTATCATTTCCTTTGTTCAGTCGACCGTGAAATTGGGGTCAAAACTCTTATTTGGCATTAAAATTAGAAAGATCATATCATAAGGAACATGTGTACTAAGTTTAAAGTTGATTGGACTTCAACTTCATCAAAATTTACCTTGACCAAAAACTTTAACCTGAAGTGGGACAAACGGATGAACGGGCGTACAGACCAGAAAACATAATGCCCCTCTACTATCGTAGGTGGGGCATAATAAGGCAAAATTCTCAATCCTAAAACATTTATAGTATAAAATTTTCACACACTGAAATTACTATTATTTGTAATATACCTGATTGGAATTAATCTCGTAATCATATTTTTTGGCTAATATTTTGCCCATGGAAACAGAAATGGCAAAAACAACAATACTGATGGCAAAGGCGTCTGCTATCACATCTGGTATCATACTGAAATTTGGTACTTTAGGTATAGGCATCCTGTAATAAAAAAATATTTGTTTTCCATATCAAAAATGTTATCGAATAATTTAGTGACAAATATGGATTTTCATATTCTTTATTGTTGATATAAAAATAAGAAACTAGGTAAATATACACATTTTATTCTTAACATTTAAAACTAGAAGCTACTAGTTGCATATCAAAACATTGTTCATCCCACAGTTCATCTTGTATTCTTAATAAGTAAACATTTTTTTAAAGTTGGGTTAATTCCCTTGATTTGGTCTCATAAGCTTATTTAGAAATTAATTTGATACAAGTTAAATATACACCATTTCATATACATCAAAACTTACATAAAACCTTTTTATTTTGCATTAAAAACTTTATTATAATATTATGAAGTGTCTGATAAGAAATTTGAAACCTGAAAATTATTTTACAATCATGTTTTCAACCATATCTTTTATAACATGTAAATCTTGCAAACCCTCCATCAAGTAAATTGTGACGTCATGAATTGTGGAATATGGCCTTTCCAAATGGAAGGCAATGAAAAAAACTATAACAGGATCCATGTATATTGCTCCCTCCCCAACAGTTTTAATGTACACCCCCCAATCTCCTCATCGAAATAAATGTTGAATAATATGTAATTAAAAAAAAAACATGATATTTTAAAATATCTTATAATGATTTGAAATTGCTATTATCATCATTTCTTAAATAGTGTTAACAGTAGCAGCTGAACTTCCCTTGCCAAATTATGATTCTTTTTTGCTATTAACTTAAAATGTGAAATGTTATTCATATTTTTGTACTTCCCATAACCATAATCACATCATAGGGCATTGAAGACTAAAGTTGTCTTTGAATTATTTTCCTCAGACGATATATCCTTTTTCGTGAGAATATTTTATCATCTGAAATTTGAATTTTTTGAACAAGGGGGATATCAATAATGATTAGCAAGGTCAAATTTAAATTTGCATAAAAACTTATGCATAACTTTAATATTCGAAATTGTTTTGAATCAATGGTTTTAGGCCATATATTTAAAAATGTCAAGTGCCAGATGAACACCTCAAATTGGGAAAATTCCTCACAAAACTGAAGAGTTGGCAAATTGGACTACCACTTGCATTTGACTTACCCAACAGGAATATCTCCAACCTGTGTTACACCAAAATCTCTTTGTAAGTTAGCACCATAGGAAATTAAAGTTCCTAAAACAACCTATTAAAATAAAAAATCATCACATATATCATTAATTGAAAAAATTTGCAGCAGAAAATCAATTAACATACCTTTGTTTAGATTTTTTTTCAAGAAATTTTACGAATTACACCTAAGAGTATGAAAAGTTTTTTGAATTATCTCCCTTTCCATGTATTAAATCTGTACACTTGTAATAAAAGTAATTCATATCTTTCATATCTTAATAACAGAAACTGGTTTCCTTTAAGGATGTACTTAGGTGAGGTTAGGTAAAAATTAAGAAATTAAGAAATTAAAATTGATATTATAAGCTGGTAGAGCATCAATAAAGGATAAAGATAAGCTAAAAATATTGATAGGTCATGGACCTTCTTTTCAAGATATTTGAGATTTAAAATATGGCGGGAAAAGGCTGACTCCGACTTTTACCTCATATTTGCATTCGTATTATTTGGGTCTCAAAACAGAAGAAAGAAAATCAAGAATCTTCTAAAATTTTGGTAAATGACCTTTCATGAGCTATTAAGTCTTATATGAAAAAATAAATGGGTGTTATGGGGCAAAATATTTTACATGGTATTGTATGGAATAACACCAAGGAGTCCGAACATTTGACACAAATTCCAAAACCTCACCTAAGTACATCCTCAAATCATCAATTGGTATTAGTATTATTTAGTGGCACAAAGTCCTCAAAGCTAGTTATTTTATTCAGATCTATTTTCAGGGTTAAGAAGAATCTAGCATTACTTGATGTTGTTTACCAAGATGGCACAAATGACCAATTATGATATGTTTCTTTTAAAAATGTTGGAATGAATTTCCCCCCCAAAAAAATTGCATTTAAGAATTGAATGATTCTTTTTGTAACTTCATTGGGGTGTAAAAGCGTTGACTGAAGTACATTTTGTATGAAGCGCGGAAAGCGCAGAAGCGCTTCATTCTAAAAGATGTGTGCACGGTAAACGCTTTTACAACCCTATGAAGTTACAAAAAGAAGCATTCAATACTTATAATTACATTTTTTAGCTAGGATCATGAAAACACGAATTTTATCAATTTTTTATTTAATTCACCTGTGCACTTTATTGTGGGACCTCGTGTTATCATGAATGATAGTTTTATTGAGTGATGCAAATGCTTAAGGAATAACATGTGATGTGCAGTTAGCCAATCAGAATAAAGTAGTATAATGAAACATACATCTAAAGTAATTATTTAAGTATAAAATAGTCTTTTTAAAATAGATTGACATTGTGGGGATATATTACTGGGTTTATTTTGCTCTCCTTTCTTCTTGATATTTACATTGGGTTTTGAAAAATAAAGGTTTTGCACAATGTGACCTAAAAAAGCATTCTCAATTACAGAAATGCTACAAGTCCTACAATTTAACTTGATAATGCTTTTTAACTTTTACACTTACAGCTATCAACTCTACAGGAACAGGCATTTTCAGTCTTGGTTTTATTTTTGGATTCTGGTTGATATATGTTTTTATTGTATACAGGAACACCATACATATTACAGAAGCTATCAGAGTCACTGCATTAGTATGTGGTATATTTGTGAAAAAGTCTCTGTATGTCTGAAAAACACGATAATTATCTATCATTTTATTTTCAACAGTGGTATCATGCATCAACATACACAATGTATCAGATATTAAAAGTTAATGAGTAAATCATCTACTCTAACTTCAGAATTACATTGCAAATACAGAAGCAATGCTATGTAATTTTGAAACAAAAATTTAAAACTTTTAATATCAAAAATATATGGATACAGGTACCGGTAAGTATAATTTTTGCATAATTATTGATTAGAAACAAATCAAATCTGTTTCTGATTTTTTTAATTTTAATATTTTATTATTCTGTAAGGAAAATGTGATTGAATTATCTCCCTTTTAAACTAACGAAAAAAATCAAATCTCCTTAACTGCTGTTTGATTATATAACATACAAGACAAGGAATGTGTTAAAAAGTTTATAAAGAGAAATTGCACTTCTCAAAGTCTTCTGCACTTTAAAAAATGCACACCTCAGCATTTGAAACATATGCAACTGTATGACAGGTTTTAACAGCTTATCAATGACTAACATGACATTTATGTTTCTTCTTTTTCAAAAATGTAAACATACAGGCTGACTTAAGCCGCATACCTTCTCTATTTTTCTCATTTTTCATTTTGTGTCAACAGTTGTTGGTTATGTAACTTTTATTTATGAAAGCAAAACAATCCATTTTTAAAATATGTTAATACATGTAAATCTTTATTGATTAATCATTTAAACATATAAGTACTGTACACACATCATTTATAATAACAGGATATAAATCATGATTAATATCAACGTAAGCATCTTGAGTAATTTTTCTATAAATTTGTTTATACATGTATATCCTTATATGTAAAGACACTGTTTTCAGTTGTTTATTAAATAAGATGTTTGCTCAAGGACATTTTGGTTAATTACTATATATATTCTTATAATTTGTAAATTTTGGGTATTTCCCTTAAAAATATATTAAAGACAAAAAGGCCAGCAAATTGTTTATATTATTTTATAAGATGCATTGTCATTCAGTAAAATAAATAACACCTTTATCATTTGTTTACTAATCGTTTACCATGTAGTTTCTATAATTGTTTTATTGTCAACACTTGTTTTTATTCCTGTTAATATGTTGTATTTCCTACTATGACTAAAATTAAATTTAAGAATGCAATATATTCAGGAAACACTACTTTTTATCAGTAAATTTGCTTGTTTAAGTCAATGGTGATTTTATTTTTTAAATTTTATACTTGATTGATTAATGTTTGCTTTACATGGTATAGCAACATCAGCACAAATAGGATATATTTCAGTATGCAAAATGATGAAAATTTATTTCATTTACATTTAGTAGCTAATTGTTGATTTTATTTTCAACAACATGTACATTTTTATTCCTATGAAGTTTCTGAATTTATATCAAACCAGGATAGAACAAAACATAAGTCAGCATAACTGTTGTTTTTCTGTTGTTTCAAGTGTCTATTTTGCCATCTATAGAAGCAATTCTGTTTATCTTGCAACACTCCATTCTAGTTGGTACAAACTCAGATTGAAATATTGAAACAAACATTGAAGCTTTTTAAAGCTGACTATGCATACGGGCATTGCTCATTGTTGAAGGCTGTACAGTCAGTGACTTAAAGTTGTTAATTTCTGTGTCACTTGTGCATTTGTGGAGAGTTGTCTTATTGGCAATTATACCACATCTTCTTTTTTTATATTAATACAGTGAGAAAAAGAAGATAGCTGCAATTTCTTTTTTCCATGCCAATATACTTACATAAACAAGTTTGAGTGCACCACTGTATCTTGCAGTAGATATCCCAAACACATGTGTAATCTGACTAGTAAATACATGACAGGCTGCTCCCGTTGTAAACCCACTGACTAGAGGGTCTGATAGGTAGGTAGTTATAAATCCTAACTGTGCCACACCCATTCCTAGCTATAAAATAGAAAATAAGATTGTAAAACTTATTTATACAGTATTCTCAATCCTATACTATGTGGATCTTTCAAAAACATTTGTATTTTCAATCAGAGGATGCATATATATTAAGTCCAAAATGTTACAACAAAGTCTATTTAACCACATTTTGATGGCAAACGAATTCTGCTGAAACTGTGAGTGAGCAATATACCTCACAATATTTGCTATTGTAAAAATGAAACAGATAAAAGAACTGTACCATAAAGTTTAACCCTATCACATTTTCTATGTATTTCAGGAGCCTGTAAATCAGTGGTATGTGTTACATATTTGTTTTTTGTAAATTTTTTGTACATAAATTAGGCTGTTAGTTTCCTCATTTGAATTGTTTTACATTGTTATTTGGGGCCTTTTATAGCTGACTACTGTAAACCAACTTATTTTTGCGGATACTTTATTTCGTGATTAGCCTTTTCGCGGAGATTTAATTTCGTGATTCTCAAATTTATTTAATGTAGTTGAGTAAAAAACAATTCAAGTTTCACGTATTCCCAACGATTTATGTTCGTGATAGTTTTCTTCTCGCGAAAGTCGCGAAAATAAATCGCTCGCAAAAATTAGTTGGTTTACAGTATGCTGTATGGGCTTTGCTCATTGTTGAAGTCCGTACGGTGACCTATAGTTGTTAATTTCTGTGCCATTTTGGTTTGTTGTGGAGAGTTGTCTCATTGGCAATCATACCACATCTTCTTTTTTATATATCTGTTTCAGAATCATAAAAAATTGAGGTATTTGCATTGTTCTTACACTCACAAGACTGACAATTGAATTGGCTAGAAAGAATTTCAAACAACAGCGACTTTAACTTTTTCAAAGTTATCCATCCAGTCAATAAGTTACATAAATCATGGATAATTGCGAAGAGATATCCAGATCTAAGAGTAGCTTCAAAGTACATTAACGACTTGTGCACTATTGTTCGTATTGAAGCTGAACAACTCCTATGTGAAAAATGCGGGAAACTGTTTTCAAACGTTTTAGAACATATACTATGCTCATGTAATAATAATAATAATAATAAATTCTTTATTTAAAGAGGGTAACTCAATTAGAAAAATTCTAATTTTCATTGAGGCCCTCAAACAAAATACATGCATACAGTTAACATTGATACATTAAATTACAATATATATTACTAGTATATACAACAATTCAATCACTAAAATATACAAAGGGTAATAAATGACAATATTTGATATAGTTTTGTTAGAGAAAAAAAGTTATTTGACTTGCATATAATTTTCAAGAAAATGATTATAACTATGTTTCTTGAATAATTCCACATTAGGACATTTTTTTATTTCGAGTGGTAAATTATTCCATACTTTGGTTGCAGAGTAATGAAAAGATTTTTTATAAAAATTTGTATTTGGCCTTGGAACAAAAAGATCATTATTAGAGACAGATCGTAGGTTGTGGCGTTGCACATCATCAATATTTAGAATTGCTAAGTAATCAGGTGTTAGCCCATTTACAATTTTATACATTAAAATTGATTGTTGGTATTTTATTCTTTTGGTAAAAGATAGCCATTTTAAAGAAGAAAACATGAAATTAAATGGAATAGAAATATCGCATTCCAGTATAATTCTTGCTACTCTTTTTTGAAGTTTTATGATTCTATCTGAATCTTTTTGTAATAAATTTCCCCAAACTGAACTACAATAGTCTATATATGGTAGAATATATGCATTATAAAATAGTTGCCTTGTGTGTATTGGCAAATATACTTTAATTTTATATAAAAGTGATACTTTAGAAGAGATTATTTTACATACACGATCAACATGATCTTCCCAGCTTAAATTTTCATCAATGTCAATTCCAAGTAATTTGAAAGAATGGACATTCTCAATACATGTTTCGTTGACGGTAATGCATAATTCTGATAGTTGTTTAAGTTTTGGTTTTGAACCCAATTTCATACACTTAGTTTTTGTGCATTGATTTTCATACTGTTATTGTTACACCAAGATTGTATAGCATTTAAATCATTTTGCAATATGCTGTTTATTTTTTCAATGTTTTTATCATGAAAATGCAATGTTGAATCATCAGCATATAAATCCATATTGGATTGTTTAACATGAAGTGGTAAATCATTTATATATATTAAAAATAACAGCGGACCTAAAATAGAACCTTGAGGCACTCCATACTTTACAAACGATTTATCAGATTTAATGTTAGCGTATTGGACTTCTTGTTGTCTGTCAGACAAATATGATTTTATCCAATCTATTATATGTTTTCCGATATGATAAAATTTTAACTTTTCTAAAAGTATGGCATGGTTAATAAGGTCAAAAGCCTTACTGAAATCTAAAAACACTGTACCAACTATTTCTCCATTATCTAAATATTTTAACCATTCGTCAATTAGTTTAGTTAGCGCTGTTTGGCAGGAATGACCTTGTCTGAAACCTGACTGGGCGATATGTAACAATTTATTATTGTTTAGGAATTCATATAACTGTGTACATACATGTCTTTCGAAAATTTTAGATATGGTATTCAAAATAGAAATTGGACGATAGTTTGAGGGAATATCTCTTGGTCCTCCTTTATGTATAGCAGTTACTCTTGCAAGTTTTAATTTTTGCGGAAAACGATTTGAAGTTATACTTTTGTTTATTAAAAAAGTTAAAGATGGGGATATTATTTCTGCACTTAGCTTTAAAAATTTGGGACCAATTCCATCTAAACCTGCGGATTTATTAATATTAAGATGTTTTAGTTGAGAACACACCTCTCCAACGGAAATGAGTTTTAAATGAAAATTTTCAGTTTTCTTTAATTTTTCACTAGTAAAATTTTGTAGCATAGAAAAATCCATATCTGAAGTATTATTTCCAATAAGTTTTTCAGCTACGTTTTTCAGCTACGTTTTCAGTAATTTTGTTCTTGATTACAGGAATGAAATGTGGAGAGACATTATAAACATAAACCAATCCAGTTTAGTGTCTATATGGACAGCCTATCGTCTCTAGAATTCACAGCCACTCTTCTATCCTGTGACACTATATAAGAACTAGAGTATAATATTCTCAAAACTTTGTGTCCAGCATGTCTACAGCATATGTAAACACTTTTATGGATAAACTGCTGATCATTAGCGACAATGACGATTGCTTAATTTGATGTTCCTTTGATATTTTGAACTGTCTAAATATGTGTTTTTATGTGTTTTGTTCTAATGTATATATGTTATGACATAATCTCTGTATAAGAGGAAATAAAGTCAATAATAATAATTAGAATACATAATATTCTGAAATTGTATGAGAATCTGCCATACAGGATAGAATAAATTATTCAAAAACTCAATTCTACTTTTGCAATTTGAAACTACAAAGGCTCATTAATAGGTTACTGGAAAAGGTTTATTTCAAAAACAATTATTTTACCATTATTTTTTTTATTAAATTATATTGATTACAGTTACAATGACAAATTTATTGGTATTGGTAGACTAACTAGGATACAATTTATTATTCAATTTGATATGTCAAATTATTACCTTTTTGCAAAGATAAAAGACAGTTGAAAGATACCAAAGGAATATTCAAACTCATAAATCGATAACACTGACAATGCAAATTCTCATTTTCTTCATACTATATTTAAGGATTTTTTTAATACATGTATTTGTTATTCTCATTAGCAAAAGGTTCCCTTGTCTTGTTTTACCAGTTGTTTGGCAAATTTTAAGAGCTTACTGAAGGAAGATTACTGAAAGATTGATACAGCAAAAAAAAAATGTTGTTGAAAATAATAAAATTGAGAATGGAAAACAAACCAACAATGCCATGGCAAAAAAGGAAAAGACCACAGTAGCAATAAACATGTATAATTCAAGAATAACAAAAACTTGCTTTGTTTCAAGTCTAGTGTAGTACAGAGACACAGTTGTTTCCCTTGATTATTTGGCAGGTTTTTGGAAATAAGACTCTATAAGGATAAATTTCAGGAGAAGTCAAGTACAGCCTCACATTCTTGATTTTTTTTTTACAATAAATTTAACAGACAATAAATAGAAAAAGAAAGACAAATGCAACACCTTTTAAAAATTACTGTAGCCTAAAATTCAATCAGGTGTCAGAAATAATAAGAGATTTACTACATAATATGCAACATCTGGTAGTAGAAAGTGTTTCCAATAAAAGAGCACCACTAACTGATTTTTACAAATTGTTTTTATGTCGGCAGTTGTGTGAATACACCACTGACCAGATCAGGATGAGGATTGAGTGCTTACAAACAAGCATTACCCTTGTATATACTTTATCTGCTTGTCCCAACACAGGAGGTCTAATTCAGTGGCTACTGGTCAGTCAAAATTTATTTTTGTAGAATAAACTTGATCAGGCCACTGATTTCCTCTTTTAAATTGTTTGATATATAGAAATCTTTAATATCTCACTCTACAGTTTTGGTTTTGCTCATTGTAGAAGGTCTAAGGGTGACCTACAAATGTTCACATCTTTGCTTAATTGTCTTTTTTGGCATGCTGTCATATTGGAAATTATTCCACATCTCTCACTACTATAAAATTTTGGATAACGACAAGGGCAGTTTCTCAAGATCCACTTACCGGTAAAAATTTTTTATAACTTTAGAGATTATTAATAAACAAACCTGTATGAGTCCAACCATCAGTGTTACTGCCATAGCAACCTGTAACTTGATTTCATCTTGACAGGCACCAGTACTGCCAATTTGTGTAACATTAGTCCCATTTACATCTGCTATTGAAACAGTAGTATCATTACAGCCTTCAAACACACCACCAAACTTGGCCACTCCCTTGTCCACTGCTGAACCAACCATTAGACATGCCACAGCAAAAGTGCCTACAAAAAATATAAATAAATTAGTTTAAACTTATGCCAAGCCGCATAACTTCTACCAACTGGTCAGTACATTTCGAATAATATCTAAAGCTATTCAAGCAATTGATAGGTTTAATCCAAAAAAAAAAAAAATATATTTATTTAAATTTACTTGAGATCTAGTTACTTGTTTTTTTTTAAAGTTAATAACACAACGTTCTAATAAAATCAAAACAGGCTCTTGGTCTGTGTTTTGCATAAAAATATCTGACAAGGCTCATTTTTACTTTCTATAGTAGTGTGATGATCTATTTGGGTACCCTTGGGTTTTGTTGTACATGTACAGTAATGATACACACTTTCCAAAATTTGGAGGCAGAAATTTCATTGGCTGAAGTATATATAAAAAAAATAGAATGACGAACAAAGTTTTGTCAGATTTAAGTAAGCTTTAAGCACGGACACAAGAAAGAATTTTAATATGGTTGTTATCATACCAAAATAGAAATGACTTCATGTGAAAAATTAGTTTAAAGTAAACAAATGTTTGGTTTTAGTGGTATATATTGACATTGCTTACATTATGAGTGCCAAATAGACTCAAGTGCTTAAACTTATATATAGTTGACCTAATTCTTAAAGTAGATGAGAAACTGACCTTCCATAGTGTTTGATTAATGCAAAATGTATATGAGATGACCCTATGTCAGATGAATAAAAACCCATAACAATAAATATAGAGAGACTTCTACAGTTGACCTTTTTCACACAGTTTATGAGAAAACCCCCTAAGCCTGAAAATGAAATGATGATTTTTCACAGCCATGAAAATGAGATCAAGGTCAACGGCTGAACACAAGATCTCTACATAAAATATATGAATTGCTCAGTGATTATATGTCTTGAATAGTTTGCTTTGAACAAATAGTTTATGCTGCCAACCCTATCTGATTATTTAATATGTCTTAACCATGCAGTTATTATGTTAAAAACTGAGATTCTTCACAAAACAAAGTTTCTAATCCGAATAAAACAACTGATTTCAGGAAAAATCAGGTCAGCAAATCTTCAAATTAAAAAGGTAAAAAAAAACTTGCATAACAAATATATATGTACTTCAGCAATGCATAACTTGTGACATCAAAATAATTAGGTGTCATGGTAAAATGAATATAAGCTTTCTATTTCTGACAAAAGGTCTAGTTTACCTGTTTCATATACTCTTTTTGGTTTTGAAGTCTTTCTTCTTTTTCTCTGCACTTCAAAATTTATAATGTGGTTGTTTATTGTCATATCAAAATGTTTTTGTTGTTGTAATTTTAAGACTGATAATGTTGGAGGATAATTAATAATTTATTCACTTTAGACTATTAAGAGTTTGACATTATATAAATAACACATAGCTGAGAGGGTGATATAGCAGATTGTTACCCCGAGAAAACATTGTCAACCGCGGCAAAGCCAAGGTTGACAATGTCTTTTCGAGGGGTAACAATCTGCTCTATCATCCTCTCAAGATATGTGTTATTTAATTTATTATACTGAATGTTCTGTTATTACTGTCGATTAAATTTCAAATTCAAAGTAATAAACTATGGTCTTGTACATAACAACCATCCATATTTAATAAAGCTCACATCTGTGAAGGATAATAGAGTATTTGCCATAGGATAGAGTCGTATTTAATAAAGGGCACACTTGATCAAGCATCTTCATGAAGGGTAAGAGAGTAAATTAACACCCTCGTATAAGCCAATCAAAATCTGGCATTTTGACATGAAGTATAACAAGAGGCTCTCAAGAGCCTGAATCGCTCACCTGGTAAACAATTCCTTATTGAACATATTGAACCATGCCAGGCAAACATGTACAGCTAACAATTCTTCAATATTACAAATATTTGCTCTAAATGCTTTCGTTTTTGAGATATAAGCCAAAAACTGCATTTGACCCCTATGTTCTATTTAAAGTAAGGGCGGCCATGTTTTTTGACGGATCAAAAATCGAAGCATACACTTTGTGCAGGATAATCTAAGGAACTATCATGCTAAGTTTCATCCAAATCCATTCAGTAGTTTCAGAGGAGAAGATTTTTTAAAGTTAGCAAATATGATGAACAAATTGTGAAAAATTGTCATTAAAGGACATTTACCCCTTAAGGGGTCAATTGACAATTTTGGTCATATTAACCTATTTGTAGATCTTACTTTGCTGATCATTTTTGCTGTTTACAGTTTATCTTCATCTATAATAATATTCAAGATTATGACCAAAAACTGCAAAATTTCCTTAAAATTACCAATTAAGTGGCAGCAACCCAACAATGGTTTGTTTGATTCGTCTGAAAATTTTAGAGCTGATAGATCTTGACCTAATGAACATTTTTACCCCTGTCAGATTTGCTCTAAATGCTTCCGTTTTTGAGATATAAGCCAAAAACTGCATTTGACCCCTATGTTCTATTTTAAGTAACGGCGGCCATGTTTTTTGACGGATCAAAAATCGAAGCACACACTTTGTGCAGGATCATCTAAGGAACAATCATTTTAAGTTTCATTCAAATCCATTCAGTAGTTTCAGAGGAGAAGATGTTTGAAAAATTGTTAACGACGACGACGACAACGACGACGACGGACGCCAAGTGATGAGAAAAGCTCACATGGCCTTTTAGGCCAGGTGAGCTAATAAATTATATTGACACATGTATTAAAGACTGTATACATTGACCTGGGACTGAGTAGCTATCTTTAGATTATTTTTGTTTTTGGGTTGCTGTCATTGACATATATATACATACACTCCAAATTTCCTTTTATCCATTTGAAACAATAACTTACCCATAGACACATGTCTTGATGTTCCAAGGAAGAAATATACAATGACTGGGAAAAATGAAACATAAAGTCCATATACTGGGTCTAAGCCTGTTAACATACCATAAGCCATACCTACAAAATACCAGTTTAAGTTTTATGGTGGGAATATCAACAATATGTAAATATATCATTTTTAATATTCATATCTTAATATTATTAGTTCTAACCGCTAGTGAGTTGTCAGAGTGAGGATTATTTCTGATGGGACTCAGATGATTCATTTATTTTCATTGGTACCAATTTTTGTGGATTTTGGAAAACTTGCATTTTCATGGATATTTGATTTTGTGGCAGATTCAGTAATACATTCCTAAAGAACGATCTTAATTTGTTGAACATTTAAATATGTGGTTCCCATGTATCCAGCCACAAAAACTGGTATCCAATGAATAATGATGTAACCAGTATACAGTTATTTGTTAAAAGCAGACTTAAGCTGAATTATACTGTTAATTTGTGAACTATTCCATGTTAAAATCAGATGCTCAGAATCTCTCTAGTACAAAGGTGGTGAAAATTCATATTTTTTCAAAAGTTCAGTCAGGAATCTGATGTTCAGTCGTTTGTTAATGTGGTTCATAAGTGTTTCTTGTTTCTCAATTTTTTTATATAGATTAGACTATTGGTTTCCTGTTTGAATGGTTTTACACTAGATTTTTTTTTTGGTCCCTTCATAGCTTGCTGTTCGGTGTGAGCCAAGGCTCAGCGTTGAAAACCGTACCTTGACCAATAATGGTTTACTTTTATAAATTGTGACTTGGATGGAGAGTTGTCTCATTGACATTCATACCACATCTTCCTATATCTATTGTCAAAAATGCACATAAATTTTGTCACTGGGTATTGCAATTTCATATCATGCACTAACCCGAATAATTCAGTCGTTATATTCCGCTGATCTACGAAGGCTACATTAACGCCTGAACGTCTTTCTCGATAAAGACCGTCAACCGGAAAATTCACACCGCTATGCAATATGGGAATTTTTTACTAAGTTGGCAGCTGAAGTATGAAGAGTTCCGGATGTTAATTGATGTTAAATGATGTAAACTGATGTTAATTGATGTTAACTAATTATTATCAGATTTGTGTTAATTGAACACACGTGTTTGGTAAGACAATTACAAGACAGTTGCGCAGACTCATTATCCTGATCGCTGCCGATTGGCTCTCTCTCACAGAGAGCAGGCGACGAGGCCAATGATCACAAGGAGTTCAAGCCCTCGCGTGGGAGAAAATCGGACACGGAGAGGGCTTGAATTATTCGAGTTAATCATGCACTGATTTGGAAATGATTCAAAATAAGAACTTATGTTATTTAAGATATGCTTCATTGAAGAAACACCACATTATAATTTTTAGTTAAAAGAATATATGGATCACATAAAAGAAGATTTTCTCACAAGTTGTGTAAAAAGTCTCACAATCTTCTTTGAGGTATTTTTGTCATTGGGTTGATGTCTCTTTGACATATACAACACATCTACTTTTATTAACATTCCTGTTCAAAATTTCACACTATTGTTGACAAAATTTTGCAAGGTTTTTCTACTCTCATCAAATTTGTATTTGGCTTACCTTGAGGTATGTGCATGATTCCAACAGTAAGTCCAGATATAATATCACTTGGTAGATCAGATTTGACATTGTATCCCTTTAGAATAGACAAGAATGGAAAAATTCCAAAAAGAAAATTCTTGCAGCAAGTCTTTGAGCATGCACATTTTGAGCATGCCTTCCGACATGAAGATTTCAAAGAACTTTGTGGTCGTACTCCAGCTTCAAATCCCTCATCAAGTTTCTGCTGGTTGAAGATTGGTCTGTCGATAACCATTTTAGCGTGGCCATTTTCCGTTATGTCAATCAGCGACTCGCCTAGCTCTGAGTCTTCCTTCTTCATCTTCTGTTTCCCTGTAAAAGAAATGGAGAAATAAAGACAACATAAAATCTTCTGTGAAAATTCCCAAAAGGATTCTGTTAGAATTTGTTGATTGTCAATCGGTATTTTTAAGAAATTAAGTTGTTCACAAAACACCCTTTGGCTTAAAAATTGGAAAATATAATGTTTTAAGTGAGAATAATGAATAAATAAGTACTTTAAAATACAAAATCAATGTTTCAGGCTATATATATTGGTGATAAAAGTTTCACTAAAAATTTCAAAAATCTTGATAAAATATGTTATCACTAAAAACTGCAAGAATTATACACATGGTCTATCATAAAATCTGTGAAATATTTAATACAACCAGCAACCTCAGTAGTATATGTGAAGTTAATGATGAAAATGGACATGCAAAATTCTTGAAAAATATTTCCTAAGGGTCATTTACCATGGACAGTTCACACCAATTTCATCATATAAATTGGACAGGTGCAACAAATTACACCTTTCACTTTCCCCTGAGAGGACAAGATAAAAATTCATTATTTCATTCAATAAATCAGGTGTAAAAGTACATAAATAACTTAAATGGATGTCATATCTTGTAAATAGATAGATAAATATTATAAGGTCAACATAACTGGCCTATTATGTGTATCTTACAATTTATTGTATAACATCTTTCTGTAACTAGACTATGTACAACATGTATATATAATTAAATTTATCTTTGATGTATCTGTGTTTTTCTAATGACATGCATGGTGACAATTGTTCTAGATACTAACACTCAGTACCAGGGGGAACCCTTTTTCAATTAATTGACCATCAAAGGTGATTAAACACAATGAATATCATTTGCCTTTGAAGAGGAAACAGACAAAACCTGGTATTTCTGTTCATATATATTCAAACAGCTAACTTTTTGCTGAATTTTACTTCTGCTTCAAAATTAAGCATAATTTTGTGTATGGTGGAAATCTATATATCTAAAGCAGCTACTCAGATCATATCTTAATTAAAGTCTACAGTGTTCAACTGAAGTAGATCAGTATTGCTACCTAGATCATGTCTTACATGGACTTTTTGAGAAAAAAAGGTCTACCTGAAGTAGAATAAGAAGAAGAAAAGACTACTAACACAAAGGTTCCTGGTTTGATCTGAATATCGGGGAGAAAATTTCAGGGACTGAATGTTTTTGCTCTCCCTCGACAACATTTGCAACTATGGCGTTGAGAGATGATGAAAGTCTGTCAAAAGGGGACAATAAATGGCTTACCCATGTTAAGAGTGAGCAGTATCTCTTTGCACATAAAAGACACACTTGTAGATTTGAAAAAGAGCAGGCTAATGCCACTACAAGGCAGCATGCCCTCGCACCAGCAAAGTGGAAATAACTTGTTTCCCAATCCACTTCAAATAAATATGTTTAAACTAAACTTAAGCAGGTCACAACCACCTATTTCATGTTAAACAGTCTAACCTAAAGATCACTGTCACTTAAAGCATGTCTACTAGACACTGACCACTTACACTGATAGTGTAGCTCAAAGTCCTCCCGAAGCAGATCAGAGTCACATAGATTTGTTTTAAATTCAAATTAAAAGCAGATCCAAGTCACCTAAATAATGTCTTGTAATGATTTGCTTAATCTTGGTCAGGGTTCAATAGATTTATATATCTTGTATTAAAAGTTTTTAAATTCCTATCTAAAGCTAGGTCATTTGGTCTACTCTTAGTACTTATATATATGTACAAATATGTATAACTAATAAAATATGCAAATCATTTTTATGATAAATATACTGAGTGATTATCTACCTTGATTTGAATTTAAAGTGGTTTGTAATCCTTCACCTAATTACTAGGTTATTCAAAAAAATGACCTATTTTGAATGATTGGATAGAAAAATTTATAAAAATATGAATTTAAAAATAAATTAATCAAAGTTAAGCTTTTAATGAACAAACCATGAATAGTGACAGTACCTCAAACAAATGAATTTGATATAACATTTCTACTGCCAATAAAAATCTAAATTTTTTGCAACATCCTGATGGCATTTTGTTTTATCATAATGTTTTCAAATAGGTATAAGAAGTTTAGACAGCCTGCAATGAGAAGTTATCATCCTATAGTCTCAGTACCTCCTTAATACTTGTACCATGGCTTTGAGATTGGAGCAGACTGTGACCATCACTTACATAACAATGTCTGAGGAGGAGTTGTAACAATGTCACAATGTATTCAACATTATCAAGCTTATGATGGTCAATCGTAAAACTGTCTTAAGAAGGAAGACAAGTAACAGAACAATAAACAGTTAATTGGGTTTTCTACCATAAATGGTTAATGTGGATTCATTTATTTTCATTGGTACCAATTTTCGTGGATTAAGGAAAACTTACATGTTCGTTGATATTTATTTTCGTGGTTTTGCCGAAGTCTGCATACATGCCTATAGAAAACTTGAAAATTCGTTGAACATTTAATTTCGCTGTTCACCTGTACCCATGAAATACACGAAAAATTGGTATCCAATGAATAATAATGAATCCCTAGTAATTGGGTTTTTTACTTTAGAGTTTTTAACCTATAGTCTAGATAGAATATCAATGTGCGGAGAACCTGATAATCTATATACTTATCAATGTCAATTCATGACCTTGATAAGACCCATTCCTTTATGGTAAGATAACTGTTGCAGAATAGATTGTGCCTCTTAAAAAAAGCAAAGGATTTCAATCAAATACATATTTTTGACAATGTATTTTAAAAAATACTATTTTTACAAAGCTTTTCCAAAAATAAGTTATCATCCTACCTTGCGGAATAGACATGTCAATGCCAAATGGCCATGAAAAAGATAAGAGTCCAAAATTATGATAATGATAAAAAAAAAAAGAAGATATAAGACGTATAAAACCAAATGTTTTAAAGTACAAATAATACTTCAACTATTTTTTTCTTTTCACAATTACACTTTAAAAAAATCTCCTACCTTGAAAAATTGACATGTTGAATTTCCGTGAGTATTTGTATAAGAAGATGTGTCCAGTAGGACAATCATATACATACTATAGTTAGTTATCATTTATCAGTAAACCACATACCAAATATGTTTAATAATCCAACTGATCCTTGGCCTTGAACAAACAAAATATATTCCCACTTCTTTCTGTCAATTCAGTGACTGGGCTATATTCATCAAAGTAACTGTGTCCAAATTTACAATTCCTTTCAAGTATTTTGCAAATAAAACCGATTTTACATGCTTTGATGTATATTAGATGAGTGCATCTTATAGAATATATAAATTATAAAGCTTTTGAGGGAAATTGATGTTTTTAGTACATTATTTGTCCTTCAAAAATGACACAGATCTAGGTCAAAATTTACGAAATTAAGAAAAAAAATTGTATTTAAATGCAATTGTTTACAAAAACAAACTTGCATTTTGTTTATGAACAAATAATATGCACAAAACCAGTATGATTTGGGAAGGTGAGGATGAGAAACTCTTTATATTTCATTTGTAATTTAATAAGAAAATATAATATCTTCTTTCACATTAAAAAAACAGTATTGTTACGTAATTGTATGTTGAAATTACCTGAATAAAAAACAAACATGTGATTTCAGTTGATTGAAAATTAAAGTAAACTTAGTTATAATCATTGTAATGTGCTTTGTAATGGTTTGTAAAGAGGGATAGCTATAGGTGGGGGTAACATAACATCCATATAGCAGCAACTCAAATAATACAATAGAACAAAGAAATGATAGATTTCTTATATTTTTACAGCCTAATTTTATTCCAGAAGGATTATTTATTACTCCAATTTAATTTTTTTTGCAGGATTCCTCCTGGACTAATAGCAGGATTCCAAATAGAATGAACATGGAATCTTAAACTCCTGCTACTTTAATTTTTCATTTTCCTTCATTAAAATTCCTGGCATATTATATATATATATAGTGTAAAATAGAATCATTTTTTTCCCAACAGAAATCAATATTCTATCAGAATTATTATCTTGACTGATATTGATTTATATTCAATAATATTTAATTGGATTCTGATTGCTTATAACCTTTATTTTCCTGTGTTATAAGCAACTAGGTTTTGATTATAAAGGGGGTATCATTGGGGGGTTCTGATCCCAGATCCCACTTACTGTTTTGTCAGATTCCTGTATCCCCCCCTTCCACTATGTACATAAGCAATTCTCACTTTTTTGTAATTTCCTGTGTCCCGCTAGACTTCATTTTCCATTTTCATGGCACAACAATTTGACTTTCACGTGTTTCACTTACAACAAATCGTCAATCCTTTGTCACCCTTAGACCCTAATGAGACCCACTATTTAGTTAGAGTTTTCTTATTTGCATAAAGTTCAAATCAGTTCAACTAAATTACATAGTATTACTACTATTTTTGCTGAACATGTATTTTTAGGTTCATCATAGCTAATGATTTGTTGTGCACATAATACAATGTAATAAAACTAACAAAAATGTTTTTAAAAGTGCATAAAAAATTTGCAAGTATTACCCCTTTTCCCCATTATAATTAAAATCAAAAATAGATTTATACAAAGCAGATATTTAACACGACCCCTTTTTTTTTTTTTGCAGCAAGCACCTCAGAAATTTGTTCAGAGTTAAAATTTGCAACAAGAAGTTGAAACTCACGTAAATCATTTCATTTGTATCTGCATCAAAATTAAAACTTTATACACTTAATATGCAGTGAGCTAGATAATTGTTTTGAAATATTAAGGTGGTACCTAACACTACAGGGAGATAACTCTGTAAAATAAGCAGAACGTTTTAATGACGTTGTGTTCTCAACGGAATATTAAGCTTCTCAATGATCAAAATAAGTGTTTGTCAAACTGCTATATAACCAGTCATTTTTCTGATTAAACGGTTGGTTCCATCTTTTTGATTTTTTATATTTTTGTTAAAGAGTCAAAGTAAATAATTTGTCAAAATTTTAAGAAAATTAAACGAGCCAAATTAATTTTAGTTCAGGTGTTAGGTACCACCTTAAAAGCAGATGATGCACATTTATTTTTTGAATCTGGTTTCTTACCTTGAAGAAGAGGTGTCAAAACTGTATAGTTGTTCATTTTAATATGTGTGTTTTTATTTTATTTTATTTTTTGTCATTTAGGGCGGTCAGCTGATTATATTGTAATTTTGAAAAACAAGTTATTGACAGGATATAAAAATTAATTAACAAACAAATTAAAACTTGACTCAACCTATATAAATCTTCATTTATCCTGATAAATCCTGTTGTCACAGGTACTGATGACCACCTAACTATAAGACAAGCAAACTTCACTTCTTTGTTCTCTTTACACTAGCAGAAAAAAATATAATGTACCAACAATCTTATCTCATGTTTCTTCTTTTTTTCTTATTCAAAATGAAACTAATATGCTGACTTGTTTTTTCATCTTTTACACGTCCTTAATACAATGTATTGAATTCCTGCAAACATTTTTGTTAAATATAAGAATCTAAAATTCAGATTTATGTGACCTCAGTGTATTTGGGAATGAACATAACACAATTAATCTCATGTTGAAAACCTACTTACAAACAAAATCACAGTAATTCCATATGTAAGTAGCTTTAATCTTGTATGTACGATTCTTGATTCTTTCAATCCTTACTCTTAAAACAACTGTATAATAAAAATTTCCAATTGAAAAATCTTTTCAAATCTTAATTTCTATCCCTCCACCATGTCCACATGTATTTTTTTGCTATTTACTGACAGAAAAATTGTTATTAACTGACAAAAACCTTGCTATTAACTGACAAAAACATTGCTATTAACTGACACAAACAGAAAACCTTTTTTTTTCTTTTTTTCAAGTTTTTCTTACCTTGCAAGAACAACTCTTACTGCAATCTATGTATAAATATTAAAGTTAAAATACCTTATTGGGGTTTAAAATATGGTATTTTTGTAAGGATTTATAAGGACTGATTTTTTTAATGTCAAGATCTAGCACATTACATCAGAACATATACTTATTTCCTGTACAAACTGATGTCATTAGGTGGACCTTTAGCTATCTAACATATATTTTTAACTTAAACATAAAATTCACGACTAATTTCAAGTAAAATTTGAGCATAGATGTTTTACACAGTATCTCCAAGCTGCATCTTTAAAAATAGAAATCAGCCAATTTGGTTAATTCTTTTTAATAGGATTAATAAAGATTTTAAATATTGTCAATGTATTATTTAAATCATTATTAATTGTGTACCTTTGGGATATAGAAATTAAAATTTAAATTCAAGAGTAAATATTGAGGAAAAAAACCTTTCCCTTAAAAATAATGAAACAATGTACAATATTAAAATAAGAAATTAAAGTATGATTGCCAATGAGACAACTCTCCACAAGAGAACAAATGGTACTATCACAAACCATACAGCCTTAAACAAAGGGCAAAATTCTCAACTTCCGATTTTTCTTTACAATTATCTTATTCAAAAAGCAAAATAACAAAAAAAAGTAGTCCAAAGACAATTCATAACAAAACGTCTTTGATGGAGAGTAGTCTCTGGTGGAGAGTTGTCTCATTGGCAATCATACTATAATTTCTTATTTTAATATTGAAATAGTTTCATTATTCTAATATGGTTAAAGGTTTTTCTTCTCTCAGATATTTTAATACTCTTAAAATTAAAAATATAAATTTCCATATCCCAAAGGTACATAACTGGGATTCTTTGTATAAGTATATATATTTCATTGATTTATTAGTAACATGAGTACTGCTGTTATCCTAAAGCTTTGCAAAACCACAAGCATGTAATGCATATAATTCAAATAAAACACAGCTTCAAATTGCATATTAAACTACAATTGTAATAATATTCTAAATCCAAGTATTATACTATTTCTAAAACTAGCACAAGAAAACCAGGTGTCACTGCAGAAATGTTATACATGGAAAAGTCAAACAAGTAGATTATGATGGCATGCATTGAGGAGAAACTCCCTAAATCTAATTTAAGAATTTACTTATAACTTGAATGTCCAGCAAGAAATATTTCAACTATTTTTGATGGTCAAGATTAATTGTGTATAGGACCCAGTTTTGCACTAGATGTGTTTGCTGTGCTCATTTTTTCCAAATGCATAATTACAAGGTAACATGACTAGGGCTTTTCTCTCCGAGACCTGACTAGTTTATATAATCCTCCCAAATGCAACAAGCTTTGGTTGCAGCAAACCCTTAAGTCTTTGATTATCTTTGTGATCAGATTGATAGGTTGATTGTTTGTTGGGTGTTCAACACTCTTGATTATATATTTATGGCAGCCAGTTTCATTGGTGGAGAACCAACTACCTAAGTTGGTAGGAAAACTGACAATCCTAGTAAAACATGATATCCTTGTTAAAAGGCACCTGTTTGCAAATGGGAGATAATGGTATTCATAACCAATGATCAAGACATAAAGCCTCTAAAACTTGAAGCAAGCAAAAGAGACCACAAAATAACAAGAGACTGTTCCTGAAGTGAAATTGTCCAAATGATTATACTGCATGTTATCAAACTCTAAGAATTTTTAACATTATATCATAAATTATACATATACATGTATTAACCAATTTTCTTACAAGTGGTCATGTAGTTCTTTTTAAATTTGATCAAAATCTAACAAAATAATTGAAAGGTATTGGAATCAATATTGATCAGGTTAAACTACTTAGGCTACCTAAATTAAGTTCACCTGGGTAATCCACCTGAACAATTTGGGTCTTAGAATCAGGCATTTTTGTTTTAACTTGAAAAAAAAACCAATACATAAACTAGTATCTCAATTGTTTGTAAAACAATTGAAAGGTCTTTCCTGTAAAAGTGATGTTTTCGTAATGTTCTTTGTACGACCTTTCGTTTGATATACGACAAGCATACCTTCTGTAACTTTTCGCTTTTGCACTTAATGACCTCATCCGCCTACATTTTTGAGATCGGAAGTATGATATATGTAACACAGGGTAGATGAGCTTTCATTTGATATGCGACAACGCCATGTTTTAAAAAGTTTGATTTTTGCACTTAATAACCCCATTCAACCAATTTTTGGAGGTTGGGAATTTGATATTTCAAATGTATACATCATGACCTTTCATTTGATATACAACAACCCTATCGTAAAAGAAAATTTATTTTTGCACTCAATGACCCCATCCAACCAATTTTTGGGGGGACGTCAATTTGAAATTTGAAATGTACGCTTTATGTTCTTTCATTTGATATGCGACAACCTTACCATTTGAGAAATTTGAATGTTTGCACTAAATGACCCCACCCTTCCCCCTGGGATAAAAAGGGGGTTTAAAATTTTCATTTTTTAAGTAGAGTTTATTAAGACCTTCAATTTGATATATCAGATGACCCCATTTGACAAAGTGCAAATAATGATGCAATATCAACTATATAAATAGAAGTTATGAAACTTACAAAGTCAATGCAAAACATGAAAATTTCAAATTGATTTTTTGGTGTTTTTTTTCCATGGAATGTTTTTGGTATTTGGTCAAACATATAACTATGTCAACCTCTTCAATTTCTAAAATATTTTAAGTGATTCAGAAATACATGCCTCCGCTCGCAAAACTTCAAACTGCATTATCTCTAAAACGACAATAGATATCTCAAATCTGTTAAATGATAAATGATCTACAGTTGAAGGACAACATTATAGAAAAAGAATTGGGACAATTTCAAAGTTCACCAAGGTCACAATTAATCATCAAATATATGATGCAATACAAAACTTGAGAACCGGAAGTCGTAGAGACATGGGACTATCACCATTCAACTCAGGACCACTGGACCTTTCAAATGTCACAAGGCCAAGGTCATAGTATAATGTGAAGGTCAAGGTGAAATTTCATCATGACCTGACATTGACCTCAAATTGAAGGTCTTGAACTACTGATCATCTTTGCAGTTTATAGTAGGTTGATATCTGTTACCTTTAAAAAGATATACACAAAATACTATACTTTTAAGAATCATCCCGTCGTAACTTTTGAACAGACAGTCGGAATCTTTTGAGCTCAGTGTATAAAATGTAGAGCTCGTCGAGAGGAACATTTTATACGCTGTAAGTATGCAGCAAACTCTTATCTGTTTCTTAATATGCAAGCGTGAAATTGCAGCGTAATTTTTTTTTGCACTTGGTGACCTTTGACCTTGGGTGCAAATTAAAGGTCACATGAACTGAAGATTATTGGTGTAGGTCCCAAGTCTTTACGACTTCCGGTTCTCGAGATACAATTTTTCAAAAATTGTGTATATTTTTCCAAGGGAAATAACTCCTTATAAGGGTTAACAACAAAATGATTGTATATAATTATTATCATTGCCATCTGGTCTTGTACATGTTGCCGTTTTCAAATCGATTCTATCTTGAATACTTTTTGAGAAAAATGTAAAAGAAAGAAATTGCTTCAAGGGGATGTAACTCTCATAGGGAATGATGAAATCCTTAGCAGCCTCATATGGTAACAGATCATGATGAGATCTAACTGTTGTCCAAATAAGGTCATGATATCTTTAAAAACAACGAGGGGGGGGCCATGTCGAAAAAAACCAATAAAAGGGAGATAACTTCTAAAGGGGATGATGAAATCCTACACAGCCTCATCTGGTAATACTTCATAATGAGGTCTACCGATGGTCCATATTTGGTCTTGATAACTCCAGAAGAAACGAGGGGAGGCCATGTCAAACAAATGCTGGATGAAAAAAAAAAAAAAAAAACAGGAGAAACTAGTATCTCAATTGTTTGTAAAACAATTGAAAGGTCTTTCCTGTAAAAGTGATGTTTTCGTAATGTACTTTGTACGACCTTTCGTTTGATATACGACAAGCATACCTTCTGAAACTTTTCCATTTTATCACTTAATGACCTCATCCGCCTACATTTTTGAGATCGGAATTATTATATACATGTATGTAACATAGAGTAGATGAGCTTTCATTTGATATGCGACAACACCATGTTCTAGAAAGTTTGATTTTTGCACTTAATAACCCTATTATACTAATTTTTGGAGGTCAGGAATTTGATATTTGAAATGTACACATCATGACCTTTCATTTGATATACAACAACCCTATGTTAAAAGAAAATTTATGTTTTGCACTCAATGACCCGATCCAACCCATTTTGGGGAGACGTCAATTTGAAATTTGAAATGTACGCTTTATGTTCTTTCATTTGATATGCGACAACCTTACCATTTGAGAAATTTGAATGTTTGCACTAAATGACTCCAACCCGTCCCCCTGGGATGAAAAGGGGGTTTAAAATTTTCATTTTTGAGTAGAGTTTATTAAGACCTTCAATTTGATATATCAGATGACCCCATTTGACAAAGTGCAAATAATGATGCAATATCAACTATATAAATAGAAATTATGAAACTTACAAAGTCAATGCAAATCTTGAAAATTTCAAATTGATTTTTTGGTGTTTTTTTCCATGGAATGTTTTTGGTATTTGGTCAAACATATAACTATGTCAACTTCTTCAATTTCTAAAACATTTTAAGTGGTAAGCTCTTGGTGATTCAGAAATACATGCCTCTGCTCGCAAAACTTCAAACTGCATTATCTCTAAAACGACAATAGATATCTCAAATCTGTTAAATGATAAATGATCTACAATTGAAGGACAACATTATAGAAAAAGAATTGGGACAATTTTAAAGTTCACCAAGGTCACAATTAATCATCAAATATATGATGCAATACAAAACTTGAGAACCGGAAGTCGTAGAGTCATGGGACTATCACCATTCAACTCAGGATCACTTGACCTTTCAAATATCACAAGGTCAAGGTCATAGTATTATGTGAAGGTCAAGGTGAAATTTCATCATGACCTGACATTGACCTCAAATTGAAGGTCTTGAATTACTGATCATCTTTGCAGTTTATAGTAGGTTGATATCTGTGACCTTTAAAAAGATATACACAAAATACTATACTTTTAAGAATCATCCCGTTGTAACTTTTGAACAGACGGTCGGACATTTTTGGGCTTATTATATAAAATGTAGAACTCGTGGAGAGGAACATTTTATATGCTGTATGTATGCAGCAAAGTCTTATCGTTTTCCTAATGTGTAAGCTTGAAATTGCAGCGTAATTTTATTTTGCACTCTGTGACCTTTGACCTTGGGTGCATATTAAAGGTCACATGAATCAAAGATTATTGGTGAAGGTCCCAAGTCTCTACGACTTCCGGTTCTGGAAATACAATTTTTCTTAAATTGTACACAATTTTTCAAGAGGAATAACTCCTTATAAGGGTTAATAACAAAATGATTGTATATGTTCATTAACATTGCCATCTGTTCCTGTACATGTTGCCGTTTTCAAATCAATTCTATCTCTTATACTTTTTGAGAAAAATGCAAAGGAAAGAAATTGTTTCAAGGGAATTCAACTCTCATAGGGGACAATGAAATCCTATTCAACCTCTTATGGTAATAAATCATGATGAGATCTACCTATTGTCCAAATAATGTCATGATATCTTTAAAAACAACGAGGGGGTGTCGTTTAGAAAAAAATCAATAAAAGGGAGATAACTTCTAAAGAGGATGATGAAATCCTTAACAGGGTCATTTGGTAAAACTGCATGTTGAGGTCGATCAATGGTCCATATTTGGTCTTGGTAACTTTAACAGAAAGAAGGGGCGGGCATGTCAAAAAAATGTTGGAAGAAAAAAAAGAAAAAAAAGAAAAAAAAAAAACATTAGAAAAACAATAAGGTCTTTCCTCGCGGAGAGGAAAGACCTTAAAAAAAGAAAAAGAACTAGTATCTCAATTGTTTGTAAAACAATTGAAAGGTCTTTCCTGTAAAAGTGATGTTTTCGTAATGTTATTTGTACGACCTTTCGTTTGATATACGACAAGCATACCTTCTGAAACTTTTCGCTTTTTACACTTAATGACCTCATTCGCCTACATTTTTGAGATCGGAAGTATGATATATGTAACACAGGGTAGATGAGCTTTCATTTGATATGCGACAACGCCATGTTCTAAAAAGTTTGATTTTTGCACTTAATAACCCCATCCAACCAATTTTTGGAGGTTGGGAATTTGATATTTCAAATGTACACATCATGACCTTTCATTTGATATAAAACAACCCTGTCGTAAAAGAAATTTGTTTTTTGCACTCAATGACCCCATCCAACCAATTTTTGGGGGACGTGAATTTGAAATTTGAATTGTACGCTTTATGTTCTTTCATTTGATATGCGACAACCTTACCATATGAGAAATTTGAATGTTGCACTAAATGACCCCACCCGTCCTCTTGGGATGAAAAGGGGGGTTTAAAATTTTCATTTTTAAGAAGAGTTTATTGAGACCTTCAATTTGATATATCAGATGACCCCATTTGATAAAGTGCAAAAAATGATGCAATATCAACTATATAAATAGAAGTTATGAAACTTACAATGTCAATGCAAAACTTGAAAATTTCAAATTGAATTTTTGGCGTTTTTTTCCATGGAATGTTTTTGGTATTTGGTCAAACATATAACTATGTTAACTTCTTCTATTTCTTAAATATTTTAAGAGGTACGCTCTTGTTGATTCAGAAATACATGCCTCCGCTCGCAAAACTTCAAACTGCTTTATCTCTACAACGACAACAGATATCTCAAATCTGTAAAATGATAAATGATCTACAGTTGAAGGACAACATTATAGAAAAAGAATTGGGACAATTTAAAAGTTCACCAAGGTCACAATTAATCATCAAATATATGATGCAATACAAAACTTGAGAACCGGAAGTCGTAGAGATATGGGACTATCACCATTCAACTCAGGACCACTTGACCTTTCAAATATCACAAGGTCAAGGTCATAGTATACTGTGAAGGTCAAGGTGAAATTTCATCATGACCTGACATTGACCTCAAATTGAAGGTCTTGAACTAATGATCATCTTTGCAGTTTATGGTAGGTTGATATCTGTTACCTTTTAAAAGATATACACTTGTTACTATAGTTTCAAGAATTATGTTGTTGTAACTTTTGAACAGACAGTTGGACATTTTTTAGCTTAATGTATAAAATGTAGAGCTCGTCGAGAGGAACATTTTATACACAGTATGAGTGCAGCAAACTCTTATAGTTTTCTTAATATGGAAGCTTGAAATTGCAGCGTAATTTCTTTTTGCACTCTGTGACCTTTGACCTTGGTGCAAATTAAAGGTCACATGAATTAAAGAATATTGGTGAAGGTCCCAAGTCTCTACGACTTCCGGTTCTCGAAATATAATTTTTCCAAAAATGTATAATTTTTCAAGGGAAATAACTTCTTATCAGGGCAAATAACCTACAATTTTTTTATGTTTATTAACATTGTCATCTGTTCCTGTGCATGCTGCCATTTTCAATTCAATTCTATCTCTAATACTTTTTAAGAAAAATGCAAATAAAAAAAGTGCTTCAAGGGGATATAACTCTCAAAGGGGATGATGAAATCCTACACAGCCTCATCTGGTAATACGTCATAATGAGATCTATCGATGGTCAATATTTGGTCTTGATGACTTCAATAGAAACGGGGGGAGGGCATGTCAAAAAAATGTTGGAAGAAAAAAAAACATTAGAAAAACAATAAGGTCTTTCCCAGGTAGGGGAAAGACCTTAAATAGACAACATTATGTTTGCTAAACTGAAAGAATTGAAAGATACTCAGTGAGATAGCCGTTCAAATGTGTCAACTTGTCACTTATTTTATTTCTCTTAACTGCTTATGCCTGTGGAAAATATTATTCCAACTTGACGAAGTTAATATGTCAACATATTCAAACTTAAAAGTCACAGTGAATCCTAGAATCATTAATATGTTATATTTGCATAAAGAACATGTAATGTAGATTAACAAATTGATGTACAAGGCCTTGCCATGTAACTTGCAGAAAATTAATTCAAATGAAATCGTGCTTGTTTGCAAGGTAAAACAAAGCAAGAATTTCAAGGCTTTCAAATCACAAAAAAACTTGTAAATGATACGGAATTTAGGATTAACCTGAGTGATGAGAAATACATGCATTTAAAAAATCTTCTGACACTGTCAAAATAATAAACTTATGTAAGGTTATCAATATGACCTATAATGACTTTATGGAGTACAAATAGTTTAATATTTATATGCAATTTACAATATATGCAGGATTGTTTTTTACAATAGTAATCCAATACTCCAGCTGACATCACTTTAAATCTGCCTTGCCAAAGTTCTGTCTTAATTACATGTATTTTAATTTAACTTTGATGACTTTTAACTACCTTTCATAATTAAATCTTTGGAGGTCTATAAAGATTCATTGATATCCTAGTCTACAAAAAGTGATGCAAGCTTATATTTCAGCTTAACTTGGAAATTTCAATAACTGTGAGTAAATTTCTTGTCAGAAATTGTAAAATTTGTGATCTTATGCCCTTTGCCCTCTTTCTGTCTTTAAAATGATCCAATAATACTTCGATCAAAATACTATCTTTTAAACAAATATGATCAAATATTGACTATTATATCTAGGTGTTAAAAGTTATTAAGTACACCTGTAGTTCATACATATATTATCTTACCTGAAATATAAAGATGCTACAAAGTTTACGTGTCCCCGTAAAGAATGAGTATAAGATAGTAAGTCACAACAATAGGTTAGGTACACAGAAACACAAACATTTCGTAAAAGATATGTCAAAAAAGTTTGATAAATGAATTATGCTCATCGGTACATTTTTCAATGACTTATTCAAACCGCAAAATGTATTCTTAAACAAAAATGAATTGTTACAGAAGTTGTGTTAGAATTTGAAAAACTGAACAAAAGTTTACTCAAGTTTAAAATTGATTTTTATAAAATGAATCTATATTTTTGAAAGAGAATGAATGTGCCACCACAGTTTAAAAGAAGGTGTAAATTGTTTTCAAATGTATCAAAGAGTAGAAAAATCATTAGACAAATAGACTTTGAAACAAAGTTTTGTAAAGTAACAAAAAATTAAGTCAACAAGGTTGGTCAGTTTGACATTTGATCACTATATATAATACTTGAAAAATAGGTGACAAAAAGTCTGGTGGTTAATTTTTCATAAAATTGCAGAAGCACCATAGGGGCATTAGCCATGTTAGCCAAGTTACAATTCTTCATGAGTTTGGAAAAGAAGAAACTGTTTACCATGTTTAGACTGTAAAGTACTCTGTGCTGACAATTTATGTCAAGTAATTCATGGTAATTGCTGGTGTTGGTGTTTAGGAACCTCCCATGTAATATCTAGAAAAATAAAATGTCCATGTACTACCTTGCATTGTAACCAAATTTTAGCCAAATGTCAGTTTATCTATAGCTGCTGTGACCATGACCTTTGACATTCGACCTCAGATTCAATTGCAGTCTACCTCTTCTGAAGAAGTATACATGTATATACATGCAAATCTGGTTAAGATATGATTTATGAAACTTTACCTAAATTTTGTTCTCCCTAGAAAGGACTTATCAACTAAATTTGCATATTTGTATATATATGGTTCAAAACATATTGTCTGAAAACCCCAGATTTGCTCAAATTTCAGTCTATAAACTGCTGTTTAGACATTGACCTCTGTCCTCCAGTTTTATTCAAATTCAAAAATATTCCTAAAATTTTAAACACTGTACATGTAATGAAAGGTGAATAAAGTTCACAAATAATATGGAAAAGTAGAAAATAATGTTTGCTATATCCTATATAAGATAATAATATATTCTGATCAAAACTTTACATGTTTAGAAGAATCTGTCCAATAATGTCATACAAATTCTTTTATGTTGACTGCCAATAGAGAATGAGGGTTTATAAGATAGGATAGGGTACTAAAATTTGCCTTCCAACATAATAATAATAATAATAATAATATTTCTTTATTTAAAGAGGGTTATATTCACAGTTAGCTGTAAAGCTAATCTTCCCTGAGGCCCTCATAAAATACAATGAAATATAACAAACAATTACAAAATATCAAACAGACACACATACATGAATAATGAAATAAAAAATTGTTATGAAATATAACATACATACACACATTGTCAAGAGGGGGTCAGACCTTTATCAGGACTCTGGGTTGGGGTGTTTTTAAGCTCAGGATTTCGATTGATTCTTTAGGGATCAGGGAATTTTTTTTTCAAATTTAGGGATGTCAGGATTTAGATTTCTTGGAATTCAGGACCTTGGGATTTCATGTTTTTAAGCCCAGGTTTTTCAGGATCAAGACCCTCTGACCACCCCTCTTTGTCACCTACAGGACCATCATAAGAGTTGTTGTAACAATTCTATAATACTAAGATCTTCCAACGTTGACACTAACTCAATTCAACATCTCCATAACTGAATGTTGCATTTCCATTACATGTGGATATCAAAATGTCAATAACTTACAAATGTTTACAGTTAACTTGTTTACAAGTACCATTATTTCTAAATTTAGACAAATTGTGACACTCTGAGTCTCAAAGTCATTTGTGGTCTTGTTCTCTAATATACATATGGTAACTTAACATTTAATTTATAATGCCCCCAAGGGTATTAACAACAGTGCAATTTGTCATAGTTGTAAGTGTTTATTTGTTTAAGCAATAAAGATTAATGTGAGAAGAAAAATCATATTTCAACATGAAAAATAATGAAAGCCTACATGCTTTTAAAAGGTTGCAATTTATTTTCTTGTGAATCGTAAAAGAATTAAAAATACAATATATCAACAAAAAGGTTATATTAACTCAAAGATCTTGTTTCATCAAAGACAATTTGGTTTTGAGTAACTTAAAAGGTTACAACCAAAATTTTAATAATGCAAAAACTGAAAATGTGTAAATTTTTCTCAAACCTAAAACAGCATCTGAACTTGGAAAACATTTGTCAAATTATTTCAAATAAAAATTCAATCAATCATGATGCTCCTAGTACCAAAAGCCTTTGAAATATATCTTGGCTAATTAGATTGATTGATTGTTGTTGTTCACCACTTATATCACTGCCTAAATGAAATAGCAACTAGGTGCTCCGTAGGGCACAGCTTTATACGACCGTAGAAGTTGAACCCTGAACAGTTGGGGCAAGTATGGCCACAACATTCAAGCTTGATACAGCTCTGAATTTGGATTGCGATCAAATTTTTGACATAATATGAGTTTCTGACACAAAACAAATATCAATATCTTACAAATCTATTGCACAATATTGTGTAAGTAAAGATTTCTTCTTTTAACTTTTCAAAAATTTGGAATTTGAGAAATTTGTCTTGAAACTTGAAAAATGCTTGTTTTTGGCCCCTTTTTGTGCCCTTAATTTGTAGATTGTTTGCCCAATAACCCCTTAAAATAAATCCCAACCCTTCTACTTATGGTATTAAACATTGTGGTACAATTTCAGAACAATTGAAATACTAATACACAACTTTTTGTCCTTTTCAATGTAAAATTTTACCTCTACTAGCAGCATTTTGTCAAATTAAAAAAAAAAAGAAACATCAAATGAGACCTCAGGTTCATTGATATTTAGACATCTGATATTAGAAATTAGATATTTAGACATCTGATATTTAGACATCTGATATTTAGACATCTGATATTTAGACATCTGATATTAGAAATTAGATATTTAGACATCTGATATTAGAAATTAGAACCATTGACCTAATATATTTGGCCCCTTGATCTGTAAATGATTTCATTAGAATCAAATAATGTACAATGTATCAAGAATTAGTAAGATTCAGAGAATCAGTGACAGATATTATTAAAAAATTTTAGAAGAAAATATTTGAAAAAAATGGCACCATCTCACTAAACCCCTCCACATTATGTATGGGCCTGTCCCAAATATGGAGTCTGTAATAGATTGTAGTTTGCTGAGCACTGTGTTACATAACTGTTTTTCTTCATCATTTTTTGCACTAACTAGGCTGTTTTAATTCTCATTTAAATTATTTCACATTTGTCATTTCAGGGCCTTTTATAGCTGACAATGGGGCATGAGCTTTATTGAAGGCTGTACAGTAACCTGTTGTCTGTGTTATTTGGTCTCTTGTTGAGTGTTGTCTTATTGGCAATTATATCATTATATCTTCTTTATATAAACATTCAAATACTTTGTTGTTTTATTGGCATTGGACTAGCTTCCAGGACCTGCAAGTCCTCTCAAATTGATACTTAGTGTCTTAAGTCAATTTGTTAGTTTTGTTGGAATTTTTGTGTGTTCTAAAATTGTCTCTATCTGATGAGTTAAGCCTTTTTCAACTAATTTTTATAGTTTGTTCTTATGTTGTGCTGTAAATTTCCTCACTGTCCAATAAGAGGGTTACTATGTATAATGAGAATGGCTCATTGTTGACCTATAGCTGCTAAAATTTATCATGTTTATGTCAATAATGGTCTCTGATTGAAAGTTGTCATGGCAATCATACATTTCATGTTATTTGTATAATAACGTCTCAAGAAGTCGATTGAAGGTTAACTATTTAGTAAGAATGTTAAATCATGATCGAGATTCTGATTGTTTAAGATGGCCATTTTTCTCTCTATATCTAATTTGAGATCAAACATAATATGATGCCTTGGTTCTATTTTTAGCATGGGCCATGTTGCATATCTGTATATTTTTACTAGCCTAAAAATAGAACTGAAATGAGACAGATATTATTCTTGCATAATACAACAAATTTATGGGGGAAAAAACATAAGTTTATGGCAATCAAACTGTTGCAAAAATGTGCATAAATTGTACTTCAAACAGCGTTGTGATGCACAGATACCTGTAAAGTTGTATAAAACAAAATCAAATAATCAAAATTGTTATCTTTAATTTATAGTTTTTTACATCACTTAAATTTCACTTTTATCCTTTTTAACTGATCATGTTGTACTATGTGCATACATTGAAGTTCAGTAAACAAATATTTTGGTAAAAGACTAGATGTGGTATAATTGCCAATCAGACAACACTCCACCAGAGACCAAAATGACATAGTAGTAGTTTTAACAATTATAAGTCTCTGTACACCCTTCAACAATGAGCAAAACCCTTTTACAATCTCCCAAAATATAAAACACTTTGTTACATTACTATTCAGGTAAAAAGTATAAAAAAGAAAAGATGTGGTATGATTGCCAATGAGACAACTCTCCACAAGAGATCAAATGACACAAAAATTAACAACTATAGGTAAACATACTGCCTTCAACAATGAGCAAAGCCTTTACCACATAGTCAGCTATAAAAGGCCCTGAAATCACAATGTAAGACAATTCAAACATAAGTTACATTATTTAATTTTTAATTTAAGTTTTTTTTAATATTTTTCTTTTGTATCGACTTACCCCCGAATATATTGTACCATTTTGTACCAAAATACATATGATGTTGTCTCCTCCTGTTCATGGTATTTCTTTTTGAACCCATTCAATATCCAAGTTCATTTATATCAAACCACAATTTACTTTCTGCCACATCAATATATCATTTATAACTTCGTCACAATCACAATCAGAGATCAACCTGTTATTTTTTTTTATTTACTTCAAGCTGTTTCACCTTAATGCTACATAATATCACCAGAAAATACCATGCACTTGTCGAATTGTTGAGGCTAAATCCAATAGTACCATGTACATTGTATCAAACAGCTGGAAAATTGTGCCGAAAATCAATATCTGTTTACAAGCTATTTTTATAAACAGTCAAGTTGATGCTGATGCTGATGCTAAGCTGATAATTAGGTTTGTTAATTTCTACAGGAATGTATATTTCAAAATATAAAGGTTAGATTCTTTTTAATTTTACTTTACTAAAAAGTTACCATGTGCTTTCAATAAGTTATGGTTCTAAAAAAAAAACAGATTTAAAAACAAATTAAAAACTTCCGCAACTTTCTATTTCTATTTGATACCATATCATTTTATTATTGTAATTTATACTAATTATCGAACGATTTATACGGTGTCCTTCAGCATAATCTGTTCTTTTAGCTTTCTAGATTTAACAACATGTAATTGTAGTTTAAATAAGAAACTGAAGATAGCCAGGGGTCAAAACCTCTTATAAATATAAAAAGTTTATTTACTACAATGCAATATAATGTAAAGAAAATAAACATTTTTTTTATATACCGGTACATGTAAATGTAGCATATTGAATTGATATATTTAAATTATTTTGTGTCATATTTTGTGTACAATGTATAATTGATTTAATTGATTTTGAAACTATTTAAAATCTTAAATGAATAATTTATTTTTATTGACAATGTTTTATTATTAATTTTCAATTAGGACTAGTAGATAACCATAAAAATATACTGGAGAAAGGTTAAAGTAGCGGATTCAGAAGACATCACATAATTGGAGAAATTTAGATGAATGTAACCAAAATACCAAATTAAGGAGAATGCATATTTGGCCCCGAATATTAAGTCCATAGTTTTAAAATAAACAATGTTTCAAGGTTTTAAAGATTCATCAAGTAAGAAAGTGAAATAGAACTACGAATGTGAAGTTTTACTTATAAAATATTAACATTTACTATAAAATATTAACGTTTTCTATATGAGTTATGGGAAAATATGTTGAACATGTTTAAACTTGAAATTAAAGTTTACGGTCTTAAAAATTAATATGTGATTTTCTCGCACAAAAGGATGGACACCTTTGTAAGTAATCTTATCATTCTAGGTATGTAATCTTTTCTACAATCGTTAAAAATAAACCTTCTTAAGGATAAACGTTGATAATAAGACAACTGTATATGCATGCATAATCGACATAGAAAATGAATGTAGGATTACAACTACCATGCATTAAAATATTTTTTTTTATCCCTTATTGTAACTATACTGCTATGTCCAAATTAGTATACCCCGGTAATAGTCTCAGGTCATCGACAAAATTCAATAATAATTATTTTGTTAACATTACTAAAAAACGAGTCTGTACTGTCGCCGTTGTGTTATGATGATCGTACACTGACGTTGGTCAATATATTTTGACAATATATACGGACAGACGGATTCAGTTTATATCTATTATGACGTAATTCGAACAACTTTTACATACCACCGAGCGTAGCGAGTCGAACAATATTTTGATTATTTTTTGCTTTACAAAATCGTTAAATACAGGAATCAATATAGTTTTGGCAACCAAAGGTGGGGTCGGGGCGTGCAAATTTAGATGAATGTAACCAAAATACCAAATTAAGGAGAATGCATATTTGGCCCCGAATATTAAGTCCATAGTTTTAAAATAAACAATGTTTCAAGGTTTTAAAGATTCATCAAGTAAGAAAGTGGAATAGAACTACATGTACGAAAGTGAAGTTTTACTTATAAAATATTAACATTTACAACCCAAATAGGCAAAAAGCAGATTTATTTACAGACAAATTGTCATATTGTAGATGTCTCTTTTTAATCTTCTTTGATAAAGCTCAAATCTAAATTAATTAAGAGAAGCATGAATTGCATGTTTAAGGTCATCATAACAAATGGACAAATATGGCTGTAATTATGAAAGTTGAAATTTGAAAAAATTTGAAAAAAAATTTGAACCCCTTTAAAAATGTGGAACCCCCAAACTTTCGGAATCCCCCCTTGGAGCAATTACCCCCACACTCAAACCCAGCCTTTCCTTTGTAGCATGGAACCTTCTAGTTCGATTTCAGAGAGATCAATAATCTTAAACAGGATCGAGCTATTGTCTGAAAACTATATAAATGCTTGTTTTGGGCCCTTTTTTGGCCCCTAATTCCTGCATGAATTAGGCAAATACCCCCAAACTCAATCCCAGCCTTCATTTTGTGATATGGAACCTTGTGGTACAATGTAAGAGAGATCCATACACTTAAACACAAGTTATTGTCCAGAAACTACAAAAATGCAAGATTTTTGGGCCATTTTTGGTCCTTAAAACCTAAACTGTTGGCACCATAACCCCCACAATGAATCTAAACCTTCTATTTGTGGTATTAAACATTTTGGTACAATTTCAGACCAATTGAAATACTTATACACAAGTTAATAGCCTGAAAGTCGAAAAATGCTTGTTTTGGGCCCCTTTTGGGCCCCTAATTCCAAAATGGTTGGGACCGTCATCCCACAAATCAATCCTAACCTTCCATAAATTCAAAGTTGTGAAACTAGCAATGATTTAATAATTATGACCATATCAATGATACCATTCATTAGATCTCTCTTATAATAAAAGTTTAATCAATTTTTCAAATATAATAAAAGATTATCTACAGTAAAAATCTTTTAAAATTGATGAAATATCAGCTATTAACATGATTAAATCCAACTTATTTGTTCGATTTGTTTATAAAAAATTTCAACAAAAGATTGAATATTAGTAACAGATGGTTTAACATAAACACATGTATCGTCGTGTCATATGTTTTCGTATGTCATATGTTTTCGTATCAACCACATTTCGTCGGTTTCGACTGCATACGCGTACATTGTGGCATGTTTTTCTGTTTCTATATTTAGAACAACAACACTACTACAACTTGATATATTTAAAACATATTCAACGTCGCTTTTTAAAGACGTTAGAACAAATTAAATAAAACTGACCTATTTAGCCATTTTTATTTAATGTCAAAAATACGCATCACTAGAATAGTTGTGGAAAAAAATTCTGAAGGGTTAAAATAAAGTCCAGATATGTTTTTTGCAAGTCAGACACCGGATCTTCAAGACGTATGACTGTCATGTGTTTTTTTGGCCGTTTTAATTACAAACCATCGAGTTAAAATTAGCAGGGTTCTTATATAAAATGGTTGTTCAAAATCTAACTATTCAATATTTCATTGACAATTTTTTTTTATACATCCTTGATACATGAAGATGAAAACAGTCTTAACTTTTTATATTTAATCATAAATTTTGAAAACTGCATTTTATTTTAGAAAAAATAATGTATTTTGTACAAACCAGGTGCCAATCTGAAATTAATCAAAATCTAAAAATTTCATCACACGAAACACCAACCTTACACTTTTTACTAGTAATTTCTTGTACTGAAAAGTATTTAATAACTTTTTTTAAGATTCAAGCGATCACCCGAACCACGACTTTAGAAAAAATGTATTTCCGGATTTTGTAGTCATTTCCTGTCCGTGTACTGATCCAATTTTTATTTCATACGAAAACATATGACACCGTTTTTTTGACATACAAAAATCGCAAAGTAATCGGAAACAGTAAAAAATCGTAGAAATCATTGACAAAAAAAATAGATACCTAAAATCAATCTACAGGACATGCTTTTTAAATTTGAGTAAACACCTAAATAAAAACTCAACAGTAAAAACCGTAAGCAGTGAAAATTGTTATTAGTACGAAAACACATTACACGATGATAATATATGATGATAAAAAGGCATGTGGAGGTTATTTCTTTTTGATGAATGAATAAAATCTCTTCTTTTTTTATACATCAATTATTACTGGTTACCCTCCCACTTTTCCATATATCACTCATTTTCAAATATGTTCAAAGAATTTCAATACCTCTTCTCTAAAATTTCAGATCTAAATATATTGGTTTACAAGTATATATATAACAAGAGGCTGTCACAACGACAGCAAACCGGATTTATTAATATTTATTTGTGTCCTGGCAATATAACAAGAACCATTACTGATGAATGGTGAAAGTGAAAATCGTCCATATCAAATTTGACCTCCATTTTGTCATCAGTATCAACATATTAAAATTTGAAAAGCTTAGATTGAAAGGTTCATGAGTACTGTGAAAGTACTTTAATTCGTGGATATTAATTTTCGTGGTTTAAGCAAGTTTTATATGTTCGTAGGTTTTTAAATTCGTGGATTTCAGTTTTCTAAAAAAAAATTAATTAAAGCCTTATGAACGAAGGTTACAAATAGTCTGGATTGAAGGAAATTGCAAAGAAAACATTGACCCGTGTAAATCGTAGTGAAAACACTAATTAACCCAAGATAAAGTGATCATCAGATTAAGGACCATCAAAGGTGTTAATTAGGCCATAAATATGTCACCTAAATAAATCAGTATCATAAACAAATGCTATAAACGTATCTTGAATTGTCAAATAATTCTTATCAAAATCAAGCCCAGCATTAAACTATTATTTCTCATATGTACGAGAATTATGAGGATATAAAATGAACACTTTATCATACTAACATATCAATCTTTCATCGGAAAAAAATAATTTTATGAGAATTAAAAGATCAAAAGTTATGTTCTGTGACTGCTATTAAAGTATTCTCTGATTCGAGGTTATGCAATATATTCTCTAGACCATATCAGTAGTCAAACCTTCATGGGGATCTTTCCATGTCTTCATTTGGACAATGGTTGTTTTATTTCGTTGGACACTTAAATTCGTGGATAAAGTCATCCACGAAAACCACGAAAATTGGTACCCCACGAATAAAAGTACTTTCACAGTAAATGCAACAACGTGAATGGAAACGCCATTTTACAATCTTTCAAGAACCATAACGCCTGAACGGTAAAAGTCAAAATAGTCATTATTGAACTTGACCTCTATTTTGTCATCAGTAACAACATATAAAAATTTCAAAAGCTTTGGTTGAATGGTTCATGAGAAAATGCACAGACACGACTGGAAACACCATTTTTCAATCTTTCAAGAACCATAACTCCTGAACGGTAAAAGTCAAAATTGTCATTATTTAACTTGACCTCTATTTTGTCATCAGTAACAACATATTAAAATTTGGGAAGCTTTGGTAAAACAGTTAATGCGTAAATGCACGGACACAACTGGAAACTCAATTTTTCAATCTTTCAAGAACCATAACTCCTGAACGGTAAAAGTCAAAATCGTCATTATTGAACTTGACCTCCATTTTGTCATCAGTAACAACATATTAAAATTTGGGAATCTTTGGTAGAACAGTTCATGCGTAAATGCACGGACACGACTGGAAACTTCATTTTTCAATCTTTCAAGAACCATAACTCCTGAACGGTAAAAGTCAAAATCGTCATTATTGAACTTGACCTTCATTTAGTTGTCAGTAACAACATATTAAAATTTTAAAAGCTTTGGTTGAACGGTTCATGAGTTAATGCACGGACAACATTTGATTGCCGCCCGACCGCCCGCCCGACTGCCCGCACAAAAATCCGGATAAAAATAAAAATAATGTAGGTATAAGCAATTATAGACAACAGTACGGCCGTCAATAATGAGAAAACTCCTATATATAAAACTAGAGGCTCTAAAGAGCCTGTGTCGCTCACCTTGGTCTATGTGCATATTAAACAAAGGACACAAATGGATTCATGACAAAATTGTATTTTGGTGATGGTGATGTGTTTGAAGTTCTTACTTTACTGAACGATTTTGCTTCTTACAATTATATCTATAATGAACTTTGCCCATTAGTAACAGAGAACTATATTTGGTAAAAAATTACATAAATTTACCAAATTAATGAAAATTGTTAAAAATTGACTATAAAGGGCAATAACTCCTTAAGGGGTCAATTGACCATTTAGGTCATGTTGACTTATTTGTAGATCTTACTTTGCTGAACATTATTGCTGTTTACAGTTTATCGCTATCTATAATAGTATTCAAGATAACCAAAAACGGCAAAATTTCTTTAAAAATTACCAATTGGAGGGCAGCAACCCAACAACCAGTTGTCCAATTCATCTGAAAAATTCAGGGCAGATAGATATTGACTTGATTAACAATTTAACTTCTTGTCAGATTTGCTCTAGATGCTTTGGTTTCATAGTTATAAGCCAAAAACTGCATTTTACCCCTATGTTCTATTTTTAGCCGTGGCGGCCATCTTGGTTGAATGGCCAGGTCATCGGACACATTTTTCAAACTAGATACCCCAAAGATGATTGTGGCCTAGTAGTTTCAGTGGAGATTTTGTAAAAGATTACTTAGATTTATGAAAAATGGTTAAAGATTGACTATAAAGGGCAATAACTCCTAAAGGGGTCAACTGACCATTTTGGTCATGTTGACTTATTTGTAGATCTTACTTTGCTGAACATTATTGCTGTTTACAGTTTATCTCTATCTATAATAATATTCAAGATAATAACCAAAAACAGCAAAATTTCCTCAAAATTACCAATTCAGGGGCAGCAACCCAACAACCGATTGACCGATTCATCTGAAAATTTCAGGGCAGATAGATCTTGACCTGATAAACATTTTTATCCCATGTCACGTTTCCTCAAAATGCTTTGGTTTTTGAGTTATAAGCCAAAAACTGCATTTTACCCCTATGTTCTATTTTTAGCGGTGGTGGCCATCTTGGTTGGTTGACCAGGTCACGCCACACATTTTTTAAACTAGATACCCCAAAGATGATTGTGGCCAAGTTTGGATTAATTTGGCCCAGTAGTTGCAGAGGAGAAGATTTTTGTAAAGGATTACTTTAATTTACGAAAAATGGTTAAAAATTGACTATAAAGGGCAATAACTCCTAAACGGGTCAACTGACCATTTTGGTCATGTTGACTTATTTGTAGATCTTACTTTGCTGAACATTATTGCTGTTTACAATTTATCTCTATCTATAATAATATTCAAGATAATAACCAAAAACAGCAAAATTTCCTCAAAATTACCAATTCAGGGGCAGCAACCCAACAACCGATTGACCGATTCATCTGAAAATTTCAGGGCAGATAGATCTTGACCTGATAAACATTTTTATCCCATGTCAGATTTCCTCAAAATGCTTTGGTTTTTGAGTTATAAGCCAAAAACTGCATTTTACCCCTTTGTTCTATTTTTAGCCGTGGCGGCCATCTTGGTTGGTTGACCAGGTCACGCCACACATTTTTTAAACTAGATACCCCAAAGATGATTGTGGCCAAGTTTGGATTAATTTGGCCCAGTAGTTTCAGAGGAGAAGATTTTTGTAAAAGATAACTTTAATTAACGAAAAATGGTTAAAAATTGACTATAAAGGGCAATAACTCCTAAACGGGTCAACTGACCATTTTGGTCATGTTGACTTATTTGTAGATCTTACTTTGCTGAACATTATTGCTGTTTACAATTTATCTCTATCTATAATAATATTCAAGATAATAACCAAAAACAGCAAAATTTCCTCAAAATTACCAATTCAGGGGCAGCAACCCAACAACCGATTGACCGATTCATCTGAAAATTTCAGGGCAGATAGATCTTGACCTGATAAACATTTTTACCCCATGTCAGATTTGCTCTTAATGCTTTGGTTTTTGAGTTATAAGCCAAAAACTGCATTTTACCCCTATGTTCTATTTTTAGCCGTGGCGGCCATCTTGGTTGGTTGACCCGGTCACGCCACACATTTTTTAAACTAGATACCCCAATGATGATTGTGGCCAAGTTTGGTTTGATTTGGCCCAGTAGTTTCAGAGGAGAAGATTTTTGTAAAAGTTAACGACGACGGACGACGACGGACGACGACGGACGACGGACGACGACGACGACGACGGACGCCGGACGCCAAGTGATGAGAAAAGCTCACTTGGCCCTTCGGGCCAGGTGAGCTAAAAAAATGTAGTATGATTGCCAATGGGACAACTCTTTACAAGAGACCAAATGACTTTTGTATGCTTACAATTGTATAAAATAAACTTTTAACAAATTATGAGACCCCTTTCGAGATTTAAAAAAAAAGTTGAAAGATACAAAAGAAACATACAAATTTAATAGTTAAAACAAGAAAAGGCAACACCTTGAAAAAGAAATAAAAGGGAAAAAAAGACTAACAATTGATTGGTCAATTAAGTTATACAGTAGTGGATCCAGAACTTTTTGTAAAGGGGCCCACTTACTGACTTAAGGAGGGCCTGCTCAAGTCAAGCTTCAGTGATTCCCTATTAAATCAACCAAATTTTTCCCATAAAAAAGGGGGCAGGGCCACCACCCCCCCCCCCCCCCCCCCCCCCCTGGATTCACCTATAAGTTATAAGCAAGAAACCTGATTTGGAAATTTAAAATGTACACAATGTACCGTTTATATTCCTCTATATATCAATACAAAACCTTGTAAGGGCATAAAAACTACCATAATTGGTTTCCATTTATTTTACCAATAATCTCTTATCAAGATATCATCTCTAATAATACATGTATTGTAGATGTCTAGTCATTCTCAATTAACTTATTTTTATATCCTTGCAACTTTATTCAAATGTCAAGAGCAAATTATTTCTTATATCCATGCAACACTTTTTTCAAATGTCAATTTTTATATTAGGCAGTCATATCATGAAATTAGTGTAAAACTGCATCATTCAGATAGATTTTCTTTCAAAAGAATAATTGAAAATAGTTTATATGATCAATTACTAGGTCATAGACAAAAACTATGAAATCAATAGAAAAAAACATAAGTAAAAGGATATTGGACATTATAACTGAAATGCCTCTCCATTTCTAGCTAGGAATACAAAATGGTTTGTTAACAATCTTTGAGATACATGTATAACAATGTTTTATACATCCCATAAACTGATTTGTTTCCTCATAGCAACTGTACATGAAGAGGTCACTTAATTTATCCCTTAAATGATTTTACAGACTAAATTTAGTTTTAGATTTATTAAAACTACACCATGCACCCAGCTCAAGCTATCTCATTCCTATGCCTAAAGAAATGTCATACATGTATCTACATGTAGGTCAAAACCCTAATTTGGCATTTATTTTTAAATTTTATATAAATAATAGTTGACATTCCATCGTAAGTTTCAAAATGATGTGACCAAAACTTCATGGTCATTTCAAAACCATGAAAACTTCAACCTGATACAGGGAGGAAAAAAGAAAGGGAAACTTAGGAACTTTTTCACAGTTTATTCTAATTTTTGCCATTAAATATTTTTCTACAAAAATATTTCACTTATTACCATTAAAAATTTCTCTTCAAATATATGTGAAATAATACTTTTAAAACCGATTAATATGAAAACTATTATTTCTGTCTAATTTTCTGCTTGGAAATTTGACAGATGTTTACAGTTTTGAAAAGCTTTGTTTCTCCAGTTCTTTTTTTCTTTTTAAACTTCCTGTTTAATAACACAGAACAACAATTAAACATTTTCTGTTTGAAAACAAAAGAATAAATATACCTGACTTATTTTCTACTGTAGATCTTATTTTGTGATTTTAGTATGCATAATCTCTACTACAATTTATATGCATAATCTCTAATACAATTTATATGCACATAACACAAAATTGTCATACATTTTACACTTTTTATACAAAGAAAGACAACTCTATTTCATTGTTTGGATTACATTTTGAATCAATGAAATGATGAAGATAAATTTTGGAATATAAATTATTATTATTTGCATTTAATTTTTTATACAAATCAAACTAATTAAAATACATAGACTTGGATAGTAAATTCAGTACATTGAACAAGTGATTAAAATATGCTTTTAAAACAGCTTTCTTTATATAATTACCTGTATATTTTTTACCCCAGTAAAATAATATTTATAAGGATATGTTCATCAAGAACTCTTATTTATATCCACCAAAGTTCAAAGGATGAAAAGTCACTCTGCAGCCTTAAACAATGTGTTATAGGCTCATACTATCAGGGACATTTAATATTTACATGTAAATTTTTGTAATCAGGGTTCGCCTCACAATTTTCAAATAGAATCCTGGAAATTGAAATGGTATTATTTCTAAAAATCATGTAGTTATAAATTAATACAACTTTTTATAAAATCTAATCAAGTACAAAAATGTAGCGACATGGTAAACAAATATAGCACAATGATAAACAAATACAGCATGGCACACCATTGTGGTATGGTGCTATAATTAGGTCCTGAGGAGAACACTGAATAAATCAAATTTGTATTGAAATTACATGTTTATAAATGGAAAATAATATTCTATTTTTTTATGTAAATGTCTCAACTCTGTCCTTTTAAAAACATTTTCAAAATTGTCTTGCTAGTTCAATATACATATATGTATGCACATAGATCAATTTATAGAAAAATGGTTATTAAAAATACCTACATATTGTACATAATTTCCAAATTGGATGAAATATTTTTATTTCAATATATATTCCACCAAAAATTACTCTGAGTCCTCAATACATGGAACATTTACATGAACAAATGTATATATACTAAATGTCGGAATAATAGCCATTTATCTAGACATGTGATAGTGACACAGTAAATTAATAGTAATCTTCAACCTTATTCAAATTATCACGAATCAATATGCTGGTAATATATACATGTGTATATACAATGTATGCATGCATATAATTTATGTATGAACTTTTGGTTGAACAAAAAAAACAACAACTTGTCAATTGCCAATTTTCAGCAAGAAAATATACAACATAATTGATCGGACTTGAGCTTGTTTTCTAACGGAAGCTAAAATAAATAAAACATGCTAAAATTGAGCAAAATGATTTTAAAAAGGAAGTATCCAGTTGTCATTTTTCTTCTGTATAAAATTGTATCGTGGTTACATATGAAGTAGTTTAAAGTTGATTTAAAAATGGCTTCATTATAATTATATCAACAATACATTGTATATGTAGATACAATATTACAATTGCCACTAAAAAATTGGGTATGAGTTGGTTGAGAACGAGTTGGTGTAGGTACAAGTTGATATGTATTTGACCAAATGACATGACATAGAAGTCTGTCATAGTCTTCGAGTGATGCACCGGCTTGTCCATATTGTGCTCTGCAGATAAGAGACAGGTATGTCCCAAGCACGCAGATGAGAGACAAGTATGTCCCAAGCATGCAGATGAGAGACAAGTATGTCCCAAGCACGCAGATGAGAGACAAGAATGTCCCAAGCACGCAGATGAGAGACAAGTATGTCCCAAGCACGCAGATGAGAGACAGGTATATATGTCCCAAGCATGCAGATGAGAGACAGGTATGTCCCAAGCACATCCTAGGGGTTAATTATATATGAAGTTTCGTAAGCTATGATAAGGTTGATACCAGTATCCCTGGGTATGGGGATCGTTCGCCCTGATTACATGTTCGCCCTAGGTTCGTTCACACTGAGTTTGTTCGCCCTGATAGTCCGTTTGCCCTGGGTTCGTTCGCCCTATATTCATTTATGATATGTATGTTACATCAATGAAGGAAATATAATTATATATATTAAAATTTATGTATATCTATTAAAAGTTAAATACAGAATATTTGCCAAATTTATATTAATTAAATAAAATTCTTGACTGCATTGTTACACTTTATTTATAATTACTTTTAATTACTGTTGATTAAATTTTGATTGCCGATTAGGTGTCATTTGAAACCTTTGATATCACTGATTGTTATATAAATTGTCTTTGATGGATTAATAATGAGAATAACATTTTCTCAAATAAAATAGTCAGCTTGGATGGGTAAAATTCAGCTTGTTCAGTTTGAAAAATAAAAAATAAAAAAGAGGATGGGTAAAAACACTGATGACTGAAATTCACAGAAACTTATATTTCCTAGTAACGTAATTACATACAGATACAAACTTAGTCCTAAATACCTTGAAATCACAATATCTTGGATCATCTTGAAATGTACTGAAACTGATAACCTAGTATAGCAGCTAGCTTTAGACAAGTTAACATGAAACATCGTAAATATTCGGCGAAATTGTAGACTGACTTCAACACATTCAATTATATACACACAACGCAACACTATACTAAAAAATAAAATCAGGGCGAATGGACTCGGGGCAAACAGGTATTAGGGCGAACAGAAACTAGGGCGAACAGAAACTAGGGCGAACCAGAATCAGGGCGGACGGACCCGGATTCCCGTATTCGTATCCCTGGGTCTCCACCTTAATCAGCCTCTGACTGTAGATAAGGATCCAGCATAAATGTAATACCCATATCTATGGATCCAGTAAGTCTATGGTCAAGCCTCAAGGTTAATAACCAAATGTGAATAATGAATTCTTATATTATCAGGCATTTCAATGAAGTGTTGAGGATTTGCAAATTTGGAGATATTTTGTTGCATGTGGATTGTAATAATTTTTGGTAATTGATGTAACTCTGTCAATAATTATTATTGATCAAATTGTTTATGTTTACCTTTACCGATCCTTGTTTATCCTTATATATTAGCTTGTCTATGAATCTAAAAAGAAGTTCACAACAGCATGCATTACAAATTTCATCATGACTATTTGACTCCTGTGATCTTCATAATTAACACGGGTGATTGGTCTCTGTAACAGTCACGTTTAATTTTTCAAGCATAACCTTCACCTTCTTAGAAATTCCCTGTCACTAAAAATAAGTCAAGGGAGACTACCGTTATCCTATTATCATATGTATTTTAAAAAAGCACTGACGTACTAGCCCAAGATCCAAACATTTCATGTAGAGAGGTTTTCTTGCTTGTAAATTTTCACAAATTACAAAAGTTACTTCCCTTTTTTGTGATTTTGAAAGAGTTGTCTTTCCTTTCGTTTATTCAAATATATCAATGTAAAGGATAATCCTCGGATAATCACATCTGAGGAACCGAACATTTCTAGAACGATAAAACCTTTCTTCTTAAACTGACTTTTGGGTTTATAAAACTGTAAAAAAAATAATTGGTGAAGAAAAAATCATATGGTGGTGCACTTCTTTTTTTGCTATAAAAGCTAATAGAAAATATCCTATTTTGATGATTTTCCGATTTTTCCTCAATTTTTACCCATTTCTGGACTCCGAGCTTATCAAGAAAATAATTACAGTTTCACAGTTAAACTTTTTTTCATATTTTTACTAAAGATAAAGTTGACCAATCTTAATAAATTTAATTTAAACAATCTATAGGTAGACTAGGTTTTAATATAAGAAAGTTTTATATAAAATTGTTGCCGTTTTTCGTGTCAATTTTGTAAATTAGGCCGGATTTTTCACATTTTAGAACAAAAAGCATATTATTTCAACTTCTTTGGTAAGAATTATTGAAGAAATACATAGCTTAGAATTTAGAACAGATGTATCTGATAAAATCATTTCTGGTACCCTTCATCCATTTTCTCAACATTTTGGATAAAAAGACTGACTTGATTGGTAAAAACAGAGACATATATATTGTATTATATGTCTGTGGTAAAAAGATTAGAAAAATTTACTACTCAAAAACTACTTATTGTAAATGCACATTTTTTTTTTACAGAGTTAAGTTTAATTATGATATTTAAAATTTATATTGATATTTTCCACTTGTAGGCCCCCCTATCACATATTTTGCACGGAAATAATTCCAGTCACGCTTCAGTGATTCCCTATATAATCAACCAATTTTTCCCTGCACAATTCGAGATCTACCCGGTATTATAAAAAGTTATCAAAGGTACCAGGATTATAATTTTGGACTTTTGATTTTGCCTTTTGATTTTTGATTTTCCTTTTTGAATTTTCCTCGGAGTTCAGTATTTTTGTGTTTTTACTTTTTAATACGCCAGACGCGCGTTTCGTCTACATAAGACTCATCAGTGACGCTCAGATCAAAATAGTTATAAAGCCAAACAAGCTTATATCTGTTGTTGTTACAAATGTATACGAAGATTTATACCTCGCTTCCCTTTACATTATGAAACTTTTAATGAGATCTCGACTCTGGATGGGGTTTTTGAAAAGTGGATAATATGCATAAATAAATGACAAAAAAAATAGAGAATAGAAAAAAAACAACGAAATAAAGAATATTGAATACATGGACAATTTGAAACGAAGGATCTCCTATCCATACCCTCATGTATTTACCAATTTAACATACAGAAAACTACAAAATAAAATTTTATATTAAATACCTTCTAAGTCATTTTTTTCTAGCTTCAGCTTCTTGGTAACGTCTTGAGAATCTTGCAGGGTACTGATGTTCAGCAGGATACCATTCTGTACTGAAGCAGGTTTCGATTTGTCGTCGGCAGAGATGTCCCAGTTGGAACGACGAAATCCTTTATTTACTGGCATCTATGAATTGTAAATGTAATTTCATTTTAAAATTATTACATAACATGTATCCATTCCCAATTTTATGTTTCATAAGAATTCTTACTTTTTATTGGCTTCGACGGGACTGGGTCATAACCCTTGGCTAGCAATGATGACAACAATCGAGAAGCATTTCAAAATTAAGTTTATTTCCCAATTGCAATAAAATGTAACATTCATGACGGTATATGCATCCCGTGACAACGCCACAACATATCATAGGCTTCTTCTTGTAATTGTATAGGGTTGTAAACGCGTTGACGTGTGGACATTTTAGTACGATGCGTCGAACCATACGCGCTTCATACAAAATGTGCTTCGATGAACGTTTTTTACGATTACCACTATATCGTTTGTTGACTTTATAGATTGCCAGTTTTTCTGTCGAAGGTCACAGGTTCACTTCGATCATTCCGGAGTCCCCCACAAATTAAAACTAACCGCCACGAAATAGTCAAAATATCGAAAGTGGCGTTAAACAGTGAAAATAAAATCGGCTGATGCCGCTACTGTTGATTTACTTTTGCATTTTAGAACATATGCTTAGTTTGTGATGGTCCACAGAATTTTGTTTGCTTGGTGTCTAATGCTGTTCGTCTCGTACGAATATCAGATGCAGGTTATTCTAGAAACTCATTTTGCGACCCCTCGGTAATTGGTATCATACTTTCATAAATTTCAACTTTAAAAGTATGATTTCGCATAGGTATATATGTTTGTATAGCGAATGTATATCAAAACCATATCAGGGGAGAGGTGTGTGCGCACGTAAAACTGGTTTAAACCCACCACGTGTGTGCCTTTACCAAGTCAGAAAATCTAAAACATGTATAATTTTTAGTTGTTTGTTTTTGTATGTTTCCGCATTTTCGGATTCGGGAGTTGATGGATGTTGTGTGCGGCAATTCTGTTTTATGTTTTATGTATTAAAAAGCTGTTATATAACATAATGATACATATATAACGTAACATAACGACTTACCTTTATAGAGTATTGTAAACATAAGCTGATGAAGAATGCGAATTATGGATTTGTACATGTATAATATTATATGTGTGACTGCATTAAAAAGGGCTTAATTCATTTGTTCATTAACATAGATAGTACATTTGAAGACCTGATGTGAAAATATTTATCAATTTCTACATGAATCTGAATACGTCTCTTAAAGTTGACGATAAACTGTCTACCGAAAAGACACCATGAAAATATATCCAGAAATAGTTGCACGGAAATTATCCCGACACTGCACACACCTTATCTGTATGTATGTACATATGCGACGAAATATTCGTACGTTGGTCAGAAAAACCTCCACTGTAGACGCTTTCTTATTTCTATTGGGACACTTTTGAAAAAGATTGGGGAGGGGTAGTAAAGATCATGCACATTGAAAATAACTTAATATCTTTTTAAATGTTTAAAAATCAGTTTAGAAAAAGAGAATTATGATAAATGTGCATAATAAAAGTGTATGATACTAGTTGCAAGGCGTGTTTCTTCGATAACCTCAACATGGACTAGACCTCAAACAACAAAATGTATATACTATAAGTGATAATCGATAAATCATTAATGAAATTATGAATAATGCGAAAATAATTAAAAATGAAAAGTTAGTTTAAACATATTTATTTAAAGTGGATTGGATAACTTATATTAATGCCTTTCCACTTTGCGGGTGCGAGTGCTGCCTTGTAGCGGCATTAGCCTACTCTTTTTCGAAATCTACAAGGGTGTCTTTAACATGTTTAACGTGCAAGAGATATGGCTCTCTCTAAACACGGGTCAGCCATTTATCGTCCCCTTCCGACGGACTATCATCGTTTCCTCAATGAAAAGTTAATGACTATTGTAAAAAATGCTAGTAAATTAATTAACTTATTATAATAAAAAAGTAACTATACCTTTGACTTTATTTAGAAAATAGATTCCACAGTTTTGTTTGTTTTGAAAAATATTCAAATGTTTCGATTTCAATTACATTAATCACTGTCGATTTCTATGTACGACTTGATAAGTCTCAGGTTATGTTGACAGTTACAATGTGGTATCAGCATGGAAATTGATACTGCTTTTAAATGTAGATATGCATGTAGAACTTATTCTGTTTGTTTGAATTATTCGGAAAATAACATGAAAGTGTAAAATAAGTTAAAAGTTCAATGTTGTCAAATATTCACCTGGATTAGAATACTATTTAAAAGATGTCGATACACAGAACATTATTCAAAAAGCTGATTTTCTAGAAAGAGACATCTTTTCTTTTCTTTTCTTAAATCATATAAAATTGCATTAAGGATGTACTTAGTTAAAATTTTTAAAAAACCAGAATACAACATTTATACTTAAAGTCATAAGAGCATTAGTTAAAGGCCGGAACAACATAAACTTAAAATATTGATAGGTTATGGAGCCGTCTCGAGATTTAAAAAAAATGGCGGGATAAGGCTGACTCGGACTTTTATCTTATATTTGCATTGGTGTTATTTGGGTCTCAAATAAAATGAAAATAGATCTAGAATATTGCTTAAATTTTGGCCAATGATCTATTTATGAGCTTTTGAAGTCTTATAAAAACCTAGGAGTCCAAACTACATAAAGGTCTGTTTATATACAACTTTATGCCAGGTATCAGTCACAAGCCAACGTCTAAAGGTAAATTTTTGACCAGGACAGAAGAATCAGACAAAAGGGTAGAATGGGAAGGAACCATGATGAAGAGATATGGGGGCGCATGTCAATAAAACAGTTACCTTTACATACTAAAATATTTATATAATATCAAAACAATCTTCAACAATGGACAAGTGTCTAAACATTATGTTCAGGTTTAAATCATCTCATGGAAAGACGATCTTTAATAAATTCCACAAGAGTACATAAGCTGTAAAGGGGCGAACATTTAATTTTCTAGAAGGGACACACGTGCATAGCAACAGCACGGTGTACATGGTGTATCCAATTCATATAATTCATAATACAGAAAATATATTGCCTTGAATCGTTTCTTTAATCATGTTAATGACTTAGTATTTTTTTTATCATTTATTCTGCACTTTTCTGCCCATTATTTTCTCTGGTCTATACACCCCAGACATGGCACATAAAATTATCCCTACCTTTTTGCTTCAGTGAAAGTTGAACATTTAACTAAAAATTAAGAAGTAATCAAGAAAACTCACAGCTAAATTCCCCATTGCCTTTTCAAACAGCTGTGCATTTAGAAGCACACTAAATGTGTGAACTTTCGGTTCACATATGCATTTTTGCAAGACACACAAAAAAAACTGCAATGTCATTAAACATATTTTTTCTGTATTTAGTTCAAACGTAGTTTCTTCAGGAATGACAATGACAGATTGTTCAGATGCATTTTATTTTGTATTTAATTCTGTACTGACCGAGAACCAGTTACAGTCAGAAATATGCAGTTTTCCTCAAATATTGTTTTTAAAACATAATATTTTATAGCGTGTATTTCTATGTTGTAATGTTACACTTTACTGTGTGAGGCCAGGGTGAAGGTTGGTGTACCTTATGTAAAACGTTTAAACCCGCTACATTTGCTTGCACCTGTCCTAAATCGGGAACCTGTTGATGTAGTTCATAAGTTTTTCTCGTGTCTCTTTTTTTATATAGATAAAACTGTGGTTTTGAATTGATTTACACTAGTCATTTTGTGGCCCTTTATAGCTTGCTTTTCGGCGTGAGCCAAGGCTCCGTGTTGAAGGCCGTACTTTGAACTATAATTGATTACTTTGTACACATTGTTACTAGGATGAAGAGTTGTCTAATCTGCACGTATGCCATATCATCTTGTTTCTATTAACATTGTGCAAAAGAGACAACAACCCGACCATAGAAAAAAACAGCAGAAGGTCACCAACAGGTCTTCAATGTAGCGAGAAATTCCCGCACCCGGAGGCGTCCTTCAACTGGCCCCTAAACAAATATATACTAGTTCAGTGATAATGAACGCCATACTAATTTCCAAATTGTACACAAGAAACTAAAATTAAAATAATACAAGACTAACAAAGGCCAGAGGCTCCTGACTTGGGACAGGCGCAAAAATGCGGCGGGGTTAAACATGTTTGTGAGATCTCAACCCTCCCCCTATACCTCTAGCCAATGTAGAAAAGTAAACGCATAACAATACGCACATTAAAATTCAGTTCAAGAGAAGTCCGAGTCTGATGTCAGAAGATGTAACCAAAGAAAATAAACAAAATGACAATAATACATAAATAACGACAGACTACTATCAGTTAACTGACATGCCAGCTCCAGACTTCAATTAAACTGACTGAAAGATTATGATTTCATCATATGAACATCAGGCACAATCCTTCCCGTTAGAGGTTTAGTATCATACAATCATAACATATATGAGAAGAACATAACCCGTGTCATGTATGTTGAAAAGATTGAGTTCTTTCTGTGCAACAGATGAACATTACATTGTGACTTACCCGTTATTGAAGAGACGTATAAAAGACTTCAATTTTGAAATATGAATATTTGTAAATTATTTTTAAAGAAAGTGTATACTATAAAGGAAGGTTATCCTTTAACATCCTACTGAAGAGTCTTGGGTATCCAATTTTAATCCTACGATCTATGATGACTTATATTACAACCACTGCTGAGGAGGTTTCCTCCCCGAGGGTATCACCAGGCCAGTTGTTTGCACTTCTGTGTTGACATGAATTATCATTGATATGGTCATCTATACTATTAAACGAGAAGACCTCATTTTGTGTGTCGCTTCTCTTCCTTCCACAATAAATTAAAACTCATAAATGGGCTTACAAATTTATTGCTGAAAGTGAAAACTTAAACCTGAAGCGGGACAGAAGGACGGACGAATGAACGAACGGACGAACAGACTAGAAAACATAATTCCCATAAATGGGGCATACAAATTATTGTTGAAAGTGAAAATAGTGGTTTGGCCAAAATGAAAGTAAGGTAGAGATTAGAGGGAGGCATGACTTATTCGGGACGTCGGGATCGGATGTTTTTAAGCTCGGGATTTCGTGATTAATCCTTACGGGATGCGGGAATATTTTTTTTTTAATTTCGGGATGTCGGGATATGAATTTCGTTAAAATACGCACCTCGGGATTTCATGTTTTTAAGCCCGGGATTTCGGGATCAGGGCCTCCCAGACCACCCTCAAATGAGCCTTAGTCATTTATACGAGATTTAAATCCTACCATTGGCATGTTAATAGGGCTCTCAAACGGAAAAGCACTGATGGATTGTCCTAAAAGCATATTTTATCAGAATAATAATAGTCTATAAGCAGTTTCATTTATTTCATGTTTGAAGCGGTGCAAATTTTTAATTTAATTTGACTTTTACCAAAAAATGCATTGTAGCAAAGGGGAAGGATAATTGTGGTATAAGGCCAGAAACACAAAAATAATTGAATTTAACAGAAAGGAAACACATAACGGACTTTGGAAAAAAGGGAGAGGGCTTTTGATACCTTATATGAAATTCTCCAGTCATAATATCTTTTACAAAAATTCTTCCTACAACAATTTACAAGCTGTATATGCCCGCGATTTCGCGGGTGTGTTCTAGTCATCATAAGTTAACGAACTTTGTGAAATTTTCGAAATACAATTGATATTCTCTCCCGGAAAAGATTACATTAGCTGTTGTTTGCAAAACTTTTCAGACTTTTTCGTCCTCGATGCTCTTCAACATCATACTCAAGCATGGTCGAATTTTTTTTGGTGGTATTACCATCCAAGTAGTACCATCCAAGTAGTCTGCACTTCTGTGCTGACAAGAGTTATCATTGATATGGTCATAATTATAAAATAATTCTTTACAGAACTTTAAATTTTTCGAAGTACTAAGGATTTCTACCCTAGAAGTTATAAATAAACTTCTATTAGCTTTATTTGTTAAAATGTTTCGGATTCTTGGGTTCTCAATTCTCTTCAACGGCGTGCGTTATCATTATTTTATTTGGTATTTTAAACTTTTTTATTCGTGCGTCACCAATGTGTTTTTTTGAAGACGAATCATCTGGCGTATAAAATTTTAATCCTGGTATCTATATGATGAATATCTGAATGATGTATTTGGTAGAATGGTATTACTTTTGATTTTCAAATTCAAAAGGGGGGATATCAAAAGATTCCTCGTCATAACCTGAAGTTAGCAGTTTTTAGCAGAAAGCTTTACACAATGTCGGCTGAGGTTTTGAATATAAATCTTAACTTTCAGATACGAAATTGATAACAGGTAAATGTGATATCTACAGATCTGTGAATATAAGTGAATGCCTATTTTCATATTTGTCCGCGTGAAATGAAAGCCAGTGACGATATACGTAAGATTTTACAAAATTAGAATCATCACTAAAGTCTACTCGACACTTGATCTTGAAGATGCGACAGATAATAATAAAAAAAGATGACAACATGGCAAAAATTGAAAGAGATCAAAAGATTAGAAAAAAAAAACACAACTTAGGATAATGTAGCGTGTCCAAATATATGCATTTAAAGAATAAAAATATACAACATTCATGTTTTATTTATATAAATAACACTGAATTGCAGAAGGAAATCCAGTTCTTCATGAGATTATTATGTCTTCGTTGCAGCCCCGGATGTACGAGTTACAGACCTAACACACCATTTAGCCAACTTTTAAGCTTGTACACATCTGCATAAACCCCTGGTTTATCAGCTCTAGCACAGCCCTCTCCCCAGCTAGTAACGCCTGAAAATGTACAATAATAATCAAATATTTATGGTCATTAGAACATGAAAACATTTTCTTAGTCTCCCCCAAAAAACGCGGTAGTCCGTGTTAACAATCTTTAGTTTTCTCTGTAGTTTATTGTAGATTAATGTTTCTTTGTGTCGTTTTTTCTGTTCTGTTCTGCTCTTCTTCTACTTACAACTTATAATTATCTCATTAGTATCATTTCCTTAGTTTTCATCCTACTTAATATTTGTTTCCTAAGTATACCCCCTCCCAATTTTTCTTAAGTATCCCTCCCAAACCCGGATAAAGTTCAAAGCACAAATTATAACAGCATATCGTTGTTTTGTCATACCAGGATACAAATATATATATTTAATTTTAGTTTCTTGTGTATAATTCGGAGTTTAGTATGACATACATTATCACTGTACAGTATACATATTTTTAAGGGGCAAGCTGAAGGACACCTCCGGGTGCGGGATTTTTTCGCTACATTGAATACCCATTGGTGGCCTTCGGTTGTTGTCTGCTCTATGGTCGGGTTGTTGTCGCTTTGATACATTCCCCATTTCCTTTCTCAATTTTATTTTATACAGTTTAATCTTAAGCGGAGAAATGATAAACAACAAGTAAGGTTTCCTGAATTTACTCACCAACAAGGATTGGATTCCAGTCATCGTCAAAGCATGCAAATGGTCCTCCGGAATCACCCTGTTTAACAGATAAAACCAATGTTACAATTTAAAGTACAATACTCTTGGGAGAATATGAATTTCGTAAAAAAAAACCAAGAACGTTTCAACCATTGTCATCAATAGAAAATTTGATTTGCTGAATTAATGGAATATTTACTTATATCCCCATTTTATTTTTGAAAATAGTTTTTAGTTAAACTATAATATGTTATATTTTCCCCATTGTATTTTTGGAAATCGTTTTAGTTGACCATAATGTTATTTTTCCCCATTTTTTTTTTTATTATTTTTTTAAAGTAAAATGTTATCTGTTTTTCAGCTTTTTGCAAAGAAATAGCAATCTGGTATAATTTCGTCTTCATATGACTCATCAGTGGAGCTCTAACAAAAATTTACAAGTTTTGCCATTTTCCCTCTATAAACATGAATTAAGATCAAGAAATTTGAAATATGCCAAATATGGACCTTATTTATCTTTTGAAATAGTAAGAGAGCATTATGTTTTACATCAACCAGACTTGGTACATATCTTAATTTTTATGTTCTAAAATATGACAATCTAGGGTTTGGGCCAATATTTTACGGTTCTCTTAATATCGAAATCTTATATTTCGAAATCTGTTCATAGGTGCAAAAATTGTAGTTTCAACATATTTGCTGGTTTGTAAATGAGTTACAAATGTTTAAGAAATATTATAATTGACCTCTTGCAAGAAAAATATAACTTATTGTTTAGCCTGTGAAGAAATTAACGATAAGACCAAATAAAAAAGTTTGTGTGTTTACTGTACCCCTACCTATCCTTTTTTGTTATCCTCTACCCTAAAGTTTTTGGTAATTTTTTATTAAGCACTGTCTGTTAAAGTCACAATGTTACTCCAATAAACTCAATGTAAAAAAAATAATAAGAATAAAAAAAAAATCATACCCACCCTATTTTTTTTCGGCATGTGACAGTAAACACACATACTTTTTTGTTTGGCCTAAGAAATTGGTTTTACCTGACAGGAATCGACACCTCCCTCTTCTTTACCCCCACAAATCATTAAATTCCTGTTAAATCCATCATTGTATTTTCCATAACACATAGCGTTAGAGAATAGATCAACCCAAGCCTCTTGTAATATTTCAGGCCCTTCTTCTCCTCCTGCAAAACCATAGCTTTTAATTATTGTCTGAACATACATTAAGAAAATTATCAGAATTGATCATATTGTATTATCTATTCTCGTCCGAAAAATAACAAGTTTCGTAATGTATGTTTTTACAAACGATAAATATATATAAGCAAAAATAAAATCTGAATACATGTTACCAGTTTATAGAATCGATTTTGTTCTACCAGTCTATAAAAACATGACACGGCCGGGTTATGTTCTTCTAACGAGTGGAATTGTGCCTGATATCCATATGATGAAAAAAAAATCTTTCACGCAGTTTAATTGAGGTCTGGAGCTGGCATGTCAGTTACAGTACTGCTAGTAGTGCTTTGTTAATTTATGTATTATTGTCATTTTCTTTAGTTTCTTTTGTAACCTATTCTGACATCGGACTCGGACTTCTCTAAAACTGAGTTTTACTGTGCGTATTGTTGCATGTTTGTTTTTTCTACATTGGCTAGGGGTATAGGGGAGGGTTGATCTAAAAAACATGTTTAACCCCGCCGAATTTTGCGCCTTTCCCAAGTCAAGAGCCTCTGGCCTTTGTTAGTTTTGTATGATTTTTTATTTTAGTTTCTTTTGTATAATTTGGTGTTTCAATATGAAGTCCATTATCACTGAACTAGTATACATATTTGTTTAGGGGCCAGCTGAAGGAGTTCTCCGGGTTCGCTACATTGAAAACCAATTGATGGCATTCGGTTGTTGTCTGCATGCTCTATGGTCGGGTTGTTGTCTCTTTGACACATTCCCCATTTCCATTCTCAATTTTAGTATGAAACTTATACTAAAATACACATTTTCAGTGCTTGGTGCGTAACAAGTTGGTTATCACTGTGTAACATAGCTTAACATAGAATCCTTTTTAATATAGTACACACAATCCAGTAGACTTTGCTCATTGTTAAAGGCTATACGGTGACAAATAACTATTAATATCTGTGTCATTTGGTCTCTTATGGAGAGTTGTCTCATTGGTTATCATACCACATCTTCTTTTTTTTATAATCACATTGATGTATGTTAATACAATAACTTATTTATATGTATGCATTGAATTTGTCTTATAATTCATTTAATGTAAGAATTGTTTGATCTGGCAACACACACACACACACCCACAAACATTATTTCTGGTTTTTAGATTAATCAGCGTTTCAAACTGTATGTCGCATCTTGTTCCTAACAGTTTTGACTAACAAATATACTTGTTCAAGATAGATATAAAACATTGCATTAAAACAAAATTAAACTTATACCTTCTTTCAGAGCGCCCCATCCTGAAATTAAGCATTCCTGACCATTAAAGACACTAGAATCTTCTTTCGGAAGTTGAATCGGTCCGACTTGTTCTGTTTCTGATATTTCACCTTGAACAAACAATACCGCTATATCATTGTCAAAGGTGTCCGCATTGTATTGGGGATGATTTTTTATCTCGCTGACTTGATAAGTTTTCTCAGATTCAGACTGCTGTGCTAAAGAATGTCTTCCAACTACAACCTGAATACTTGAGGCCTGAGTTCTGTAAAATAAAATGCACGATAAATAATTTGTCTGACGTAAATGTAATATGAATCGACTCTTGAAATTTTTTAATTAAGCGTAGTAGACTAATGCAAAGGAACTATTCGTAAATATAGCTATAGTTTACTTCAATGCGATTTTAAAAATCTAGAAGATGAACTATTTTAGAGAACAATCAAAAAGACATTTTGTTAATAAATGGAGAATGTGTCAATCTGGAACACAGATGATGCCTCAGCTCGCATATCGTGACTTTATAAAGGGTCGCCACCCAAATTCGAATTTGTTCCGAGTTTTGTTGTAATAAGCATTGTAAAAAAGTTTCAAAACAATATGTTGTGGTAAGTTTGAAATTGGAACGCTGTAAAGGGACATTCTACACTGACACCACCAAAGATAACGCCCCCGCATGCATGCGTAAAACGTTACAAAGGTACGCCATCACAATTCTCTGATCTGTTATTGTGGTAATTATCTTTATAGGTTTCATAACATTTGGTTGAGGCAAACTAAAGGTAGAAAATGGAAACCAATTTCGGGACGTTCGTTCGTCTGCCCGGACGAACATGTTGTACACGGACAATGAAGCAAGTAATGAGAAAGGCAAGGAAACCGTTTATTGGACATTTAAGGAATTACTACATACTATTTTTCCTGTCTATGTAGAAATAACAAAAAAACCAACAATGTGTCCTCAGTACACGGATGCCCCATCCGCACTATCATTTTCTATGTTCAGTGGACCGTTAAAATCGGATAAAACCTCTAATTTGGCATTAAAATTAGAAAGATCATGTCATAGGGAACATGTGTACCAAGTTACAAGTTGATTGGACTTCAACTCCATCACAAATTATCTCGACCAAAAACTTTAACCTGACCTCGACCAAAAACTTTAACCTGAAGCGGGACAGACGAACGGACGGACAGAGAGACGCACAGACCAGAAAACATAATGCCCATAAATGAGGCATAAAAATGTTGTGCACACTGAATAACGCTCGTAGCAGGTTATTCCACAGTGTGCACCACATTTTTTATGTTATTTCGAATAGACAGAAACAACTATTACAATCATCTTTTATAATTTAATTGTATATTCCATATTCAAGGAGTAAATCATGAAAAAACGTTGATAAGATCACGGTCACATGACAAAATTATTTCTAGACTATGAGCTGATAAAAAATTCTCAAAGCCAATCAGAAGACAATCAAATTATTCGTTGATATTCAGCAGTAAAAGACGACACGACTTACCCATCACTGACACAATGCGCTGCAGTAACTACGGCTAAACCATTTTTTCCTCTAACCAACGACCCACCACAAAAGTGGTTGTAATCACTACTTTTGATAGAAACCTAAAATAAAAGAAGAAAATTTTGATTATACATTTTAGTGTTTAAATAATAATTTCTGATTTATTTTTACACATAAATATAGACGATAAGAAGATGTGATATGATTGCCAATGAGACAACTATCCACCAAGATTCAAATTATTAAGTGGATGTAAGCAATTATAGGCAACCGTATGGCCTTCAAAAACTAGTACAACCCATAACGTATCAATAGTTGGCTATAAAATGCCCCGACATGAAAAATATGCGAATTGAGAAAACTAACGGTCTATGACAAATCAATTTACGAAAACAAGTTTGACAGACGTGAACCAAGGATAACCACTGAACTACAGACTTCTGGCTTAGGACAGGGACAAAAGCATTTTATTTTTAAAGTCACTTTAAACCAATGAGTAAATTTCATTGAACACCTCTAGCCACTAAAAAGAATTGTATTTGAATAATATTATTACAGCCTATCTGATACCTCCAAAAAATTTAAGCATAGAATTCAAGGAATGAAGAAAGTAAAACAACATGGGCATGTTGAGTGTGTGTCCACTCCCAATTTCCAGCAGCTTAAAATATGAGAATGTGTGTACGTCAAGTTATCTGCTATCCAAAATTCATTCCCTTGTCTGTAGTACTGCTTTGGCTATTATTCCAAAGCATTGAGTCGAGCGCAGAGAAATGTCAGACTTGTATCAGCAAAATAAGTTATTGTAACTGGTTTACTTGTTTTATTAGCGAAAACTCAGATTACAACTTCAATAATATTTACATATTTTATGAAAAGCCTGTTCGTTTTAGATGATCAACATTATGTGATTACCTGCCATGGAACAGAATTTTCGTATGCATCGGTTCCACCGACGATACTCATGGGTCCATATCGTGGCCTTAGTCGATTCTGTAGGAACCTTGATTTAAGCCGGTATCCTGAAATTATCCAAATACAGATAACTAGTGCTCGAATAATGAAAACATCATTCTACAAATGGTAAGACAATACATTCAAACCATCTTTAATATATATATATATATAAAAAAAAAGTTTAATGAAATGTGAAGCAGATGTCAAGTGTGAAAAAGGACGAAACCGTAAATTATATTTTTTTTAAACTGAACGTTTTTGCAAATTAAAACTACAGGAAAAAGTTCTATTTGTCTTTTTAGAACCCTCAGAAATGTTCTGATATTCATTTACTATCTACCCGTACACTCATTCTCCCCCTTTTTTTATTTTATATTTTTCGTATCATGCACTGATCTAAACCAGGAGACCCCTCGTTAGTACTTCGACAACAGCACAGCACAAGTGCAATCGGGATAAAAGCAACGGTCAATAAACGTTTAAGTTAGATATAGACTATGTGTCAATATATTCTGAAAGAATCAAATTATTACACCAAATATTTGAACAATAATTTATTATTGTTTTAACAAAATTTATTAGACAAAAAGAAACGCATGGAAAACATTAAAAAAAAATAAACATCGCTATATTGCATGTCTGTAATCTTACTTAGTTTTCACATGCGTTATGATTTTGTGCATATTGTTTCTTAAAAAGTCATGTTTTGTTAACTTCGGCAAAATAGTTAATAATTATTTATTTACATAAACGCAAACTTTTCCTAGAAACAATGGTTTGTCGAGTATATGTATTGTCTTAATTTAGTTTATAAACATGTAAAAATGTAATTTGAAGAAATTGGTTTCTTATGACTTTAAGACTAAGGATTCCAATAAATAAAAAAATAAATAATGTTCTATAGCAATGTCATACTGGTTGAAAGTATTGAAACCAATTTTTTTTAATGACTTACCGACTGTTAGTCCCAGTAACATACAAATAGCAAGTAACTTGATAATCATTCTCTAATGTGGTAAAGACAACAGAAGAAAAAACCTCTTTATATACCCATTAACTGTACTGGTTAAGAGATAGTTTTTCAACTGTAACAATTCGTGTCTTGACAATAAAATAGTCAAAATAACCCGAAGCCGATTTCAGTTTGATTAAATTGAACTTGACGATTATAAAATATTCTCGGTCATTAAATTGAACCTCCTATGGTCGTTTGCCATTTGAATATTTGTACATACGTTTTAGAATGTCTTTGCTTATTTTTGATCTTCATTTTATTTGTCTCAAGGACAAAAAACATACAGAGTTCAAGGACATATAAATAAAAAGTTCAAGATTCTGTCGTTTGCCGAAAATAGGAAAAACATTAAATTCCCGCGGGTATTTATATAGTATGTAACCCTTGAATTTTTTTATTTTTTTTTTCTATGGTCTGGTTGTTGTCTCTTTGACACATTCTCCATTTCCATTCTCAATTTTATTCAAAACAATTTGCAAACCATAAGTTTAGAATTGTAGAAAAAAAGGATGTTGCCCGGATGCAAAATGCAGTAAAGCCTAACCGAATCTTTAAAAACCGAATTCGTATTGAATATGCATGGAATATTTGCCACTGGACGTTAAGCAACCAACAATCAATCAATTAAAAACCGAAAAACTGTCTTAACCATATAAAATTAATTGAGAATGGAAATGGGAAATGTGTCAAAGAGACAACAAACCGACCATAGAGCAGACACAGCCGAAGGCCACCAATGGGCCTTCAATGCAGCGAGAAAATATGTTACTAATTCAGTGATAATGGACGTCATACCAAACTCCGAATTATACACAAGAAACTAAAATTAAAAATCATACAAGACTAACAAAGGCCAGAGGCTCCTGACTTAGGACAGGCGCAAAAATTCGGCGGGGTTAAACCTGTTTTTTGAGATCTCAACCCTCCAAACATATACATGTTTTTAATCCCAATCATTTCAAACCGTTTGTGTTCTGAACAAAATTTTAAGTTCCGAAGAGGTTGGGTTTAGATAGGTTTCACTGTATATTGCCATGATTTGAGACAGATCAATAACATCAAAATCCTGACATTATTAATTCCACCAGTAGATGCTTGAATAGAGTAGCTACAGAATGTGAAAGCAGAATAATGCTTACTTCAAAATTATGTGATAAAAAAACCTTCAAAAATTCATTGATAGACTGTCACAGTAACTGCTACCTTATATATAAAGCATACGAAAGGTAGAAAGCTCATCGGAAAGACTAAAGGCTCATTCCAAAACCTAAATCTGATTGATATATACTGAGTTAGCTGTGGATATACTCTGACTGTAAAAAAAATAATAATTTAAAAAAATGGATATCTTCTATACTATTAAACGAGAAGACCTCATTTTGTGTGTCGCTTCTCTTCCTTCCACGATAAATTAATCATCATGCCTCTGTGTTCTATATGTAACATGCATAGTCGCATTTGTCATCCATTCTTATGATTATTCTGATTGAGTTATTTTGGGAGAAAAACGACAAAAAAGGAGTCCAGATATGATTCCGTCATCAGACTGAATTTTAGTCATAGATAAGATTTCCGGTTTGAAATATGCACAAATACAACCAATCGTATGATAGACAACAAAAATGGAAAATAAATAAGCCAATCAGAGCGTTCTCAATATCATGGTGTTTAGATCGCTATTATACCTCTTTATAGAGGACAATTATTTTTCGCGTTTATCTACATGTAAACTACGATTATACTACTTCAATATATAGAGACTCTCTGTATTCTGTCTACTGTTTTCTTTGAAATGTTAACGTTTACTATCTAAGGGGTCATACCAGTTGCATATATATTAAAATAAGTAAAACATGTGACACAAGTCAGTGACAACCAATCGTAAGATAGGCAACAAAAATGAAAAATAAATAAGCCATTCAGAGCGTTCTCCATATCATGGTGTTTAGATCGCAAGAATCACAACTATTACATGTAAACTACGATTATACTACTTTAATATATAGAGACTCTCTGTATTCTGTCAGGGACTTTCTATGTTAGCATAGAAAGTCCCTGATTCTGTCTACTGTTTTCTTTGAAATGTTAACTATTTAAGGGGTCATACCACTTGCATATATATTAATAAGTAAAACATGCTCAACTTCATCTAAAACTACCTCGACCAAAAACTTTAACCTGAAGCGGGACAGACGGACGGACGACCGAACGAACGAAAGAACGCACGGATGCACAGACTAGAAAACATAATGCCCATAAATGGGGCATACAAATTTATGGTTGAAAGGGAAAATAGTGATTTGGCAAAAATGAAAGTAAGGTAGAGATTAGAGGGAGGCAGGACTTTTTCGGGGCGTCGGGATCGGGTGTTTTTAAGCTCGGGATTTGGGGATTGATCCTTTAGTTACGGAATCCATGAATATATTTTTCGATTTCAGGATTTCGGGATATGAATTTCTTTAAATTCTGCATCTCGGGATTTCATGATTTTAAGCCCGGGATTTCGGGATCAGGACCCCTCCGACCACCCCTCAAATTAGCCTAAGTCGGTCTTAGTCATTTATACATGATTCATATCCTACCATTGGTATGTTAATAAGGCTCTCAAAAGAAAAGGCACTGATGGATTGTCCTAGAAGCATATTTTATTAGACTTATAATGGTCTATATATAAACAGTTACATTTATTTCATGTTTGAAACGGTGCAAATTTTTAATTTGATTTGACTTTTACCAAAAGAAGCATTGTAGCAAAGGAGAAGAATAATTGTGGTCTGAGGCCAGAAACACGAAAATAATTAAATTTAACAGAAGGAAACAAATATCGGACTTTGGAAAAAGGAAAAGGGCTTTTGATACCTTTTATGAAATTCTCCATACATAATATCTTTTACAAAAAAATCATCCTACAACAGTTCACAAGCTGTTTATACCCGCGATTTCGCGGGTGTGTTCTAGTGTACTTTAAAGGGGCACTAGCTGTCAAATTCATGGTCACCGATTTGACTCAAATTCTCATCTTTGATTTATAACAATGTAAAACATTTATCCAAACTATCAAAAGTCTAAAATAAACAGTTTACAGAGCATGGGGTAGATAATATATAGGTTCGTTTCGTGTGTATTTTAGTCCAGACGCCATCTAATTAACTATCGATTTGACCTCAGATGACCATATAAGCGATGTAATTTTAAACATAAATAAAGATATGAATAGATTAAACCAACACGTGCAACTGGATTTTTATAGGTCTGTTTGATTTGATTTTATAGATTAAAAATAGATGTTTCCCATTGTTTTTAACCGTATAAGAATGATTTTATGTGCATCGAATTAGTAATCAAAATTAATGATTTACCGTAGTTTCACTTTCATTGTTGACATTCTTTTTCTTTAAATAACCAGTACACGTACAATGCATGTGTTGTCAATTTCTAGCTAGGTGTTAAATTGAAGTGCTTGCAAGTGAATAACTAATTATCAATGCTTCTTAGCGTAATTTAACGAAATTGAACCTTTTTGGCTGCAAAAGTGAATTGTTATTTCACTATTTCACTTTCATAATTGATTGAACAGAAAAAAAAAAATCAAACTTTCGATTTTTTATATATCTCGTAGCTAGTGGCCCTTTAAATGAATCGACTTTCCAAGCAATACTGTGCACTAAGGTAAAGAAAAAAAGCAATACTTAAAGAAAAAACGCACACACAAAAGGCGATTCATAACTTTATGCGAATTACTATAGTATTAAAGAAAATACGTTTTGTATCTGCAATGGTCACAATAAATAACGATATATTAAATACAATGATTTTTTTTCTTTGTTGCACTTCTTTGCCAGATATTTATTTTTAGCCTATAGATAAATCAGAGATCTAAGACAAACCGTCCTACTAAGGTATCTTTTACATAATTTGACTTTGGATTTAATTTTGCAACGGGTACATAGATACTAACATACTTCTGATTTTAGATGAAACGTGTTTTAATTAATTTCCAGTACAATGAGCATGTTAGTTATAGATTTTATCTGGAGAAGCGGTAACATGGCATTTTGATGTTCATTTGTTTTTATAAACTTTCAGTTAAGAAGTTAATTTTACGCCAACTGGATGTTAATAATGGAACGAATTTATACTACGTGATTTCTTGTCATGTCGTTATTTTGCTGCGAGCAAACTTCACGAAAGGGTAATAAAAACATACTATCATTTTATTTTAAAAGTTTTAACAGTCTTATAATTCTGTCCGTCATTATTTATAGTATAACTAATCGCCATATTTGAATATCAAAAATAAGACAACGCGTGACCGAACGACGCATGGATTAAACGAGTGCGCAACTGGGAAATCAATGTAATTCATTGCAACCAATGTAATAAATGTATATAATGACGGACAGAATTATAAGACTGTTAAAACTTTAAAAATAAAATGATAGTATGTTTTTATTACCCTTTCGGTCACGCGTTGTCTTATTTTTGATATTCAAATACGGCGATTAGTTATACTATAAATATTAATTTAAAATTCCCCAAATAATTGAATTATTTACACTATATGTCTTAACCTACTAAATCTTAAAATAAATTACTTCTTGATAATTTTTTATGTTTTCAGTTTGATTTGAATTTTCTTTGTTTAATATAACACTATTAAGGTATAAAGGAAATTTATTTTCTAAGACCATGAAGACAAGTGCGTGTGAAGAAAATGGAAAGTTTTGGAGTATGATTTTTCTTATTTTTGAAACTATAAAACCACCTCCCGACCGGCGGTGATCCCATGCATTGTTACTGACGTGTTCGCCTCAAGTAACGGAATGCCTCATAGTTTGTTCCATCTCTCTTGCGACAAATCAAAAACTTTAAAATTGGTATTTGCAATTTCTTCGTCAATCGTTTATATGTATGAGCATAGGCATGACGAATTGGAGTCAGAGCAATGCGTCTTCGTAGGGTGATTTACTCTAATTTTCTTTAGGATGGTTACCTCATAGCAATGCGTCTTCGTAGGGTGATTTACTCTAATTTTCTTTAGGATGGTTACCTCAGAGCAATGCGTCTTCGTAGGGTGATTTACTCTAATTTTCTTGAGGATGGTTACCTCAGAGCAATGCGTCTTCGTAGGGTGATTTACTCTAATTTTCTTGAGGATGGTTACCTCAGAGCAATGCGTCTTCGTAGGGTGATTTACTCTAATTTTCTTGAGGATGGTTACCTCAGAGCAATGCGTCTTCGTAGGGTGATTTACTCTAATTTTCTTTAGGATGGTTACCTCAGAGCAATGCGTCTTCGTAGGGTGATTTACTCTAATTTTCTTTAGGATGGTTACCTCAGAGCAATGCGTCTTCGTAGGGTGATTTACTCTAATTTTCTTTAGGATGGTTACCTCAGAGCAATGCGTCTTCGTAGGGTGATTTACTCTAATTTTCTTGAGGATGGTTACCTCAGAGCAATGCGTCTTCGTAGGGTGATTTACTCTAATTTTCTTTAGGATGGTTACCTCAAAGCAATGCGTCTTCGTAGGGTGATTTACTCTAATTTTCTTTAGGATGGTTACCTCAGAGCAATGCGTCTTCGTAGGGTGATTTACTCTAATTTTCTTTAGGATGGTTACCTCAGAGCAATGCGTCTTCGTAGGGTGATTTACTCTAACTTTCTTGAGGATGATTACCTTTCTGTAAGCCTTTATACATTTATATCCGATTCAGTGTGTTTCTCTGGAGCAAAACGATTTTTATTTATTTACTCATTAACATATATAATTCTCCTAATGATGATTGATATATTTGCTGCTGGACATTCAGTGATATCATTCAATCAGTGAAATCACTTGATAATGAATTATTTAGTTCAAACACATTTTTTGGTTAAATAGAAATCTTTAAGTTAATCTTTATTTCCGTATATAAGTCAAGTTAGATTTGATGGCAGATTTGAGTCATGAACCATGTTTCTAGACTTGAAGGGACTAATAATTTTGTTTCACTAAAGACCAAGTGAAATATATAGCTTTAGAAAAGTAATAACCAAAATATTTCACTCAAAGGTAAATAAAAAAGGGGGAGTCAATTAAATCTGATAAAATAAATTGTTAAACTATATTAATCAGCGAAACTTATGAAAAACAACTAGAATAAAGTATATAAATAAAGTATAACTGACTGAGTTAAAAACCTACCATGTTCATAAATAAAAAGTATATTAAACCATAACAACTTATCTTGCATACCATAGAAAATGGCGTCAATTTAATTTTTCTTTCATTGAATATGTAGTTTTGTAAATTAAACATACCTTTCGATTTTCTATTTCTGTTTTAAGATTTTATTTTGCATCAGGGCAACATAAAAGGCTCACGACGACGATCCTAGATAAATTCATATTTTAAAAAATACTAGTAATGATGTAGTTAGATGATATGATACTGCACAAGAGAGGCGAAAGATACCAAAGGGACATTCAATCTCAAAAGTCAAAATAAACTGACATGGCTAAACAAGAAAAAGACAAGCAGACAAATAAAAGTACACAAGAAACAACATAGCAAATTAAAGACTGAGCAACACGACCCCCACCAAACACTGAGGTCGATTTCAGGTGCTCCGGAACGGTAAGCTTAAACTTCTCCACATATGTCACCTGTCGTGTTGCTCGTGTGAGTTCATCCCCAGTGATCAGTCTAATTCGGCAGGTCCCATTCAGGGAAAAGGGGGCGGAATTGTAATTACAAAAATTGGAACATAGCCGTTGTCATCTGAGAAATAGAAATTCCGAACGGTCAACAAACTCGTGATGGCGTTCGTAAATTTCCGAAGGTATGGTTTCAATTTCACCCCTTGGAACTCTTGGTTTAAAAGCTGTGAGCAGCAACCCTCTATCAAGAAAATTATGATAAGCCAACTGGACCTGCTTCGTCTGTTTTGAAAATTCAACAACAAACGTAGCGAAAATTGAAACGAAGTAAAACCTAGTAAATACGTATCGGAACGTAAAAACACGTGCTAATTACGTATCGAAATGTGTCAATGCGTGGTGGAAACGTGGGTCTACATGTACTTATACGAAGCAAAACGTGATAAGAACGTAGCACAAACCTTGTAAAACCTAGCTTTCAGAATAACGGGACATTTTTTGTTCAAAACGTAGTTGAAACGTAGCATTTTAAAAAGTAGTAAAACGTGATAATGTGACTGGGACTTATATACCAGCCCTGGAATATCGTATCAACTGGGAGATATTTACTGCGTATAAAGGTGCTGTTGGAATGTTGCTACATATAGTTTAGTTTATTAAAGAAAACTCAGCCGCAGAAGACTGCGTAACAGGAGCATATTATGCACAATATAAATCACAACATATTTCATAATACATACAGTATACATTTTTAAATTATACATCTTCAGAGATAAATCTTTGTTTATTGCAGTTTTAAATCAGACAAGCATAGAAATGGGCAGTTCACACTTTGGAAGCTGAAATCATCTCTTTTGTCGTTAAGTTTAGTTTTCAACTTACTCTCATTGTCAATTTTTAGATGTAAGTCAATATAGGAGGCAGACTTATAAACTGTATCTAGATCTGTTGTGTCCTTTATCTGAAGTTCAATAGGATATATGCGTTCAATATAGTCACCAAATTATTCAGTGAGAGACCATCATCTATATAGTGGAAAATGAAGTAAAGGGATATTGATAACATCTTTTCTTTTATACTAACCTTGTCATTTTTTTTCAATTAGCAAATTGATATCTACCACATAATCATGATAATGTAAATAAGGATTTCCAATAGAAAATTGTATTCACCTTTTTAACGATATGTTTGGTTTAAATTTTGAGAGTTTTCCTTTGCATCTCGCAAAGAGAAGTCCCGTTCAGGAGATATTTTATATACTATATAAACTATGTAAAGATAATTATTTGGAGACCGTCTCAGACGGATTATGTTGGCGAAATAACATTTAAAAATGTAAAATTTTCCATTTTTCGTTAGTCTAAGTTGTTAAAGAGATGTTCGTGGGACAAAGCGACAGAACTCAGATTGATATTAATAAAAACCGTACATATAAAAAAGAAGATGTGGTAAGATTGTCAATGAGACAACTCTCCACAAGAGACCAAAATGACGCAGAAATTAACAACTATAGGTCACCGTGCCGCCTTCAACAATGAGCAAAGCCCATACCGTAAAGTCAGCTATAAAATGACAATGTAATACAATTCAAACGAGAAAACTAACGGCCTTATTTATTTACTTTAACCAAAAAAATTAAAGAGAAAACATGTATGTTGTTTTTTTTTTTTTTTTTAACTATTATGGTTGTTGTTTTCTTTGGTAGTAAATGTGTGGGTTGTAACATAGATATTTTCACACGACGTGTTTGCATTTGCTGTTCAATCCATGAACATTGCGATTTTTCTTTATTATTAAACCAAAAAGAACAGAACACATATTTCTTAATTATGATTTTTAAAAGGCAACATATTTATTCAGAATACGAATGACAACTATAATGTACTGAATAAAAAAGTTTGATGTATTATTAATATGCTATTAACAAATCTTAGTCACTGTTGTTCTGAAACTAACAGTTCTATCTTTCGATAACCCTAATTACCTTTATGAACATGGTAACACTTTGAAGCACTTTGAACCGCCTAGTCGGGGACTTTAATGGCTATCTTGAGGGAACTTTCTTCTTTTCGACGAGAGACTCCTAACTATAGTAATGACATTTCTTCGACTTCTTTATAATGTTGATTTTTTTTCTATCCAATCAACCACACATGTACTTGTAAAAAAAAAAAAAAAAAAATCCAATTTCCTAATAGTGTCAGGGTCATGATATTTCTGAGATACAAGATGGGCAGTATATTATTATTATTTATAAGGTATTACCTTATGATTGTGACCTGTTATCTATTCCTTGCATGCAGACCACAAGAGAAATATGTTTAAATACTCAATATTTAATTGAAATAGACTTAGTAACAATAAACGAGCCTTTTACAGTCATGTATCTTGAAATTAAATAACTCGATTAGATATTATCAGACTGATTATTACATGGCATTTTTCATATCAGATGTATTACCAGCCCAAGCTTTAAAATCAACCCAAGAGCCGAAGGCTGGTAATTCATCTGATATAAAAAAAAAATTGACATGGTATGATCATTTTATCATATGCCTCAACATTAAAAAAAAATCATAGTTTAATATATTGACCCTTTTTAAAAGTGGTGCTCAAGTTGAAGTTCAAAAGTGAAAAGTTTACGGACGTCGGAAGTCTAATGTAATGTATCTGATATGAAATCTGTCAATCAAATGCTTAAACAGAGGTTTACTTTACTGTATACAATATATTGACGATAAAAAAGCTGTATACTATATATTGACGATAAAAAAATCAACAAAAATGATGAACCCTGTTTGGAAAAGTCAACATTTGTAAAGTAATTTTCTAAATTAAACTAAAAAGTTAGCCGGGATGCCATGCGATAATAGCTGGAAGCATGTGATGAAGTGTTCATATCGCTGCCCGCTTAACACCATTTCGAAAAAAAAATGGAATTCATGTAAAAACACTGGACACTTTTAATTTGCAAAACACTCATTTGCAAATCCGCCGCCGCCTCAAACAAGAGCTACAATATCATGTATATAACCAAAATGTGCGGAATTACATGGGATTCAATAATTTCATTGGTTTTATACTGTTACTTTCATATTTATTTTGCAATTTGAATTATAAAAACATGGGATTTTCAATATCCCATGGGACAGGGCAAAATCCCATGGGATTTACCATTATCCCATGGGATTTTGGTTAAATCCCATGGGATTTTTTTTGGTCCCATGGGATTATTGTAGTCCCATGGGATATTTGTTGTCCCATGGGACAAAAAAAATCCCATGGGACTATAATTATCCCATGGGATTTTTAATATCCCATGGGACAAAATAAAATCCTATGGGATTAAAATTATAAATATATATATATAAATATAAAGTTTATGTGTATGTTACAATGAATGCTGTTTGGTAGTAAAATGTTTTAAATGTATAAGAGTTTTTTTTATATTTTTTATATATACATATATATAATTTTTTTTAAATTTTGTCACAAACATGTTTTTTATTGTTTATATGACAATAAATATTATTCTTATTTTGGAATGTATAATAATAATATTTTACAGTCAAAGAATAAAGTCCTTTCACTGAAACAAAATGATGAAATTTCTAAATAAATGAAAAAATATTGTTTTGAAATCTTTGTCTTGTTTATTCTATTATGAAAAATAGAACTGAAAAAATATTTCATATTCTGACTGAATAGTTCACTCTTTTCATGAGGTAAGATTTTCTTTGTTATAGGTTCATTGCAATACTTGTATAGGCAAACAATTTGAATTATATATAACTTTGTGGTGTACATAATAGTATGCTTATAATTGCAAATTTATAATATAAACACTTTTTGTTAAAGTTTTTGCTTTCTTTATTCACAGCTTGCTATGTACAATTATTCAGTCCACTATATAAGAGTGAAGTCAATAAATAATTTCATTCACTAGAATATTCCTGCAATTCTTAGACAAAACATTTTTTCAATCTGTTCTTCAAAGATCTTCCTCTGTACATCTTTATTGAATGGAGAGATTCAAATGAAAAGACAAAGCAAGTTTATTTGGACAACAACATTCTAATATCTTGTTCATTCGTTCCATCTTTCAATTGATAATTACATTGTTGTATTTATATGATCAAGTTCTTGTGCATCAATGATCGTGATGATATGACTCCTTTTTGTTTATAGTCATCATGTTTGAAATTTCCTCTTTCAAATAAATGTAGGAAAAAACATGTTCCATTTCAAATTAATAAAAAAGTCGCACTATGGAGAAAAATATCAGCTTTAAGTTTTCCGTTCAGTATTGATCTGTGAATGATGACCATGAAAATCCAGATTTCTGACCTACAAATACACAAACTCAAAAATTATCAGTGAAGAGATCAATAAAATGGCTATTTTATCATGTTTATGATTAATATGATAAACTTTCATTTAAATATTCAAGTACTAAATTACAGAAATCGCTTAAATTTTATAATAGTTTAGTTAAAGTACAGCTTATTTAAAATTATAATAAAAAATATGAGTCAAAAAAGATATTACATTTTTAATGCCAAAAAATGGCTTTTTTGCACCAAAGGGAGATAATTTGGAGCTTTTTCAATGATATATGCATTTTAAAAGTCATCTGGGGCCAAACCGAATTGATTGTTTTGAATGATTTGGTGTACCATATGATAAAGATATAAATAAATTGAGTTATGAAAAAAAAATATTAAAACATTTTTCTGAAATTGTTATACCCTAGAGCCTCCTTAAATGTCATTTGATCTCTATTGGAGAAATGTCTCATTGGATTCAGACTGCTAAGTGTTTCTTATTTTTATATCAACCCAGCCATATTATACCTGTCTAATATCAGGAGCTTGTACATAGTTCAGTGGTTGATGTTGGTTCATACCCGTCATTTTTATTTTTCATAATTTTTTTGTTTTTATAAATTAGTCTGGTATATTTGACGTTTGAATTGATGCTCTGTTTCAAATTTGGTTAGTGTTGACTTTTATAGATTAAATACTATAACATGTATAGGGTATGGGTTTTCTCATTACTTACAGGTCATCAATGGCCTCTAATAAGTAATTACAATGCTTACATCCACTAAATTGAACTCTGATGGATAGTTTTCTCTTTCATCATACCACATCTTATTTTAATAAATATTTAATTATTATTCAAGGACAAAAAATTTTATAACAGTGGACTTACCATTTAGGCTTTGTTGACCTCTGTAAATCTTATTTTGTTGATAATTTCTTCTGTTTATAGTTTCCCCTTTATCTTTCATGTTCTTGCCCTACACATAAAAGGGTAAACATCATTTAATGACAAAAATAACTACTACATGTATTACATAATTAGTAGGCAACTGAAAATTTTGTCTTATTTGTATATAACATCAACTTACTCATCATTCTTGCTGTTAAATATCATGAATATTATCATTATTCTATGAATATGAGGTCACAGTAAAATTAACCTTGGCAGGCAGACATCTTTTTTTATATGATACCTTGTAGTCATTCCATACAACAAGTAGACCTATGCTTAAAAAATCTAAGGCCAAAATTAAAAATATGTTTGTTTCCCCTCCCCCCACACGGGTCAAAAATAAGCGCCCGGGTCAAAAAATTATTTTCCACAAAAAAATCGAAATTATTTTTTTCCTGAAAATAATTTGTTTCCATTTTTGGAAAGTACTTGAAAGCAGAAGGATTGATAATCTAAATAAATACACTCAAATTGAGCACAAACAACTGATAAGTGGCCTGGACTGGACAAGTCAAACCATTCATGTGACCATGCTATGACAATCACATCCAGTTAAAAAAAACTAGAGGCTCTCAAGAGCCTGTGTCGCTCACCTGTTAATGTGTTTACTGATGTCGGCCATCTTCGTTGGTAGGCGGGGTCATTAGACACTTTTTTTTTAAATAGATACCCTAGTATTATGATTGTGGCCAAGTTTGGTTAAATTTGGCCAAGTAGTTTTAGAAATGATTTTTATACAAGTTACAAAAATGACGAAAAGTTGTTCAATATTGACTATAAAGGGCAATAACTCCTTAAGGGGTCCTCTAACAATTTTGATCATGCTGACTTATTTGTAGATCTTACTTTGCTGAACATTATTGCTGTCTACAGTTTATCTCTATCTATAATAGTATTCAAGATAATAACCAAAAACTGCAAAATTACCTTAAAATCACCAATTTTAGGGCAGCAACCCAACAACAGGTTGTCCAATTCAACTGAAAATTTGTGAGGGGATATATCTTATTCTGATGGACATTTAAATCTTGAAAGATTTGCCCTAAATGTCTTAGTTTCAAAGATATAAAGCAAAACCTGCATTTTACCACTATGTTCTAATTTTAGCCATGTCGGCCATTTTGTTTGGTAGGCTGAGTCATCGGACACATTTTTTAAACTACAAACCACAATGATAATTGTGGCCAAGTTTGGTTAAATTTGGCAAAGTAGTTTCAGAGAAGAAGATTTTTAAAAAAGTTACAAAAAATTATGAAAAGTTGTTAAAAATTGACTATAAAGGGCAATAACTCCTTAAGGGGTCGAATGACAATTTTGATCATGTTGACTTATTTGTAGGTCTTACTTTGCTGAATATTATTGCTTTTACAGTTTATCTCTATCTATAATAGTATTCAAGATAATAACCAAAAACTGCAAAATTTCCTTAAAATAACCATTTCACAGGCAGCAACCCATCAACAGGTTGTCCGATTCGTCTGAAAATTTCAGGGCAGATAGATCTTGACCTGATCAACAATTTTACCCCATGTCAGATTTGCTCTAAATGCTTTGGTTTTTGAGTTATAAGCCAAAAACTGCATTTTACCCCTATGTTCTATTTTTAGCCATGGCGGCCATCTTGGTTGGTTTGACAGGTCACGCCACACATTTTTTAAACTAGATACCCCAAGGATGATTGTGGCCAAGTTTGGTAGAATTTGGCCAAGTAGTTTCAGAGGAGAAGATTTTTGTAAAAGTTTACAGACGACGGACGCAGGACGACAGACGACGAACGCCAAGTGATGAGAAAAGCTCACTTGACCTTTCAGGTCAGGTGAGCTAAAAAAAAACCTGCCTTCCTGGTCTGTTTACAAAGGGTAGACCCGGGGAGGGGAAACAGACATTCTTTTAAATGTGGCCTGATAAAATGACAAAACCAAGAAAACTTATCATTGACCAAAGAACAATCAAATGCGGTCATGGTTTATATATATGAATCTGCCATTCAGACATGCACACCTTACAATTGTTTCAAATCTACCAAAATAAAACTACCTGTAACTTTAAACATATGATAAACTGACAAAACAATGCAGTGTTTCATTGACCAATGAACCATGCATGAAAATGAGGTCAAGTTCATATAAAATATGACAGACAGCTAAGTGCATCTTACAATTATTTCATTCACTAAATAAAGGGGCCTTATTGCTTACAGTATCCGGAAAATTGACCAAACCACAAAAACTAAATATTTTCAAAGTTCCTTATACCCTGCCAATTTGTTATGGTTGTTGCCTGTTCCAAGTCAGGATCCGATAATTCAGTGATTGTCGTTTGTTTATGTGTAACATATCTGTTTTTCAATTTTTTTGTACATAAATTAGGTTGTTAGTTTTCAACTTTCAACTTGGCTATCATGTGTAAAATCATACAAGTGTTGGGAAAACAGGAAGTTGTCGAGTGATGAATCTGAAAATGCATCACACGGTATAGCTGACTTATTTAACCCTGAAACCAAATTTCAGAAATCCTTCTATTGTAGTTCCTAAGGAAAATGGGACGAAAAATATTCATCGGACGGACTGACTGACGCAAGGATGGATGGACAGACAGGGGTAAAACAGTATACCCCCCCCTTTTTTAAAGTGGGGGCATAATTTTAATACGGGGCTATAAAAACCCATGCAAGATGTCAAAACAAAAAGAAGTAACCTAATTCTTACTTGTTAGGGGCTATTTATTTATTGTCGGTTATACATATAACAATACAACATATTAAAGGTCTGTAGAGCTTTTATCCGACATACATATATATGACAAGCACAATACATTTGTACATGAAACATAAAGCTCATCACTGAGATAGTAGTCTCAGATAGAGGGAGGCGGGGTCAATCAAACTCCCCTATTCAATCTGAATGCAGGACAGAAAGTCACAGTCAAAAAGTCACACACTGTCACAGGACAAAAAGTCACAATTTAGTTTTGAGATTATTTTTCTTTGAACAAGAAAACACTCTTTTTGTATTTTTCTTGAAGTTTTATACATGAACATGATGTAGCAACTTTAAATTAAAATTTATTAAAAACAAATAAATCAGTGCATTAGGTTTGCGCACATTACCATTACATTTGCGTACAAAAATCATTACGTTTGTGTGCAGCTTTTGATTACATTTGCACGCATTTTTTAACATGTAAATATAAAAAAAAGATATAGTATGATTGCCTTTTACAGCTGACTATGCGGTATGGGCTTTACCTCGGGCTTTGCTCATTGTTGAAGGCTGTTTGGTGACCTATGGTTGTTAATGTCTGTGTCATTTTGGTCTCTTGTGGACAGTTGTCTCATTGGCAATCATACCACATCTTCTTTTTTATATTATGAACAATTTCCTAAAATTAAAAATGAATATATGTAATAAAAAGAAAATATTTCAAAATCTTTTTTCATTTATATTCAATTAATTGTCAACAAATTGTTTGTGACTTTTTGTCCTATTAACTTTCTTACTTTATGCCTGAGTTTGACATGTGTTTGACTTTTTGTCCTGTGACTTTCTGTTTTTGCAGAAGTCCAGGGAGTGTTAAAAAATCACGTGTGCAAGTTGAGAGTCAACACTTACACAGGGACTACACAATACTTTTTCAGAATGTCAGCAAAAAAGAATCACTGGTGACAGGGGAGTGTAACCGATGAATTGATCCTGAATCAGATTTTCCCAGTTCGTCTAAACACCGCTCAGGAGGACCTCCTGGGTGCACATATGCAGGGCATACAAAGTGCACTCATGGCAGACCCTATATAGTCGCCGTCGTATCTGCACACATGATGGATGTATATATTCGTTATAGATCGTCATACACTTCTCATTTTAGAGTTAAATTTGCAAGCAACCTCTTAAGATTCTAAAATAATAATGCTACTAAAAATATATTATTTCCCCCAATTTTCGCAATTTTTTCGCCATATAAAATATTTAGGCGACTGTGCTTTTAGTGAATATAAACGATGACGAGGCCTCACGAATAAATATAAATATGAAATATACTGGAACATCGATTAGCATAGATCGAGCAGCAGAGTAAACTTCCACATAAATCTCGAAGTTATTTACGCCGGATAATATAGACTGTGCTCCTGAATAAAGTTGTCAAATACATTAATTTGTGTTTTTTACTTCTACAAGAAATTTGATTCAAATGCTAATTACGCACCATTTGCTGAGCAGAGAACAGAACTGTATTAACTTAATGATACATGTACATCAAGTTCCAGCACCTCACCAAGCACCCTTGCCGGCAAACTGGTGTGTGTCAGTATTTTAATATAAAACTGCGTAGGTTCATATCGTTTGATTCAACGTTTGTTTGGTTATTTTTTAAGGATCGTTGTAAAATTATATCTAAATCTTTGTTAAAATACGATTTTAAATTGTTCAATTCTTTCTATTTCATAATTTTGTCAAAGTCTACTTTTTAAAGTTTAAAATTTTACAGACAAAATGAATATTCCAATTTGATTTGAAGAAAATCTTTTTGAACTGTCATGACATGGTGTTGCAAAGCTGATTACAGGTAACTATAACATACAGTAATTTTCCATTACGACAGTGCGTGTATTCTCGGGTGTGTATAACGTATAGTTTTCCAGAGAACATCCTGTCTACGTGTAATACAGATTGATGACATTATACAACATTTCTTTGGTTAAATGTGATAAGGTATCTGTGTCCATTCCCTATTTCAACACCACTAATTTTTCGAAGAAAAAAAATCAAAAAAAAAAAATTATATGAAATTAAGAAGAAAAGTAGCAAATATAAACTTCAGTAATTGCGCATTGAGTAAACATAATTCCAATATTGCATGAACAAATCCGTGAGAAAACGTATATATACATGTATGAATAAAGATGTGTTTTAAAAGACCTATTGGCATTATTTCACACTAGGACCTAAGATAACTAGAACTAAGCAATGGTTGATCCAGAAATTTTCATAAGTGGGGACTCATTGACTGCCTTAGAGGGGTCACGTCCAGTCATGCTTCCGTGATTCCCTATATAATCTACCATTTGTTTCCCAAGATTTAGGAGGGGGGCTGGTACACACATATATATATAAATATACCTCTGCGGCGGAGCCAGCCATTTGAAAAGAAGGGGGTCTCAACCCAGGACAAAGGGGGAGGGGGTGGTTCCAATCATATGTCCCCATTCAAATACATTGATCGTTCAAAAAAGGGGTGGTTCCAACCCCCGAAACCCTCCCCCTGGATCCGCCACTGATACCTAGTATGCATATAATTAAGAACAGCTTTGAATATATATATGCATATAAAATAATGGTACGTTTAAAACCCGTTCGGGATCTCCTGGTTGCACACAGGACATTAAGTAACTTAGGACATGTATATATAATAGTAAGAGTTCAGGGTATACATTCGATAACTAACATATTTTGTAATTTTTGTTTTGATAAAATCAGAGACATATAATACATGTATTGAGACATATATAATACATGTGTCTCTGAAAAAATCAAACCATCTTTAAAGAAGTTATTTCAGTTTGAAATGTTATTTACAAATGCCAAAACCTGCAAGAAAGAAACATTTATATTCGGTGATTTTTACACTAAACGTTTTCGTAATTTGTTTTAAAAATATTAAAAAGTACATGTACATCGTTTTTTCAAGATTTGTATAGTAACTGGTTTAATTAAGTCCCCTTGATGAAATTTAAATTGCGAGACGCTAATTAATAAACTATGATCTATCTATCGGCATGCGTCGTTATTTGGGATACGTCACGGATGACCGATGGTCATATTCAATCCTATTCAATACGATATACCAATCATCATTTGAATTTGGGCAATTGATCTTTAATAATTAGGACTAATTGGTGATGGCAGAGAATAAGTCGCTGGTGATGGTTAAAAACATATAGAAGTAAACTTTGCAAAAAAAAGGTTTCCTCGGAAAAAATTATGAAATTATATAAATATGCTAAATAATTTTTTTTTCCGAAATAATAATTAAAGACGTTTAGAAATAAAAAAATTTCACAGTTGGGAAATTTTCAATTCAAGTTATTTCATTTTGAAAACGTTGAAAAATATAGATCTTATTATATGTTAAATGTGGGCCGCTTGGAGATCAACTTGTGAAACCCTGCATAATTAGGGTTTGTCTACTTTCGTCTTTTTATATTACCAAACATTCTATAATCAAGGATTTGTACAAGGCCTTGTTATAATGAATATTATCGCCAATATCACCATAATTAAATAAAGAACAGATACAATATTCGCCTAAAGAGTTTACCATCTAACAATTCAAAATGAAATGTTGAGTCGAAACTGAGGTACCAAATCTATAAAAAGAATCACTATTTTAGTCGAAATTAAACTGTATATAATATTCTTTTTTTCAAAACTCCTGAAATAATTTAACATTAACTATAGAGAGCTTACATATGCAAATCTGTTTAAAAGTATGTGAGCGTAAATAAAATTTGTTTATTACCCCCCCCCCCCTTTTTTTCCTTCTATAAAATTTAATTGTAAACGATTTTCGTTCTTAATTTGTGTTTGCTCATTAACTGGGGTTCATGCTGTCAAAAAAAAAATGTCTCCTTGTGTAAAAGTTATTGATAAGAAAAAAATGAAGCTTCCAGAAGAATAACGGTACGTCTAAACACCGCTTGAAGGACCTCCTGATTTCACTCATGACATACGAAGTGCACTCAGGACCCTTTATAGTCATCGCACACAGGATGGATGCATATATTCTTTATACGCTTCTTATTTTAGAGTTAAATTTGGTAGAATTTGTAATTCTTAGAAAATAATAAGGGCACGTGTCACTGATTACACAACTACTGAGCCATGAATTATCCAATCAACAAAATTAATTGGATTATCTTTATTGTTGTTTTATACATTGTGTTGTTAGTACAGTGTGACCATGCGGAAAGTAATATTGTGACGTCTAGAATGAATATCACGATGTTTTAAGATTTTCGTCTTTTATTAAAATTTCGTTCCATAAATTTTTAAGTTTTATTCTTAATTTTATTATCATGTCCTGGACCAGTAATTAATTCTTTGCACGAGTTTGAAAAGGGAAATAATTATAAATGTTCATACTTTAAAAGAATTTATATTAATTAAAGTTGTGTATATGGAATCCGTTCTAAACGGTAAAAGCCGTACTTTTCAAACAATCAAACTCATATACATGTAGTTAGATGTTATTTCTCATTTTTATCGAACTTGTCCAGGAATTTTATTTTTGAGTTATACGAATATTTTAAGAAATCCGTTTTTATTAAGTTTTTTTTTCTCTAATTAAAGTCGTTTTGTCCAGTTTCACAAGCCTGAAACGAATTTCAATGCGAAAATAAATTCTGAAAATGAACTTGTCTCCGTTTTCGTCTCCGTTTTTTGAAAATTATGATATTTTGGGTATAATTATTTCTAAAAAATATGTAAGTTAGATTGTAGTAGCGAGAAATTTTAGAAAAGAAGATGTGGTATGATTGCTAATGAGACAACTATCCACAAAAGACCAAAATGACACAAACATTAACAAAGAAAGACTATTTCGAAGACAGTTTATTGACACGAAATCCGTTCAAACCACGACTAAGTCTTCGTGCACAGATTTCCGTTAAGGTTAAACTGAATATTGTACATAATTGTCTTCTCTTGTATAATGGTTTGTTGAGAATAAAGATATACAAGTGTAATAAAATTTGATATTCAGTCAACATTGTGTTTGTTTAAAAACTTGATTTAGAGAGAGAGATAGAGAAAAGAATCACACTGAAAAACAAAAATCGAACTTGTTACAGAAAAAAAAACGCAACTATAAAATAATTTTCTTTATTCGTGAACTGCAAAACACAACAAATTAATTTACCGGTCATCATGAAAAATAAACTGAAAAAGCACATCGAATGAGATATATGTTTTATTTTTTCTATATGCAAAGTCATGTTAAAGGTAAAACTGAACTAAACAATACAATTCCTAAAAAACAATAAAGATAATCCAATCAATTTTGTTGATTGGATAATTCATGGCTCAGTAGTTGTGTAATCAGTGACACGTGCCCTCATTATTTTATAAGAATTAACATATCTATCTAAGTTCGATTCAGGCGCGGATCCAGAGGGGGGAGGGGGGTTCCGGGGGGGGGGGGGGGTTGGAACCCCCCTTTTTTTGGCCGATCAATGCATTTGAATGGGGACATGTAGTTGAACCCCCCCTTTTTTTGACCTGGGTTAGGACCCCCCCCCCCTTTTTAAAATGGCTGGATCCGCCCCTGCGATTTCAACTTCTACCAAAATTTAACTCTAAAATAAGAAGCGTATAACGAATATAAACATCCATCATGTGTGCAGATATGATTACGGTAATGGGTCCTGAGTGCACTTTGTATGTCCTGAGTGCACTCAGGAGGTCCTGAGCGGTTGTTTAGACGTACCCGAAGAATAAATCATTTCCTGAACCTAAAATACATTTATCTGTAATTAAAGAAAATTCGCCTAAAACATTCTCTCATATATTTAAACAATTAATTGTAAAATAATTAATTCAACGTCGGACTTTCTGTCTGTTTACTAATACTTTTCTTGTTCAGTTTAGTTTATACCCATAATAGATGAACGGAAATAAGTACTTTTTTTTAGGAAAATTTACAATTAGATGAACGGAATTAAGTACTTTTTAGGAAAATTTACAACTCAAATTTTCAAAAACAAAATTCTACACTTTTTACCTGGATGTTTTTCTCTGTCTCGAAGCCGCAACCTTTGACCCCGTATCAAACGTAGCGACCAACACCTCACATGACGTATTCTCGATGTTGAGTTATTGACAATATACAATCACATTTATCAATCACATTTATCAATATACAGCAAGTAAGTAATTTGGTGTTGAATGCCAGTAGATCAGAATTTGTTAATTGAACTTTACCTGTTTAAGGGGCACTAGCTGCCAAATTCATGTTCTTCATCGATTTTAATAAAATTCACATAACGTGTATATAGTGTTGAATTGTTTATTAAAATGTTGCGCACAATCTTGGCTGATATGCATAAAACCATTATATTTCATGACACTGCATGAAAAAGAAATTGACTTATCGCATAATACCAGAACCAGAGACATATATATTGTATCTAATATCTCTGCCAGAACTAAAAAATAAACTACAGTAAGTCCACATACACATAAGAGGGTATGGATGTGAATTAACAGAATAGAGAACAAAGGACAAAGAAAAAAAAAGGAATAAAGAATAGTGAAAGAAAGAGAATAATGGAAAAAAGTGTAAGTCATTAAAAATATAACTAAAACAAGAATGTGTCCCCAGTACACGGATGCCCCACTCGCACTATCATTTTCTATGTTCAGTGGACCGTAAAATTGGGGTAAGAACTCTAATTTGACATTAAAATTAGAAAGATCATACCATAAGGAACATATATACTAAGTTTCAGGTTGGATTGGACTTCAACTTCATCAAAAACTACCTCGACCAAAAACTTTAACCTGAAACAGGACGAACGAACGGACGAACGAACGGAGGCACAGACCAGAAAACATAATGCCCCTCTACTATCGTAGGTGGGGCATAAAAGAAGACAGAAAAAAAGACACCCCTCCGAGACGAGCCTTACATGCACTGTTATTACCCAAGGTTAATTTTACGGCGGCTCATTTTATTTTGGCTTAGAAATAAACATAATTGACAAGTTTCCTTCCCCTGCATTCTCGATCCCACATGTAAATAGCACGGTGATTTTGATACATCATTACAACACTTGCCATCAGTATTTGAATATATTGATTAAGAAGGTATAGAAGATTAATGCACGCACACTATTATCCACCACTGGCCTAAATAGTTAGTCCGCAAACAACGAGGGTCATAAAAACCCAGCACTTTGAACACAGCCACCGGCATGGTGTGAATCTGAAAGCTTCCCACTATCCATTTCTACCCATAGAAAACTTTTGCCTTTCATTTATCAAAAATGAAATATGTTGATATTAATGGTATATAAGAATTATTGGGGAATTCAAACCATTCCTATTGTAAGTGATAAAACTAAATTTATATCAGGGTGATTGAAATGAGGAAAAAAAAGGGGGAATCAGGAGTTCAGGGCCCCCTGTTTGGGAAAAGAATTGGTTGATTATATATGGAATCACTGAGTCATGGCAGGAGCAGGCCCCTCTTAGGCAGTCGGTGGGCCCCACTTATGAAAAATTCTGGATCCACCACTGTGGTCATGGTGGTCTTCAGTTGTATTATCTTTTAAAAAAAAAATTACACCTGTATAGTGTATATTCTTTAGTGTAAATCAAGGGAAAATACTGTGAACTATCTGTGCATTGGAGCTTATTAAAAGGTATTTCGGGGGGAAGAAAGAAGGGAGGGTGAGTCCATGGGAGGTAATCCCCACCCCTTTCAATTTGAGAATATGCTATTATCTTGTAAACGGTCCAGATCCCCATCCCTAAACCATATATATTCTTGAATGGGACGATAAAACAAATCAAATGAAATTAAAAGGAGGTCTTTGGGGGTTACCCCACTCTGTTCAATTTGAGAATGTGCTATTATCTTGTGAACGATCCAGATCCCCACCCCTAAACCATATATATTCTTGTCGGGGACAATAAAATTAATAATGAAATAAAATAAAAGTGAAGTCCCACCCCCTCTAGTTTGAAAACTTGTAAACGGTCAAGATCCCCACCCCTAAACCATATTTATATATTCTTGTATCATGTGTATAGAACAATAAAACAAATCAAAGGAAATATAGGGAGAGTCCATGGGGTTCACCCCCACCCCCACATGTTTGAGAAACTTTTAAATGTTTGAGATCCCCTGTCATCCAGTGGTTAGGTGAAAAAATTTCAGGATCCCTGATCCCCACCGTCAAACCATATATATTCTTGTATGAGACAATAAAACAAATCAAATGAATATAGGATCATCCCCTTTGTCTTGGGTTGGGAACCCCCCTTTTTAAAATGGCTGGATCCGCCCCGGCATACCATCTAGCTAGCTATAAAGGCTTTAAAAATATGAAATCAAACAAGGAAATTAACAGTGTAGGCAACTGTTTTGAATTTAAAAAAAAGTCTTTTACATATATATAACAATGTTAAATTTTTTGTGCATTTATTTTTGCTTATCGTATTTTCAATAATAGACAAAATTGCATGATTGAATATTGTAATTTAAGAAAAATCAGCATACATGATATAAAATGGGAAGTGGAAACTGGGAATTTGACAAAGAGACAACAACCCAATCAAAGAGCAGACAACGGCCGAAGGTCACCTATGGGTCTTCAATGCAGTGAGAAAAATTCGGCACTGGTCTTCAGCTCATAAATATGTATCAGAAATGAAAACGAGATACAGCTTTCAGTTGTATTAATAAAAACTTCACAATAAGTTCTGAATATCAGAATATACAGTATTGCAAGATTCTCTCAAAATGTACACATAGAGCTGAAAAACTGTCAGTGACTGTAAAATTAATCATGCTTACATTAAAGTCCATGGAGTCCATCTTAATATGCATACTCTCGTACAAAGGAATATAAGTATGCAATAGACATCAAGTTTTCAAAAATAAGAGTATCTATGCCATTAATTTACGACAAGATCTTAATCAAGTAATAATTTCGGTTTGTTTAAATATTTCGGAGGTTAGTATGACCTCCTCTTTGGTGATGATGTTTTCGTTTTAAAGTTGGGAAAATTGTTTGTACATGTACCAACAAAAATAAAAACACAAATTCAATCTAGAATTATGTTTTTATCATTTTTTTATGTTTAGGTTGTCAGCAAGATGAAAAGGACAAGTATGCAGTTCAAAATTCAAAATGTGGATAAGTTGAGGTTCTAGGTCTTACCTTTGCAGATTTTCATATTTTGCATGAATGAATTCAAAGGTTATATGATGGACAGCAGAGAAAGAAAAAAACAACTTTTCAATTATCCTGCTCCTGGATAAATGTAAAACATCTTGTTTTTCGGTAAGTTTTATGCTCTGTTTTGATAGTGTTAGTGCATTCATCTTTCCAGTCTTTCCTCTAAATTGTAAGTTTTTGGTGAGTGTTCACCATGAATTTCAGTAAGTAACTTGTGGATTTACATGTATATACTCAAAATTTAGTACTAATATTAATGGGATTTTAGCATGACATCCTGCCAAATGCTTGTTAATCATGTTTATGTTCCAGAACAAACAAGTATTTGGACTGTACGCATACAGTCTGCCCAATTTTAAGAAGTTGGTCAAGTTTATTACAAACAAATGTACAGTACAGATCAACATAACTGAAATCTTTAATAGATTAATACAAAAAGTTTAATTGCAGTTAAAATAAAAACACAGGTTTGGTTGAGCTGGTACCAGACAGTACAAGTATACTTAGGCAGCAACCATTTAATTTTCTGGGGGGGGGGCTATGGTTTTTTTTGGAAAAAAAAGTTTGTTTCCAGTTTTTGGAGAAAAAAATAATTTGTTTTTGATTCTGAGAAAAAAAAATTGTTTGTTTCACCCTCACCTGCCACTATATGTAATGCTAAAATTGAAAGAAAAAAATTGTTTTCGACTTGTCGCGAAAAAAATAGATTGTTTTTCGCCGCAGGCGAAAAAAAAAGTTTGTACAGAAAAAAAAACCATAGCCCCCCCCCAGAAAATCAAATGGTTGCTGCCTTAAATGGTCTGACTGTACACATATGGTGGGACTGTAAGTTCTGGACCATAAAAGTAAGATCCGAATACTGATATGGTCTGGAACATTTATACATGTCTTAAAATTAATATCAAACACATTGGTGTTTTTGAACTTGGTAATAAGTTATGTGATAGAACTATAATGTTTTGGGATATCAAAATCAAAAATATCCCATTTTTACTTTTAATAAAGAAGAAGATTATTGATGTATGTTTAAATGTATATTAAAATGAGACAGCAAGCCAACAACACAAAAAAAAGAGGATAAAACATACATATTTTGTTTGTATCAATGTTATAATTTCCAATATGTTCAAGGTATTTTTTCATTGAAATAAAACACAAATTGAAATCTGTCTGAACTTCAAAAGCTTAAAGAAATATTGTTTCTGTTGTCTGCATTTTGTATAATATATTGCAAATTCTTGTGAATAATGGAATGTTATTATAGTTGTCTAAAGTTTTAACTTTTAACATTGTTCTTTATACTGTAAAATTCATAAATTATTGCGTGCATTTATTATTGCGATTCTGTCATTTTAGACTTAAATGCGATTTTAAATTTTACGATTTTGAAAAATCCTGTTTAATCCATATAAAATATTTCATAATACGAGTTTAAATTATTGCGTTTACAACTCCGTTGCATTTTTCGCAATAAAAAAAAACTTGCATTAATTCTGAATTTACAGTATATATATATATATTATGTATATAACTTGGGAAAATACCCAAATTTTATAAAGAAGAATAAATTAATTGATTGTTATATGGTATTAGAATAGGAAGATGTGGTATATTGCTAATTTGACAACCCTCCATCAGAGACCAAAGGATGTAGGCCGTTAGCAACTGATGACACTGGACAACCTTTAACAATCAGTAAAATCCATACCGCATAGCTATTTTTATTGAAAATCATATTATTGCTACATGTATGAAAACAATTTTGTATAATCCATTACTTTAGATTTTATTGGTTCTTTTTCAGAAGGATTGAAATTCACCACCTAAAATAAATGGAGAAAACATAGAAACAAGACCAGAATAAATTCAAAGAAAAAAGTTGGATCAGTTATTATTTTCATCACTCAGTCAATGATTTGAAGTTCTTTTAAATTCAAAAAAATATTGAAACCACAATAATGTCAAAGTTCTGTGCTGAATGTCCAAAAAGTGGACTATACCATCAAACAATGCTGGATGATAAGAAACTATTAATGTTTTGTGTTGAGGGATATTGTGAAAAAAATAGATTTACTTAAATAGCTACTAGTATGTTAAGCCTAACAATAGAGTTTTTATTGATTTCAAATGGCAAATAATTGTGTTTCAAGAAAGTATTCTATAATTCATGAATAAACATATATTGATACTTACATTATCTGCTTTGTTGTTTAAAAGTTTAGTTTTGAACAGTTAAAGAACAATATGCTAAATCAACATTTCCCAAGAAAAAAAGATATTCAATTAAAAAGATTCATCTTATAATAATTTACTACCAAATAGAATACATTGTAACATACACATTACTGTTTATTTATATCTATATATTTACAATTAGAATCCCATAGGATTTTAATTTGTCCCATGGGATATTAAAAATCCCATGGGATAATAAAAATCCCATGGGATTTTTTTTTGTCCCATGGGACAACAAATATCCCATGGGACTACAATAATCCCATGGGACAAAAAAAAAATCCCATGGGATTTAACCAAAATCCCATGGGATAATGGTAAATCCCATGGGATTTTGCCCTGTCCCATGGGATATTGAAAATCCCATGTTTTTATAATTCAAATTGCAAAATAAATATGAAAGTAACTGTAGAAATCCAATGAAATTATTGAATCCCATGTAATTCTGCACATTTTGGTTATATACATGATATTGTAGCTCTTGTTTGAGGCGGCGGCGGATTTGCAAATGAGTGTTTTGCAAATTAAAAGTGTCCAGTGTTTAAATTTAATGATATTATCATATAGAAAAAATATAAGTTATTTACTCCAAAATAGTTATTACGGTGCGGTTGAATATCCTGTCATTTATTCATCATCCACGCACGAACTTGTCTCAGAAAAATATATCTCTTTACATTAATCCAGTTTCAGGTATATATAGAAATGTGATCTTTTTCTGTGACATGTGCTTTTGACCGTCCACAAGAACTTTTGGGACAGGCATTTCTATATAATGTTATATTTTCAGATTTTTGTCATAATTTTCCCACAAATAAAATTTACTTTCTCTCTTTTCAAGTTGTTTAAATTTCTGAATCATATGCATTTATTGCTTTGCATTTAGGTGCGTTACGCTTTCGCGAATGGATCTACCTTTCCGCAACCAATGTTGACTGCTTATCCAAATGTATTTAAAGCAGAAAACTTTTCAACAGTGTATAGAGTGTTTTCACAGCCATTATAACAAATAATTTAACTCAACTCATCCCGCTATCATCATTTCATTGATTTATTTGCGTTATGTACAGTGGCAAACATTTCATCAATATGAATATTTTTTCTACATTTTTGCAGTTGTTCTATCAAGAAATGAATATCACCCTACAAATGGCCTATTTCAAAATATCCATTGCATTTTGTCTCAAATCAGGAGCCTGTAAATCAGTGGATTGTTTTATCGTAATGGAATTGTTTCACATATTACCAGGGCCTTTTATTGTTTCCTATATGGTATTGATTTTGCAAATATTTTAAGTTCGTACGATCAACTTTGTTGCTTACATCCATGTCACTTTGATTCTAGTGGATAGCCATTTTATTAGTAATTTCTTCGCGGCATTAAACTACATATATTTATACTAGGATTGTTTGTGTGTGAATTACTTCTTAGAATAAATATTATGAGTAGTTAAATTTTATAAAAAATGTATATTATACATGTTCATACTGTACCCAAAAACTGTTACACGAAGAAAGTAATATCAGGCGCATCATTTAAGTATCATATGTCCGTCATACACATTTTCTATCTTCAAGGCTTTGAAACCAACTTACAGTAAACCGAATTGTTAATGCGCTACGGAAAATAGGTTATACGAACCTAGACTCGATAGTTTGATATAAAAAATATGGATGCTGTGTCTCCTCTTTGAGCACACATGTATAGGAGAAGAAAGTTGGATAACTACGACGAGTTATGAAGAGACTATTGGAGATAGGTGTCAATGTTGCTGTTTGACATTACGTCGACGTTCTAATTACGCACGTGTTGGTTTTGGGTGTTTACTTATAAAAAAAAAGGTGTTTGTGTAAAATGTGACAAAAGTACAATATCCTTAAGTGTACTTTTACATAATCTTTTATATATTTATTGTGTATTTGGAATAGAAATGGAAAAAAAAAACAACAAAAACAAAGGCCTCCCACTTATATTTCTTATTTTTAGGCACAGTCAAATATAAGGAGATGATTACACATGGTTGAGTCTTGAGTATTTGTAAACACTCCTGACATCAATACCAATGAGAACGGAAGAAGGCTCTCACCTACATCATCCGAAACTCATTATTGTTTGTATATTAAATAATCTGTCTCTTCATCATCGAATCACATGTATATTGTTCATCACATCTGAAATAAGGTCAGTGTATTATTATTGAAATTGTATTTTTTTAGATTTACCATAGGCTCTTGAAAAATTGATAGAATGTAACACTTTATAAATGTTCTTTCTTGTTCTGTCCTTGTATATATATTTTTTTTATATATTTTTTGTATGAATGATATGATGAAATCGATTTTTCAAATGTTAATATTAGATTTGTTAAATGGGGCGATTTTTTAAGTTTGTAAGTCAGCGACCAATTTTCAGGGCCGTAACTAGGGTTCGAATTCAGGGGAGGCAGGGGTTTGGGGGCCGCCAATTTTTTTCTTGCAGTAAAATGGCTAAAAATGACCCGTTTTCCGTCGATTTATTCATTTTAAGAAACATCAGTATTGCCTGAACCTGGAAGCAATTTTTATGCAAAAACAAACTGAGATTGTTGTTCGGGGTAAGCCAGGCTCCGTCTTGAAAGCCGTACTTTGACCTATAATTATTAACATTAAATACATTGTGACCGCAGATTTTGTTCTCAATATGGCTAAAAATCACCCGTTTTCCTTCGATTTCCTTACTTTAAGAAACATCAGTATTGCTGGATCCTCGAAGCATTTTTTTATATAAACAATGATTATCTGTATTTAAAGATATTTTTGTTAGAAATCAAACTGGTAAGTTAAAAAAAACATATAAAGCAAGATCATAGAAAGCACGATATTTTTTTGTCGAGGACCTTAAATTTTAATATTTTAGAAAGCTGAACAGACATGTATATAACTTCACCCAGGGACTTTCTAAACTAGTATATATTTAGTTAAGAAAGTCTCTGCTTCAACGATTTGGGAGTGTTTAACTACTAAGGCCTTGACTATAATGTTCTCGTACAATCGGTCGGGAGACGTTAAAAAAATGACACTACAACTGATTCAGCCGGTAACGAATTTCCAATATCATAAAAGATTCACAATACAAAGGGAACTTCCTCTGCTTAATGGAGCCCCTAAATAAATGTGAATATAGTTAAGTTTTATTCAAAATTGTCGAAAGCAAAGTTTCATATGTGTTCTCGTATAAATACTGAATAACAGACGGACGGCCACACGAAAAATAAATACTGAAACGGTTCACTTTCGGTAAAAAAAATCCGGAAAATGACAGATATATCACGTATCATAATCACACTGTTAAAACTTGTATTGTTTATAATATAAATTCAAGTTCTTCGTGTACATATTGTCAATATTTCATTTTATTACTTCAAAAAAAAATTTGGTGTAGAAAATTCAGGGGAGGCAGTTGCCTCCCCTGCCTCATAGGTAGTTACGGCCCTGATTTTACATATTCAAAAAGCATTTCGGAGAAAACAAACTTCTAAACACACAAAATGACATACATTGCTGTAGTCCACTTACATAATTCTAACATTCCTAGTTTATTTCCAGTAATACAATGGGAAATGTATTCTTTTTTTCCAGAAGACAGAAAATGGCAGCTGTAAACATTTTGGTCGCAGCTTTGCTTTTTCATGCTGTTCAGTATGGAGATTGTATGTGTGAACTCCGTCATCCACAACAACAGTACTGCGAATCGGACTTTGGTAAGACACATTTACATATATATAAGATATTAACGATTTTTCAGAATTCGTGCCTGTAGGAAATCAAGCTGCATGTATTAGATCACGTGTTGTTTGTTGTTGTTTTTCGTCTTTGTATATTTTATGTCGGAGGAGTGTAATTGTGGTTGCTGTGCTCTAGTTCGTGTAATACTTTTATGAGATAATGATTCAATCTATAGTTTAAAAAAGTGTTTCTTCAATATCTTGGAGGTCGGTATTTTTGTTATTTTACTTTTGAATATGATATTGCCCTAAAATGACTACAACAACAACAACGTAAGTACATTTGTCAAACCAAAATCTGCCCTAGATGTGTGTTTATTAAATTTATTTATTAAATGTGGCTTCGCAATTTTAATTCAAAAAATTGTTGTATTCGATTAAAACCTTTTTTTTAATTTAGTTTGAAAAACATATTTAACAACATCAATAAAAAAAGAAAAAAAGGAAGGGAGAGTGTTTCAGTAAAGTTTGTTACAGAAAAAACTTGCTGTATGTTAAGTGAAAGTTATATTTGTTCTATTCCTGGTAGTAATGCTACAGATTTGTAGTTTCCACTTCAAGCAACTTTGAGCATGGCGTACATTCATTATTCTAGTTATTGTTTTAGTTTTATAGCTTTATCAATGTAAAAGCGGCATGCCTGCGTCAAATAAAATTTCTACAATTTTTAGTTGATTTTTTTGGTGTACAATTTTCATGTTATGGTAATTAAAACATATATACTTGTACTTATCGTACTAGTTTAAGTCTTCATAAAAACAAACACAGGCACACTTCAAATTCTTGTTAAACTCTTCACACTTGTTTGAATTGGATTTATTCATTCCAACAATAAGGCGGAAGACACTTATTATATAGGAAGTGGTGGATTCATTGTTTGACGATAAATCATGCGTAAGCGACACTTTTGTATATTAATAACATCATGACTAAGAGCGCATTTGTTTCTTACTACGACGAGTGTCTTTAAGAAAACTTGACATTGTGAGAAACAAAAATGCATTGTTTACACTAGTCGTTAATCTTTAAAAGTATAATTTCACACTAGTCGTTCATCTTTAAAAGCGTAATTTAACACTAGCCGTTCATCTTTAAAGGCATTCTTTACACTAGCCTTTGCCATTTTTTATTAGACCTTGAAGGCACCATTTACGTATACTCTGGTCGTTATCGTTAATGCCAGGCTTTAAAAGGCATCATTTACACTAGCCGTTATCGTTTATGCCAGGCTTTGAAGGCATCATTTACACTAGCGGTTATCCTTAACACTAGCCTTTGAAGGCGTCATATACACTAGCCGTTATCGTGTGCACTATAGTCGTTATCGTTTACACTAGTCTTTGAAGGCATAATTCACTAGTCGTTATAGTTATAGTTAAAGACATTCTTTAAATCAGTCTTTGTCATTTACACTAGATTTTGTAGGCATTATTTACACTAGTCGATGAAGGCATCATTTACATTAGTCTATGAAGGCATCATTTACACTATAGTTTATGAAGGCATCATTTCCACCAGTCGTTATCGTTTACACTAGTCTGTAAAGGCATTCTTTACACTAGCTGTTATCGTTTACACTAAACCTTTGAAGGCACCATGTATACTAGCCGTTATAGTTTACAATAGTCTTCAAAGGCATAATGTACACATTTTCACTAGTATTTGAAGGCTTCATTTACACTATCCTTTGCCATTTTCACTGGTATTTTAAGACATTCTTTACACTAGCCTTTGTCATTTTCACTAGTTTTTCACTTACACTATCCTTTGCCATTTTCACTAGTATTTTTAGGCATTCTTTACACTAGCCTTTGTCATTTTCACTAGTTTTAAAGGCATACTTTACACTATAGCCTTTGTTATTTTTACTTGTATTTAAAGGCATACTTTACACTAGCAGCCTTTGTCATTTATACTAGACTTTGAAGAAATCGTTTACACTAGTCTTTTAATTTAATATGTTCAACTACTATTCGAATATACAGTAGCTTACATCTTAATATATGTCAACGCTGAAACCATAAGTCCAACTATTTTGTTACTGAACTTATTTTTGTGAAGGCAGCAACCACCCTTTATGATTAAAAGAAACTTGTGTAGGGAACACTATCCGGAATATCGTAACACCTAAGAGGATTACGTTAAATGGGTAAATTGTTAATTTATCCTGCAACTGTCTAACAATTTGTACAATTCTTTATTTTCTTTTTAATAGTCGTTTTAGCAGGAATCTTGGACAAAGATGTTATCTATCATAAAGAAGGTTTCCCTATGGCGATTCATTATATTGTGAACATCAAAAAAGTTTTCAAGGTAAAACCATTATTTCATGATTAAAAAGCTTACTTATTGACTAGATTCATTACATATTTGTACTAAAATCCCTGTTGATAAATTAACGTATTATACTTCGAAACTGAGGCTCCAACAAACGCAGGCAAAGTTAACCGTAACTGGGTATTCGTTTTATGGTTCCTTATGCCCATAGTACTGTAGACACAAAAACGTATAGCACAATACATTGATTTGTGTCATTGGTTTCATAAATTTAAATATAAGCATGTCTGTTCTATATGTCTAAATGATAATGAAGGGGCTTCATACCGTACTTTGACTTCAATTGTCGGAGATATCAAGAAGTGAAGTTATAAGTTTTATCTAATAAGGCCTTTTTATTGAAAACAGACAAATTTGGTCAAATAATAATTACATTAGATGTATGTTTCATTATAATACTTTATTCTGATTGGCTAACTGCACATCACGTGTTATTCCGTAAGCAGTTGCAATGCTCAATACAACTTTTCATTCATGATAACACGTGGTCCAACAATAAAGTGCACAGGTGAATTAAATAAAAAAAATTATAAAATTCGTGTTTTCATGATCATAGCTAAAAAATGTAATTATAAGTATTGAATGCTTCTTTTTGTAACTTTATAGGGTTGTAAAAGCGTTGACCGTGCGCACATTTTTAGAAATGTACTTCGGTCAACGCTTTTACACCCCAATAAATTTACAAAAAGAAGCATTCAATTCTTAAATGAAATATTGGCAAATGATCAATTTTTACTCTTTTTATTCCCGTCTTGAATAACGACAACCTGTAATAAGGCTATCAAATTACAGAATGTAAATCTCATCCTTTATGTTTTATAGAGACTATCAATAACTTCGCGCAAAACTTTCGACAGAGGAAAATACCAAGCTTTTTCGCATGGGACGCGGGAAAACTCATGTGTATGTATTGACGCAAAACATTAACAGTAATATTATAACTAATATCTGCATGCGTGATTCGAATATACCAATATTCCTTTATGGAACTGTTTTCATCTTTTAGGCAGGACCAGAGTATGAAAATGCAACGAAGACGATGATTATTTCTTCAACATCTGGGAGTGGGGTTGGAGAGTTAGAAATGGATGTAAACTATGTCATTACAGGCAAGTATTCTTTGAAATTTATCCCGTTTACACTGGCAACGAAATTGAATCGATCTTAAAAAGACCAGTTCGCGTTTTACATTGCACAAGTAAGATCGATCGAGATCGATCTTATTTAATCAAGTGCGTTTACACTACAACATAAAAAGAACCGGTCTGACCTTTATTTTCATGTGAAAATATAACATTCACCTGAAAAAAGATCGATCGCGATCGATCAAAGCGTTTACACAAAAAAAAAAGATCGATTCAAATAAGATCGATTTTTTAAAACCACCTCTAGAGGTAGACTTTTTAAGTCCGATTTTAAAGATCGATCTTACCCGTTCACACTGGACAAAGGATCGATCTTAAAAAGATCAATTTTAGTAAAGATCGATTTTTTTTGTCAGCGTAAACGGGGTCTTAGGGTGGTTTTTTTTAAAAACTTTTCCTGCTACAAGAAAAATTACTGTATGATATTTATGCATTATTGGAGATTTCCACAATAACATCTTTTATTAGAACAACAGCAGAAAACGTGCTATATCATTGCCTTTTGATTGCGATATCGTCATTATTTATTGAGGGGTCTTTATTGCATTTTGTTTCTTGGTTTACCTCTCAAAATAATGGAATATTAATAGAGCTACATTGGTAATCCTTTTTTTTTCTTCTTTCTTATTTCATTCAGGAACGATAATGGATGACAATCTATACACATCTATCTGTGAATGGGTAAAACCATACCACAATCTGACAAAGGCACAAAAAAATGGTCTAAGATTTAAATATGATTCTGGATGTCAGTGTGAGGTAAGTCTCTACTGATTAAGGTAAGTCTCTATTTATTAAGTTAAGTCTAACGAGACTGAGGTCCAAAGAGACTGACTCACGAGGTACAATGTAAGTCTATATTGTCTGTAATATTCATGGCAGTATTCGTGCCGACCTCATATTAATATATTTTTATCAGTACTGATATATATATTACCATTAGCAATTCTACTTTGAAACTACAGTATCCAAAAGATGGAATAGCTAGTCACCGTTCAGCCTTCAAAAATGAACATACCGTTTAGTTTAGCTAGGGAAGGCACCGGTATGACAAAATATTTTAAAGGCAATTTTTAAACTTGATTCATTTCGAATTTTGCCATTGGTAAAACGAAAGAGGTGGAAAATGCAGTTTAGAAAGTATCTGTAAAATTTGATTGATATGTAGCCCAGCTGTTTGCACTTCGTGTAATTGTCATCCGTCAAAGGTCCAGAAAAAATGTTTGGAAAGTGCCAATCATAAAGATATAGAATGCTGAATAGATCTTATCTGGCTATCAATATGGTCAAAGTGTAAACCATGAATTTGGTTGGCAATTTATAAAATGGACACTTAAAATGCATTCATATATTTTTTCTATGTTCATGTTTTAATTACCAGTTTATGTTTTATTAGTTTTCTTTCTGCCGGAAGGACAATGTGGACAACTGGACAGCAACAACACATGCGAGTGGGAATTTGGAATTATGTTTGATTGTTACCATGACGATGGTATATGTTTTCATAATGGCGAAGAGTGTGTCTGGAGAGAAACACGAAAATTCAGACAATGTGAGGACAATATTTACCTGGGAGACCAGAAATTTACAAACGAAGTTATACCAGATCCAATGTAACATGTGTTGGATGGATTTTTACCCATGATTTCTTTCATTTTTTTCTCTTCACTTTTTACATTAATCGTTTTTGTCTAGTTCATTTTTTTTGCCTCAATCAGACTGTCATCATATTTGTGAACAATGGACAATCCAACTGGACATAGCTCATCTATTTGAATTAAAGTAATTTTCGAGTTTACCTAAAAATGTAGACTAAGTTGTATGCGCCAAATCATATTAGCGCATTTGCCACATGTTAATAACTAAAAAATATACTCATTATGCACTGTAATTAAGTATGATGTAAGTGTGTTTTTAAATTGGATACTACGATGTAAGAATAAGTGGAACAGAGAAATAAAAAATGAACTGATAATTGGTCTTATTTTTCTATAACTATATGAATAAAGGAAAACCTGACAAGAAAGGAGCACAATTGGTTCCAATTAGAATGTCGATTGTTAGTTGAAAAACACGCTCCTGAAAAACTTAGCAAATATGACGCCTATTAAAAAATCATGCATCTTAGTAATATCGGTTGAGAAAAAGTTTTCCTTAAATCAGAGTGGTTTCTTTTTACAATGTACAATTTATCACTCCATAAACATGTGTCTTCGTTGGCCCTTATTTTTTATGAAACAAAGCAGGACCAGTTCTGTATATTTGTCTTTTAAGTTTGGAATTACGAGTACCTGTGTAAAGCGGTTTATACTGTATGTACTCTAAAAGATCTTTGGAATATTTTAGTATCTACATCTGACTACATCAACCCTAGAGTAGGTCGTTTCACGTTTATTCTGAAGTCCTCTATGATTGCGTATAAATAAAAAAAGAAGATGTGGTATGATTCCAAGAGACCAAAAATGACACAGAAATTAACAACTATAGGTAACCTTCAACAATGAGCAAAGTCCATACCGCATAGTCAGCTATAAAAGGCCCCGAAATGACAATGTAAAACAATTCAAACGACAAAACTAACGGCCTTATTTATGTACAAAAAAGAACGAAAAACATATATGAAACACATAAAAAACGACAACCACTGAATTGCAGGCTCCTGACTTGGGACAGGCACAAACATACAGAATATGGCGGGGTTAAACATGTTAGCGGGATCTCAACCCTCCCCTAACCTGGGACAGTGGTATGACAGTACAACATCAGAACGAACTATACAAATCAGTTTAAAAAGGCTTATAAAAAAAAGATGTGGTATGTTTGCCAATGAAACAACTCTCCACAAGAGACCAAAATGACACAGAAATGAACAATTATAGGTCACCATACGGCCTTCAACAATGAGCAAAGCCCATACCGCATTGTCAGCTATGAAAGGCCCCGAAATGACAATATAAAACAATTCAAACGAGAAAACTAACGGCCTTATTTATGTACAAAAAATGAACGAAAAACAAATATGTAACACATATACAATTAAACGACAACCACTGAATTACAGGCTCATGACTTGGGACAGGTACATACATGTACATACAGAATGTGGCGGGATTAAATATGTTAGCGGGATGCCAACCCTCCTCTAACCTGGGACAGTGGTATAACAGTACAACATAAGAACGAACTATAAAAATCAGTTGAAAAAGGTTTAACTCATCAGATGGACAAAAATACAAGTGGATGTGGACGGGTACTTGTACATCCCAACAATAAAAAGACACTAGGTACAGATCTGAGAGTACTATCAGTTATCTGACAGCCTGTTCAAAGCCACTAACATCTAAAAAAAAATCATGCATCGAAGACTAAATTATCAATCCGTACACATTCAACATCCAGTGGATTTAGTGTAAAGACATCATAAACAGTCAGAGAAAAACATGACCTTGTGCAATGTCAAGATACAAGTATCGTTAGCATATAGCATTGATGTTAAAACTAATGAAAGAGGTTTCGTTAAGCATTTAGAAGACCCAGCAATATTGTGTTGTTTGTTAGGACACTTGTGTTATTTCGGTGTCGAATATGGCGGAGTGTGATCCAGTCCGCCCGCCCGTCTGTTAAAGTTTTTGGTCAAGGTAGTTTTTGATGAAGTTGAAGTCCAATTAATTTGAAACTTAGTACACATGTTGCCTTTATTATGAATTTTCTATTTTTAATTATTGTTTGGACCACAATTTCACGGTCCATTTAACATAGAAAATGATAGTGCGAGTGTGGAATCCGTGTACTATGGACACATTCTTGTTTAATTCTATTTTGTAACAGCAACCTCACAGCTTCAATTCATTATGGAAAAAGTATCCACGTCGTCTTTTTCGTGTCTAGCTCATTGCTAGCTTAAGCCTCAACTGAATGAATCAGATTTCAATCAACAACGCATTAACCTTTAATGAAATTTATTTTAAGTCTGCGTAAATTTATATTTTTCAATGAATATCCCCTTTGGGTCATTAAAAACTGTTAGACATAACTTTCTTCTCTTCTTAAAAGTCTGGGTTTCTTTTTATAAGGTAATGGATCGTCTCCTTTCTTCATGAAGTCCCTGCGAGGTGCCATACCTAAAACACACATGAATATTAAAGTTAATATATTTTTTGATACTATAATGGTATGAAGTCTATAATTTTTTCCTAATTTCCCATATTTTTATATTCATACGGGTTCTTCGAAATTGAAAAAAAAGATGGTAAAATGACAATCCTAAATTCATGTACAGTTTTCCAACCAGACTCAAGCTAGCGACCAATTCTATCGACCAATCAAGCTAGCGACCAATTCCATCGACCACTTAAGTTAACACTGAGCATAAACACGTAACAGAACCATTTCGAGATATGTCTGAAAATCACAAAATGACATTATACTACAACGTTCTACTAATATTTAATACGTGATGTATCGCTATTGATATTAATTTTGAATTCCAACAAATAAACATGAGTAGCGTGCTTGCTTGCTTGCTGGAGTCTAATAATCTAAATCAGTTATTCAGCTTTTGAAGACTTTATATTACATGGTATTATTATACATTTATTTCAAATCGAGATTTTTGGTTTAACTAGATCTACTGTTTCCAGATTGGATATTAAAAAAAAACCTTATGGTCCAAATACCTCATATGGTCCGGCCCGTTGATAATAAATCGAGTATAATACTGATATGGTCCAATCATACGCGTACGGTCAGACCATATGAGTATATGTATATGGTCATGGCCGCACGCATATTGTACAAATATTGATATGGTTCGGAACATATTCGTAAGTATTGTAAAACAGAATATAGAAAATCTAAGTACAGCCGTTCAAATGTCAACTTACGGTGAGATAAATAAAATGTTTAAGTGAACAAGGAACTAGAATAATCATGTAAAGGTTTCTATATTCGCGGCATTGTCAAATATCGAGTATTTCCTCAAAACCGTTTAGGTTTGAGGGGAGTGGTTCTCGAAACAGTATATATAGGGTATAGTCCAAGGCACTTCAGATAATACTGAAAGCAGTAAAACAAATAAAAATATAATAAGAAAGAAAAAACAAAATTTATTCAATGCAACATTCATCAAGTCAAAACATTTAAACTACGTTCAGCCAGATGCATTTTTTTAAAATCTTTAATTCAACGTTTATATACAACAGACATCTTACATATTACTTAAAAATATCACAAGAATGTTTTAAGTATAATGACATAAATAATCAACACGAAAATTAGAAAATGAATGTTATGAATCCTTCGGTTTCTAGTACAACAATGTTGTTCTTTAAAAGTGTTTCTCAAAATATTTCTTATACATCTTGCATCACACAAGTATTCATACAGAAAAATCATATAATGTTTTATAAGGTCAACTTTACTGTTTAAACTCTTAAGTAAATTCCTTCTGTGAAGATACAACTTTCATTTTTTTCTCGTTTCAACCTTTATTCAGACATTATGTAGCATGTTATTAATAAAGTGACCGATAAAGACAAAAGAGTAATACGTTGTCTAACAGATAACATTTTATACATTATTCCTTATTCAATACATTCTTTTTAGATAAATTATTCGTATTTTTTTTTTATCAATCACACAATGCAATGTAAAGAAAAAATACTGATTTAATGACAAAAACTTATGTTGTGTGAATATTCTTTCTTATCTTCTCAAATGTAATCAGAGTAAGTTTTAAATATATCTCGTTCATTTTGTGCATCAACTTGTTTTTATTTTACCTTTATTCAATCATTCAACATATATATTCATAATAAAATTATTATATATAATTACGCAAAAAGATACTGTTACATTAACATTTTTTTTTATCTGCAATCTTCACTGGTATTAAAGAGATAATAGTAACTGCAATTACGATTATCCCAATATGGCGACGGTAGATATAGGTAAAATCTTTACACTCGTTTTTCTTAAATGTAGCATGTTTTTGTCAATAGTTACTCAGCTGCAAGGTTTATCTATACCATTACATCATATTTGAATCGTAACGGTGCACTGGAATTGTCTAAGAGCTGTGAAAATAGCCGTTGAAAAATTCGGGATGATAATCGTAACTCTATGGTATTTTTCTTCTTTGATAATCGTAATTTTCTTTATATGATAATAGTAACTGAAACATAATAAATGTGTCTTTCAGCATTTCAATGGTATTTTGTGTGTTAAAAATGTAAATGCCCAGTTAAACGATGACATTAACGTATATAAAAATAAATGAAGAAACTTACAGGTTAATATCTAGGATAAATTTACCTATATATCTCTAATTGATGAGAAAAAGGATGGATTAGCTATATCCCATATTCCAAAAGTGCAATCCTTTCAATTCATTGCTCAAAATGAAAGTCACGTATACCACATTTTCATATGTCAAAAAAGATATATGCCTGTTTCATTGATTTCTGGAAGGCATTTGATACTATTAATAGAGATGCCCTCTTTTACAAATTATCTTATTACAACATAGATGGTCCCTTTTTAGCTCACCTGGCCCGAAGGGCCAAGTGAGCTTTTCTCATCACTTGGCGTCCGGCGTCCGTCGTCCGTCGTCCGTCGTCGTCGTCGTCGTCGTCGTCCGTCGTCGTTAACTTTTACAAAAATCTTCTCCTCTGAAACTACTAGGCCAAATTGAACCAAACTTGGCCACAATCATCATTGGGGTATCTAGTTTAAAAAATGTGTGGCGTGACCCGGTCAACCAACCAAGATGGCCGCCACGGCTAAAAATAGAACATAGGGGTAAAATGCAGTTTTTGGCTTATAACTCAAAAACCAAAGCATTTAGAGGAAATCTGACAGGCGTACAAATGTGTATCAGGTCAAGATCTATCTGCCCTGAAATTTTCAGATGAATCGGTCAACCCGTTGTTGGGTTGCTGCCCCTGAATTGGTAATTTTGAGGAAATTTTGCTGTTTTTGGTTATTATCTTGAATATTATTATAGATAGAGATAAACTGTAAACAGCAATAATCTTCGGCAAAGTTAGATTTACAAATAAGTCAACATGACCGAAATGGTCAGTTGACCCCTTTAGGAGTTATTGCCCTTTATAGTCAATTTTTAACCATTTTTCATAAATCTAAGTAATCTTTTACAAAAATCTTCTCCTCTGAAACTACTGGGCCAAATTAATCCAAACTTGGCCACAATCATCTTTGGGGTATCTAGTTTAAAAAATGTGTGGCGTGACCCGGTCAACCAACCAAGATGGCCGCCACGGCTAAAAATAGAACATAGGGGTAAAATGCAGTTTTTGGCTTATAACTCAAAAACCAAAGCATTTAGAGGAAATCTGACACGAGGTAAAAATGTTTATCAGGTCAAGATCTATCTGCCCTGAAATTTTCAGATGAATCGGTCAACCCGTTGTTGGGTTGCTGTCCCTGAATTGGTAATTTTGAGGAAATTTTGCTGTTTTTGGTTATTCTCTTGAATATAATTATAGATAGAGATAAACTGTAAACAGCAATAATGTTCATCAAAGTGAGATTTACAAATAAGTCAACATGACCGAAATGGTCAGTTGACCCCTTTAGGAGTTATTGCCCTTTATAGTCAATTTTTAACCATTTTTCGTAAATCTTAGTTATCTTTTACAAAAATCTTCTCCTCTGAAACTACTGGGCCAAATAAATTCAAACTTGGCCACAATCATCTTTGAGGTACCTTGTTTGAAAAATGTGTCCGATGACCTGGCCATCCAACCAAGATGGCCACCACGGCTAAAAATAGAACAGGGGTAAAGTGTAGTTTTTTGCTTATAACTCGGAAACCAAATCATTTAGAGGAAATCTGACAAGGAGTTAAATTGTTAATCAAGTCAATATATATATGCCCTGAAATATTCAAATGAATTGGACAACCGGTTGTTGGGTTGCTGCCCTCCAATTGGTAATTTTTAAAGAAATTTTGCTGTTTTTGGTTATTATCTTGAATACTATTATAGATAGCGATAAACTGTAAACAGCGATAATGTTCATCAAAGTAAGATCTACAAATAAGTCAACATGACCTAAATGGTCAATTGACCCCTTAAGGAGTTTTTGCCCTTTATAGTCAATTTTTAACAATTTTCATTAATTTGGTAAATTTATGTAAATTTTTACCAAATATTTTTCTCTGTTACTAATGGGCAAAGTTCATTATAGATTTAATTGTAAGAAGCAAGAAAGTTCAGTAAAGTAAGAACTTCAAACACATCACCATCACCAAAATACAATTTTGTCATGAATCCATTTGTGTCCTTTGTTTAATATGCACATAGACCAAGGTGAGCGACACAGGCTCTTTAGAGCCTCTAGTTTTTAGTATAATGAAAGATATGTATAAAGAGGTTTTGTACTTGGTAAAGATCTCGGAAGGTATCACTGATTTTTTTAATTCCTCAGTTGGGGTAAAACAAGGGTGTATTTTAAGCCCTACATTATTTTCTTTATATATTAATGATTTACCATCTATTTTTGACTCAACATGTGAACCACCCAAGTTAAATGATAATGATATATCATATCTGTTATACGCTGATGATTTAGTTCTTATCAATAAATTCAGCCGTCCATATTTTTCCTTTGGATTCACTTTTTTCTATTTTATACCGATATATGATTTTAAAAATTAAATTCAAATGTTTTTAACAAATTCCAATGTATTTTAGGACGTTTCTTTAAACAGTGTGGATGGTAAAGGATCTAGAATAGTTACCAGTTTATTGTTACTATTGTTTATTGTCACTTTTGTTTTTTGTTACTTTTGTTTATTGTTACTTTTGTTTATTGTTACTTTTTTTTTTTTTTTATTAGCCTTACCTATAGTCTTACGAAGCATTTGACAGACGAAAAAAACACAAATATGTATATTGATAAATTACATCAAAGGGCCAAACATGTAGATTATCACAGTCGGAACTGGTTTAATTACAAAGATTTATATAGATTTTAAAACAAATATTTTGTGCTTCAGAAAAATGCATGAAAATTAGGAAAGGCTAATTTATGTTTTCATTTAATAGAAAAGTACTAATTATATGGCAAGTATGCAAATACAAAAATGTTCCTTGTTTAGTACCTTCAATATTTTTCTCTACAATATCTTCCATGCATATGTATGCAGCATACTTTTCATATACCGAGTATTTATGAATTTTTAATAAGTTTGTTTCTAATTTTGCGGAATATGCGTTATTTTATTCTCATCTTTGCAGTCATTCTTTGAATAAGTATTTCTTGTAAGAAAATTTAAAGCTACATCAATTTTATTTTTTGATTTTCGGGCTTTTGGCCAAACTATAAAAGAACACAAATCCATGTTTGTCAATGAACTCCACGTTACTTAATTTCATAATACACAAAGAATCCCATTTAGGGCCAAACATTCTCTAGTCTTATATAGCATTAAATGTTTTAAGGATGTCATATTATCATAATTCAAAATTGAATTTGTGTTGTTTATAGTTTATATCTGAGATACTGAAATTTCAGTGACAGTCATGAAGTAGCTAATATGAATAAGAAGATGTGGTATGTTTGCCAATGAGACAACTTTCCACAAGAGACCAACATGACTCAGAAATTAACAAATATAGGTCACCGTACGGTCTTCAACAATGAACAAAGCCCATACCGCATAGTCAGCTATAAAAGAAATGACACTGTAAAACACTTTTCAAAGTTATCTCTTGTTCATCATAACTTTTAAGTTGTGATATCATCCATGAAAAATGATCGAAGTGACATGAAAACTGTAGCCACTAATTTCTCGTCAAACGGTTTTTGACGAATACTAAATGTCTTTCCTACTTCGTTATGGCATAATAGGGTATGTTCTAGAATTAAATCAGCAGTGGCTTCCCGGGGCAGAAATAGCACATATAACCACCTTCAATAAAATAATTTAAACAATATTAACTATATTTACTATTTACTTCAGGATAAATTATTTTTTGTTTACTGTCTTAATCAGAAATTTGATGTAAGGTGACACATGCGTGTCGCCTGACAATTATTGTCATGTATCATAATTTCCATCGCTCATTCACATATTTTGTGGCATACCTAGTTCAATAAATTTCTGTATAATATATAACAAAGTTCGTGTTTTCCCATTTCCAAATTTCTTGAAGCTTGTTCACCCTTCCAATTTTATAATATACTAGTATGTAGCTGTTTTCATAAGAACAATTAATTATATATGCATAAAAAGAAATGTCATAAGATGTTGGGACGTTTCGTAAATAATTCATCACCATAATTTCATAATATGCTATCAGATATACGTTTTTAGTGTCAATATCAATAAAACAGTTTCCAGTTACGATTATCTTTTTTATTTTTAAATACCATAATTACGATTATCTTTTTTCCGAGTTACGATTATCATCCCGAATTTTTCAACGGCTATTTTCAAAGCGCTTAGACAATTCCAGTGCACCGTTACGATTCAAATATGATGAAATGGTATAGATAAACCTTGCAGCTGAGTAACTATTGACAAAAACATGCTACATTTAAGAAAAATGAGTGTAAAGATTTTACCTATATCTACCGTCGCCATATTGGGATAATCGTAATTGCAGTTACGATTATCTCTTTAATACCAGTGAATCTTTCCGTATACAAATCAGTATTTAACTGATACATTGAAATATTATTATTATTTCATCTAAATAAGTATTAAAAAAATTGTAAGCAAAAGTAAATAACATTACAAAATTATAACAAACGTCAAATAAATAAAGGAGCTGGAATGTCAGTCTTGTTCAATTATTAAATATCAATTAGAATGAATAAAATGAAAATATTATATGATAAGCAAATAAAAAAAACAGTCGAAAATAATTGATAACTGTAAAGGGAAACAATCTAGTCCTATTACATTTATAAAAATTACTATATCGGCCCGATCAAGAGAACATACAAATAAAGTAGTACATTATATCAAACAAAATAGTTACTATGCATATTTATAAATCTGTGTCAATAAGTATAATCTTTAGTTCATTTGGTATCAAATGAAAGCGTATTCACTTAGGATCACTAAAGACCCGTGTTGAATAATAATCAGAAAAAAATTAATAAAAAACAGGGCAAATTTCCCCCGTTGTATAATTGGCTTAGTACCGGTTTTTTATTCTGGAATTTCTGGGAACCAGAAGACAGCAATACACAGTTAGGAGTTTGGTTTCGCATTTTGGCCCCTGTGGATTTTTTATATATGAAAGTTGTTGTGCAAAAAAATTCATTTTCAGACAGCTGACTACTAATTTAGCCTTCAAAGATGGTTTAGAAAAACATCAATATTATTTTTACATGTTTAATGGGCTATTTTCTGTTTGACTTTCCGTATTTTCATAGCTATACCAGCCATAGTTCCAGAAATTAATGTAATATTTCTGGTGCACTTTCCCACCCGGGCATTTTCATGAATAAAAGGGTCTGGGACAAGCTTTCAATCCCACTAGGTGTGGGTAAAAACTTTGCCGTAGGGAACTGTACAGAAAGAGTGAAAAAATGAGCCCATACCCATTACTGTATAGGTACATCAGACTTTGGAAGGACAGTGACGTCTTCAGGTGCACTTTCCCACCCTGGAATTGATACGAGTTGAAGATATGGATAAAAGCTATCAATCTAACTACCTGCGCTCAAGAACTTTGCCGTAGGGGGGTGGCAGTTAAAGCCACTGCTGCCACCACCCGTAATGGACAAAAATGAAAAAGTTGGTATGGGGTTGTCAGCTTCTGGTGCACTTTCCCACCCGGGCATTTTCATGAATAAAAGGGTCTGGGACAAGCTTTCAATCCCACTAGGTGTGTGTAAAAACTTTGCCGTAGGGAACTGTACAGAAAGAGTGAAAAAATGAGCCCATACCCATTACTGTACAGGTACATCAGACTTTGGAAGGACAGTGACGTCTTCAGGTGCACTTTCCCACCCTGGAATTGATACGAGTTGAAGATATGGATAAAAGCTATCAATCTAACTACCTGCGCTCAAGAACTTTGCCGTAGGGGGGTGGCAGTAAAGCCACTGCTGCCACCACCCGTAATGGACAAAAATGAAAAAGTTGGTATGGGGTTGTCAGCTTCTGGTGCACTTTCCCACCCGGGCATTTTCATGAATAAAAGGGTATGGGACAAGCTTTCAATCCCACTAGGTGTGGGTAAAAACTTTGCCGTAGGTGGGAAAGTGCACCGGAAGCTGACAACTACATACTCAATTGCTCATTTTGGTCCATTCTGGGTGGTGGCAGCAGTCGCTTTACTCCCATCCCCCTACGGCAAAGTTCTTGACCACAGGTGGTTAGATTGAAAGCTATTATCCATATCTTTAACTCGTATCAATCCGTGGGTGGGAAAGTGCACCTGAAGATTTCACTGGCCATCCAAAGTCTGAGGTACCTATACAGTTATGGGTATGGGCTCATTTTTCAGTCTTTCTGTACAGTTCCCTACGGCAAAGTTTTTCCCCACACCTAGTGGGATTGAAAGCTTGTCCCAGACCCTTTTATTCATGAAAATGCCCAGGTGGGAAAGTGCACCGGAAGCTGACAACTACATACTCAATTTCTCATTTTGGTCCATTCTGGGTGGTGGCAGCAGTCGCTTTACTCCCATCCCCTACGGCAAAGTTCTTGACCACAGTTGGTTAGATTGAAAGCTATTATCCATATCTTCAACTCGTATCAATCCGTGGGTGGGAAAGTGCACCTGAAGATTTCACTGGCCATCCAAAGTCTGAGGTACCTATACAGTTATGGGTATGGGCTCATTTTTTAGTCTTTCTGTACAGTTCCCTACGGCAAAGTTTTTCCCCACACGTAGCGATTTTTTAAATTTTTTTTCGTGTCCAACGTACATTCTTTCGGCAAGCCTCGCAAGCTCCATACGGTAAAGTTTGCCACCAGATAGGGCTCAAATGAAAGGTAATAAATCAGAGCAGGGCCCACTGAAATGAGTTTTTGGGGTTTAAAACCTTTTGTGAATTGAATCCCACCTACACTTTCTCAATAACATCCAAATATTAAAGAAAAATTCCTTGGCTCTAACTCCAAATATGGACAGTTTTATGTTAAGAGGGTCCTGAAATCTTTTGAAAGCTTCCGATGTGCTATTTTTTAACCTTTACTGATTAATCGGACCAAATCACTACTTTTAAATTAGTAATACTTTAAAATTGATGACCCAATTTTTTTTTACAGTATGCTTTAACCCCCTTACTTGCTATTTGAGGCATAGAACATGAAGAAATACATTTGGAAGGGGTATAAAAAAAATGGCAAGTAACACACTGTCCACACTAAGGACTATATTCGTGGACAACGAAAAATCAAAGGACGATAACTGTGTATCGTACTCTGACCATTTGAGGCGGCCGAATGTATAGAAAGCCAGTATATAGTAATTCTTTCGAACATAAGATATTTCTTATTTCGTTTATTTGAAAGCTTATACATTGTACACAGGAACGAGTCTAAGTCAACTCACATTAAATAGTTATTCTATGCTACGCCTACAACAGTAAAGACCGTAATGTTATCTGATCTTATCTGAGGTTTGTTTGTTCGTTCTTTTTTCCGTGTATCCATCCATTTATACTGTATTAGATTGAATCTAAGACGACATTGTAGTCAGATCAAGTTGAAACTAGGTACACATGTTTATTAAAATATGATCTTTTTAAAATTATTTACGGTTCTCTGAATATGGAAAATAATTGTGCGAGCAAATTATCATAGACAAACACTGTTTTTTTTTCTAATTCAATTCGTTTACTTTTTATTCTCATTTCGTATCCGTAAATTACTAAATAACTAGTATGTGATGGGGGATATACGATCCGTTTTTAATAGTTTATTTGCAATCCTTGATTTTTGTTTACCATCTAGGTTAATAGTTCGGAAAACTGAGAAAACGTAAAGAAGACCTCAAAATATAGTATATGCCCTTCTCTATAGAGTAAACTACGTAGAGGAGCGCACTTTCCATTCTATAAATACATATATAATAACATAAAGTATGTGTTTATTTAGGGGAATAAAAATCGTTCGCTAAAAAAGATTGTTCCTTTGCTTTTTGTGTATTTTTCGCTGTGCATTTGCTGATTAAAGATACCCTATATCCTTTGTTGTTCCATTGTATTACGATATTTTGAGGTTTTACGATTTTCTGGGACGTTCTCCCTTTACTAATTTATATTGATGCAGACATTTAGCAAGCAAACTATTCAGTACATTAGGCTACAGACAACATTGATGTTGTAGTGTCCCTTCTGACTTGATATGGTGGATATCTCTAGTTATTTAAAGGTTAAAAAACAATATAAACCGTATTGGTAGCCATATTTTATTTTTAACGGAACGTTGTTTCAATATGTCGTTTTGTGGTTTTCTCATATACCACATTGTGATTCTTTGACTAGATGATTCTCATTGTGTTCTTCAGTGGTCGCTAGAATTGGTCGCTAGCTTGATTGGTCGCTAGGATTGATCGCTAGCTTGAGTCTGGTGTTTTCCAAACAAATATTTAAGCGGTCTGATGTTGTTTTTTCTAAGATAATAATGTTTGCCAAAGATTTAAGACAAAATTAAAAAAAATTAAGTGAAATACACTGGGAATTGGAACCCCGTACGTGGCAGCACGTTCAGATCCAACTTTAATATACTAGGATTGTTAGTGTCCTGCAGACGGTCAGTTATTTTCTCCAAGCAAACGATTTCCTTCCACTAGAAATAGATTATAACGCGGAAAGTGCTGTTAAACATAGATTATTCAATCAAACACACCATAAAAGTTACAGAAATGATAATGGCTTACTTGCAATGACAGCGTGTTTTGGTGTTGTTGCCTCACTAAAACGTGAGCGTACATCTAGTGTCTTCAATTCTGTCATATCCTCTTTAGGCTTCTGTAATCTACAGCACCAACAGAGTACAAACAATGAAATCACAACAATGGCTAGGAATATTCCCAAGACGGTTCCGCCAATAATATAATATTTCAAACCAGCACTGAAAAAATCAATTTAAATGAAATTATTTCATGATTATCAAAATAATAAAAAAAACAATTGTTTGCATATTCGAATTAAATTATAGATTATAAATAAAACTACTAGACGACATTTCAGTCTCCTTTGATAGAGGCCGTCTGTAGTTGCCGTATATACATGCATTTAGTACATTTACACTTAGTATGAAATCGGACGATGCTTTCAATAGACCGATCTAATGTCTTTCAAAGATTAGTTTATGTTGCTTATAAAAAGAATGGAGACTACTTTATTTTATTGGTACCAAAATACGAAAAACAATTTCAAATAGTAAAACAGCATAAATGTCCCTAATATTGTATCATATTAGTAATACATCTCTTGCTAATTATTTTTGGTTTTTATATTTTATTAAATATATCTCTTATAATTTGAATATCAATTTCTAAAATGTAGATGTTTCTTATAGTATGCATCCCTTGTCGGTGGTTTGTATTCATGTTTTAGTGCCAGCCGAAGCCCGACTCCGGGTGCGTAATTTTTTTGCTGTGTTGGAGACCCATTGTTAATCTTCTGCTGTTTTCTGCTCTTTGGTCGGGTTTTGTCCTTTTGACACATTCCTTATTTCCATTGTCAATTTTATTTGCTGCTTGTAGACTTGTGTGAAATACGACAATTCCCTTGACTAAGAAACTACTAAGAACTTAGTTGATCCCGACAAAAAGAGGAAATTCCTTCCTGTTGATTTTGCCAATAGAGGAATTGATGCAATCAATATCGGCAACGTTCTACATCACAAGGAGGTAACATCTAAAATTCCTATTTATTTTCAAAATCAATCTGTTCCTATTGTATCCTACAGTTACACCAAAACCATTGCACCTAAAATATTTAACTATAAACAAGCATTGCAGGACCTTGACTTAGAACAATACTTAAAAAACCCTCCGACTTGTGACTGTTCCCACTCGCCTTATAGTTACAGCCCCTCTGGTCATGTTATAACTGGAGATCTAAACATAATTTAACATGAAAATCTCCGAAAGGTGATTTCTCATGGTCCTAAGTTTAGAGAACCCCAACACATCAATTGGAACCACAACTTCAAAATAATTATGGATTCCATTGAGGACTACGCCAGAGCATGGGCTAAGCGAGAAGTTTAACTGGACACTTTGTCAGAATGGGTTAAAACTATCAGGTCTCTGATAAAACGTCACATTCACAAGTTGAAAAACTGTGTGAACGATCGACCGAAGTCCGTTTTCAGAGACAAAGAGGCCATGAAATGTCTACCATCTCTCATGATAAGTATGTTGTTGTTCCTGCGGACAAAGCTTCAAATAATATTGTCTTTGTATGTAAATCGTATTACTACGAATGTCTTGTAAAAGAATTGGGTATTAAGGAGCACTCAGGTAATCCCACATACAAAGACATATTATAGCATTTGACAAGGATGAGATTTTAGCAAATCATAAGTCCTTCATGGCTTCAATAAACATTACATTGAACACCAAATCGGAGGACTTACCTTGTTTGTATTGGATACCAAAGCTTCATAAAATTCCGTACAAACAACGGTATATTGCTGGCTCATCTTCATGTTCCACTAAAGAATTGTCCATTAGATTGACTAAAATTTTATCCGCAGTGAAAGAGGGTCTTCAGAAATACTGTGAAACTGTTTACTCGCGTAGTGGTATTAACCATATGTGGATTCTTAAAAATTCTAAAGAACTTTTAGACAATTTTAAATCTCGGTCTATTTCTGAAATTAGTTCTATGAAAACTTTTGATTTTTCAACCCTGTATACCACCATTCCCCATGTGAAATTGAAAAATCGCCTAAAATAAATAATCCACAATGCCTTTAAACATAAAAATGGTAGCATACGCTATAAATTTATAACTTTGGGATTTCATAAGGCATATTTCGTTAATAGTGACAAACAAAAAGGTAAAACATGCTACACAAAAGAACAAGTGGTCAGTATGCTGGAGTTTCTTATCGACAACATATTTGTTGAGTTTGGAGGAAGACTTTTTCAACAAATTGTCGGCATTCCTATGGGAAAGAACTGCGCGCCTCTCCTTGCGGACTTCTTCTTGTTTTCATATGAATCGGAGTTCCTTCAGACACTTGTCAAAAACAAGAAGATCAAAGAAGCCAGGTTATTTAATTTCACGATGATGTTCTTTCCATTAACAATCCGAACTTTTCTGATTGGGTTCCATTAGTATATCCACCAGAACTAAAAATTAAAGAGACAACAGACACGGCTTCCCCTGCCTCATTTTTAGACTTATACCTCGAATTTGACATACACAGTCATCTTAGTACCAGAATCTATGACAAACGAGACGATTTTGATTTTGAAATTATCAATTTCCCCCACCTTAGTAGCAATATACCAACTTCACCTGCATACGGAATATACATTTCCCAACTTATTCTGTATTCAAGAGCTTGCAGCTCCTACTCAGACTTTGTAAAACGTCACCAGTGTCTGAGCAGAAAGTTGATGAACCAGGGGTATGTCAAAGAACGTCTCGTCCTTTTTCTAAAAAAGTTCATCGGAAGGTACACAGAACTTGTTGATAAATATTCCGTATCAACTTCACAAATAATACACGATGGTCTTGAAGTATAGATTTTGCGTACTGACGTTGTTCATCATCTTAATAACGTGTTATATTATTCTTTTATTTGCCTTTATTAATATTACTTTTACTGTTAAGTCTGTTTTTTGAGATATCCTTTTGACGTAACTCTGTGCTTATGTATCCCATCATACTTTGAACGACAAAATTATTTTATGATGTGACTCTGTACCTATGTATCTTGTCATACTTTGAATGACAAAATTATTTTATTTATTAATATTACTTTTACTGTTAACCCACTTTTTTGTGATATACATTTGACGTGACTCTGTACTTATGTATCCCGTCATACTTTGAACCACACTATTATTTTATTTATTATTATTACTTTAACTGTGAAGTTAGTTTTTGTTATATCTTTTTTGCGTGACTGTATTTATGCATCCCGTCATACTTTGAACGACAAAATTATGTCATGTCTACCTGTGCGAATTTCAAACGCGCAATTTTACACCAGTACTGAAAACCCTCCTTCCTTGATGGGTGCATTTTACATAGACAAATAAAATCGTATAATATAATCAAAATGAGGATGTTAATTTGATGTATGCCTTTTTGTGCTTGTACGTTACATTTGTTGTTTTTATAGTGATTAAGATGATAACACAATGTTGACTGCTGTACCCCTATTTATGACATTTTTACCTATTGTGTCTGTTTGTTTTGTTCACGCATCGGTGACAGTATAATGGAATTTGATACGACTGTCATACATGTGAGAGGTTTAGCTAGCTATAAAACCAGGTTCAATCCACCATTTTCTACATTTGAAAATGCCTGTACCAAGTCAGGAATATGACAGTTCTTGTCCATTCGTTTTTGATGCGTTTTGTTATTTGATTTTGCCATGTGATTATGGACTTTCCGAATTGATTTTCCTCTGAGTTCAGTATTTTTGTGATTTTACTTTTCACTACAAGCTATTTGTTAATTAGTGTTGCACAAAAAGGGCCAACAATATGAAAGATCGATTGTTGTTTGTGTATATGTAACATCTAGGGGCAAAAATTTCATGTATTATCATCTACAATAATTCCAATAAGTATAGGTTCCCCAAAGTGTTCGGCCGGATGTATGGTATCGAATTTTGACTGCGACATGAACTTGAAAGTTGGGGAATGTTTGATAGGGCATGATAGGGCATGATAGAGAGAACTTGGCCACCTACAGATACCCCTTTGCAAGAGTTTTTTTCACACAAAGGAAACGTGACACTCCGTCTCTTTTAAATTGTTTTGGAATTAACGTTTGTTTCCATTTCGATCAGACTTGACTGAGTATTTATACATTCCTCAAAGCAAAACAGATGTTTAACATGTTATATGTTTTTGCTGTCGGATGGTTTAAGTCTATGGTTTACCCTATTTTTACACCTCGATGATATCCTTTGGGTTCCAATAAGAAGGACAAAAACTTCGGACTGGCAGAGCAGTCTGATATGTGCTGCTCCCACAGCAGATTTCAGATTGAAATTTGCCGTGTTTATCAATACTAGACTACACAGGATGGTGCATGGGGTTAGTGAGGAACAGGGAATACTTAGATTTCCAAAGCAGGTGATTTCACTTCGTTATATGTTCGCATGTCTCTGTAGTTCACTGCACATTATCAATTTAGAAATAAGATGTCGATGTGTCAATGAGACAACTCTCATGCATTCTAGTCACAATGTGTGAAAAGTAAACCATCATAGGTAAAAAAAAAACCGGCTTTCAACACGAAGCCTTGGCCGAACAGCAAGCCCCAAAATTACTTTTGTATTTCAAGCCTTTCAAACGGGAGAATCAACGATTTAATCTATATTAAAACGAGTAAAGAGACCCACATCAATAAACGACAACCACTGAACAACAACTCTTAACATCTCTTGCACGTAAAATACACCCTTGTAGATTTCGAAAAAGACTAGGCTAATGTCGCTACAAAACAGCACTCCCACCCGCAAAGTGGAAAGGAAAAAATCTAAGGATCCTGACTCCTGACAAACAAATTTGTCTATAATATTTGAATTGTTTCGGTCCTACCGTACTACTGTTCCCAACACTACGATTTTAATACTTTGAGTGCAGACGCTTTTGTTTTTTCACAGATGATAGCTTTTTATTTCACTCAATAATATTATAGGACGGTTACGTCTCTTTTTATTTCATACATACACAATGTACGCATGGAATTACACCTTTTTATTTACAAATACTTACTCAGGATCAAGTTTAGTCGATTCAACGAGTTCAAAAAGTCCTGAAAAAAAGAAGAGTAAATATAAAAGACTGACTACATATTAATAATCATTATATTTTCAAACATACAATGTTCCTTAGGAATAACAAGATATGTCAAAATGTTTGTAGAAAAGAAAAGTTTATGCAAATACATATAGGAATACATTTGTACTATATGTCTTGTATGTTTCTGGTGCATAGAAAATATATCTGACTACAAGAATCACCTCATTTGAAAAACTGTTTTTAAAACTTTTGTTTTTTAAAAAGTTTACAATATTATGAATCATACATTACCTATGGTCACTACAGATATTAATATCAACAACGATCGGGAAGCCATTTTGAACAATTTACTATATTTAAATTTGTATACTGACACCATATACACGCATATTATTTTTTGAAAGCAAACCACAACGGATCACTTAATTCATTGTTTTAAAGTGTTAGTTTTCACGGTCTATAAACGAGAAAACACACACAAAAATCAAGACATTGAATTATTCTGAACCAGTCTGTTTGGCTGTGAAGGTTTAACTAGATATAAAACCTGGCTTAACTCATAACTTTCTACATAAGGAAATATGTACCAAGTTAGGAATATGAGTCACAGTTGTTTTCCATTCGTTTGATGTGTTTGAGCTTTTGATTTTGCCATTTGTTAAGGAACTTTCCGTTTTGAATTTTCCTTCGAGTTTGGTATTTTTTGTAAGCAGGGTATTTTAACGGCAAATAATTAATACATTAACGAAGCTCAATGGATTCTTTAGGTAAAATGTCTGTGAGAATATAAGTTCAAGCAAAATAATTCATTTATTTAATTGTTAAGGGGACATTTATTGTCCCCTGAGACACAAATTATTTCCCGACGCGAAGACAGACAAGAGAAAAAAAGCCTGGTATAAATTTGCTTTCAATATTTTCCTGTAAATGGGTCTTTAATCGTTAACAATGTGTATAACCTATTAACCGGTCAATAGTATTTTACGGCAAAATGTGTGCTTCCCGTAAAAAGTTCATATTCAGTAAATAGTGAAATTATTAACCAATAATAGTCATTTTCAGACAATTTCGTAGAAATTCTAAATTTATTCGTCTATAATTTTATGAAGAAAATACAAACTGATGTATGATAACTAGTAAAGCTATAGACGAAAGAAAACACGTTTTGAACAAAGAGATATGGTATGCTTGCTGATGAGACAACTATCCCACATAGTCTAAATGAAGCGGCTTCAAGCAACTATAGGTTGTCGCCGTACGACCTCCTACAATGAATGAACCCCTTAACGTACGTGTAGTCTTTAATAGGGCTAGCAAAAAGATGAGACAAATTAAAATTGAAATGGGAAAAAAACCCGGATTTATGACAAGACAATAAATGAAACATAAATATAACAATATATTGTGTACCTATTAATATAAATAAATGTTGATATTGAAAAAAAATTAAACGAATGAACAATGAAAGAGACATTTCACTGACTGATTGATTTTACGTTTGTATTTATTTTCAGTACAAAGGTTCTTTACATATGAACATTACAGTTTTTTCATAACTTCTTAAAGTTCCATTCGTCTCAACTCGACCGATTCCGTACCCTCATGAGAGTAGCGGATTCTACCGAAGATTGCCGAATGCTTAAAGTTCGTCTCCGTTGACGACTCTTCAACGAACAATCTCGATCTTTCATTTTGCATATTGTGTTTCACACATACTCATTATTTGCTACAAAGATGAACAAAAAATATGGAACAGGCATGCACATTTAGTTTTAAAAAAATTATGAAGGTAAAAATTGAATGTCTGCCATTGTCATGAGAACTGGAGAAAAGTTTAACACTGACCCTAAAGGAAAAAACATAAAAGCCGCAATTTCTTAAGGAATATAAGAGGAAACACAATGAATCATCATGATTATATAATATGACATAAATCATTGTTGCTGCTGTTATTAGAATTTTGAAATAGACACCGTTGCCATAGACGGCAAAAATGTCCAAAATTTTCAAAAACCTCCAAAATTGATTTAAATGTAAACAGGCAAGTAAAGATTGGACTTTTGAACTTGCAATTTTTAAAATGGCCGCCATTACCATGGAAACATAAAAAAAATGTGAAAAATGCCCCAAACTGCTTTGTGAAGTATTTTTGTGAATTAACTGTTTACAATTCTCAAAATAGTTGAAGTTTAGTGGCAATGGTGGGGTGGGTGCCATCCGCTATTGCTTGAAATGTCAAATCTAGTTATAAGTGGGACTTTAATGAATATTAAAACTACTCCATGTGTAATTAGTGTGAATATAATGAATATTAAAACTACTTCATGTATTGTTTCGGGGTCCGATTTTATTCTTTTACATAAATTAGGGAATTGGAAAAAAAAACCACACCTATTTTGAAATTTGAAATATTAAACGTTACACATTTTTACACGTTTTTTTCCAGTTTGCCCATAAATCTGTTTACATTTCTTTGCTCTCCATGTGCCCATTAATTGAAATAAAAAATATATTATCTTATCTTATCATACAAAGTATTCGGACATTTCAAATAAAATACGGCATATAGACATTTTTGGAATATACCTTTACAGACTGTACCTGTACTGTAGGGGTATTTTATAAATAGATGTACTTAAATATCGACCTATTGATCAATTGTTATAGGCCTTTTAAAATCATACATCCGTGAACCAGACAATTACCAATAAGTTCCTGTTCAAAATGGAAGGCCTACAATTTTGTTTATCTTTATTTACTTTTCTTGCTTCTGGTAGGTAGATATTAATTAATTAAGGCAAATGTAAGAACAAATGAAACACTATATCCTTGTACATTACTCGGAAAAGAAATTTATTGAACATCTAAAACTTTATATATTCATGTAGCAAATGCCATAATAATCGTGATTTAAATAGGTAAAAATAACACACTGTGGCCATTTTATTTTATTTGTTTTCTTATATAATAACAGAGACATTTAATACAATACAATGTAAAATAATAAACATCTAAAAAAATTTGCAAGGCTAAATACATGTATAATACGTTTATATTAGCTACTTTTCCTCTGTCGTCCTCATCAGTATTCAGTTGTCGACGATGACAACACCCAATCATTCGGCTCATTTCAAAATAATTACTTGTGATATATAATTTAATTTTGAAATCAGTTACAAGTAGCAATTTCGCATTGAACAGTCAATTAAACATTCTTTGTTTTTAATCGTACATGTCATAGAATTGGGGATAGATTTTACCAAATTAATATATGTAAAAAAAAATCAAAAAAAAAATCATATTATTTCAATAGACATGGTAATGTTTTTAAAAAGATATAAAACCAATATAGTCACATTTATAAAAGATATGGATTTATTATTCGCAAATAGATTTTTAAGTATTAAGTCTATTCTTTCTATTTCCGGACCTAAATAACAATCAATATAAGGAAATTGTTCCCCATGTGGCCCTAGAACACAGTTATTTCGTAATTGCATTTCTTTTAGACAATAAATTCAAATTAGAAAAAAAATCGCATCTGGTCTATCTCAAAACGATTTTTTTTACAGTGTAGTGTGTTGGGACTAATACTGTTAAAATTATAGAAACCTCACCAGCTCTAGCTCAAAATATGGACAATTCTGTGTTAAGGGGGTCTAACATTCAGTCAGTTTCAGACATACTAATTTTTGACTTTTTTTTAACTAGACCATATCAATACTTAACATTAAAGATTCAGCACACAAATTTTTGAAGCATGTAATTTCACTCCCTCACTTAATATTTCATGCATCAAATATCAGGAAATAAATTGGGAAGGTATATATAAAAAAAATGCAAGTTATACACTGTTTATTCTAGGGGCCATATTCAAAAGACAACGAAAACCAAATAACGATTACTGCATTTGTCCTCGGACGGACCATATAGCTAAAATCAGGGTTTTTATTTATCTCTTCCGATCTGTCAGCATTTATAATCTGTCATAGAACATTTATACAAAATAACTCTGAAAGGGTAAAATCATTTTGTAAAACCTGTTCTAAGGTAGAACTGTAAAAAATTGTTCTGGATTGAATGTGACTTTGTGAATCTGTTCGTGGGTAGAACTATTCAACATGCTACAGGTAAGAACTGTCCATAACTGTTTAAGAAATAATTGATGCAAGCTATACTTTATTGTAGTTCTAACATGGGTAGGCATTATATTCGTGATTATTTTTGCCCGAGCTAAACTAACACGAATATAATGCCTACGCATGTTAAAACTACAATAAAGTAAAGCTTGCATCAATTATTTCGATTCTGATTAGGAAAATTAAGGTAATTTCTAAGTCCGAAATGAATAAGTGTGCGAGCGTTTGTGTGGGCTCTTTCATGGACCTCCTTTGTTTTATAAACAAGCAAAGGACTAGCAATGTGATTTTTTCAGATGGAGGAGTTTTGAACAGCCAGAATGAACTGTTGTCGTATCTGGGTCAAATATGTCAATTTCGAGTTGCAACACATTACAGTCATGCTAAATGAATAAGTAACAACATGTGCACCATTTAAGAGTTTGGAAGTGTTTTAAGTTAATGAAATATATTAAATGCCTGTCAATTTTATAAAATTCAGTATTCTGCAGTAGTCAATATACGCTTGTACAAAGAAATTTTATTGGAGTAAGAGCATGGTTTTTTCACAAAGCAAAAGAAGCATGTCATATTAGAGTCAATGGTAGAACTGTTCAAACATGTTCAAGGATACAACTGTCAGAAATTATTCAAGGGTATAACTGTTAAAAACTGTCAGAAATTGTTCAAGGGTAGAACTGTTTAAAACTGTCAGAAATTGTTTTACGGAGAATTGCTAAAAACTGTCAGAATGTAGACGTGAAAAAACTCCCTGATAAGTTCTAGACGTTGAGGAAGTCTTTTGGCCTTTGTGAAAGATTACAGGATTTCTAAACATGCATTTACGACAAAGATTTGTTATTTTTCGTTAATCTGGAAAAAAACCCGGGAACTTTTCTAAAGACATAACTGTTCAAAAATGTTCTAGAGTAGAACAGCTGTCAAACATGGTTCCTAAGAATCAGATAAAGTGTTTAAAACTTTTTCGGACAGATTTTAAGAAAGGTTAAAACGGATTCAAACTTCATTCGTAGCAGAGTGCAGATGATTGTTAAACAAACTTGAACACATGACATGGGTTAAATCTCTTTGTTCTGACTGTGCTATAATCTGAATAATGCACAGCTAAGATGTGCATTAACTACCTCAGATACACTGCACAGTTCAAATCTATTCTTACCTATTCTATAAAATTAAAAAATATCAACGATTGTAGCAAGACTAAAAACGTTTCGTTCTCCAATGCAAGAAAGAACAACCTATTCGACCCCCTCCCCCCCCAAAAAAAAATAATTAAATAAAATGAATCTGCCATCTGACTTGAAGTTACAAAAAAATTTATTAAACACTTGGTACAAACATCGTAGTTTCAAAATAAGAAAAAAAAAACAACGATGGATTGATTGTTGATATTTTTCGTGGCGCCCAGTATTTATTGGTAGAGAAGCAGGAGTGCACGGAGAAAACCACACACCTTTGATAGCAAAACTGACAGTCCTAATCAATTAATATTGGAGTCGAGAACCCCCGCATGGGCGGAGTTCGCCCTCAAATCCTCAGTGTTGACTGTCTTGTGATTACAGTAGAAGAACTACTTAGACTTCTTGGCAAACAAACGAGGCCCCCTAATGAAAAAAGAAAGGTTGCTCCTTCCTTTTTTATTTATCTAAACTGGGACATGAAATATTTTATTTTATTTTGTGTACACAGTGTAAATCTTAAATCAGTGTTTTAAAGTCAGAACAGATAATAATGATTTTTTTGTAGTTTCTGCCAAAAAAGAAATCATGTACTTAAGAATATTCATATAAATGAAATTTGATTTGAATAATTTTTAGACTCAATGAAATTCATTACTACTTTTGGCATATTTATTCCTATAAAGGGACTATTCGGGTATCGAATTTAAATTTGGGTCGGGGGGGGGGGGGGGGGTGAGGGGGTTAAAGATTGGATAGCGAATCGTTGTTTCTGTTTATTCAACATTTTAAATTTATGTACTAAAATCTTCCTCGTTTCATCTTTCTTTAAGCATTTCATTAAGATAAGAAAAGTAATTAATCTTTACTCAATAACACCTATATGAAAGTACAATATGTCAACGTATTAACCGTCACTGATTACAAGAAAAAAAATTAAGAATAAATTTAACAGAAAGATAGAAGAAAACCCAATTAAATCGTAAATAATGTAAAAATTGATGAAGAAGCCTAGATATTTAAAACAAAAAATAATAATTTAAAACTTACCAACCTCTTACTACATAAAGGCTCGTTTCCCCCTTTCTTTACTCGTCTTTATTCGTCTAATATTTTATGAAGAAAATACATACAACGTCAAGTCTAGCTATAAACGAAATAAAACACGTTTTGAACAAAGAGATATGGTTTGCTTGCTGATGAGACAACTCTCCAACATATAGTCTAAATATATAACATGACATAAAGCAATGTTGCTGCTGCTATCATAATTTTGAAATGGACACCGTTAACTTTGAAACGGCGAAAATGTCCAAAAATTTCTAAAACCACCAAACTTAACTAAAAATTGATTTAGATGGTAACAGGCAAGTAAGGGTTGGACTTTTGAACTCCGAATTTTTAAAATGGCCGCCGTTACCATTGAAACTTCAAAAATGTGAAAAATTGAAAAATGTCCCTAACTGCGTTGTGAAGTACTTTTGTGCATTGACTTTTTAAAATTCTAAAAATAGTTGAAGTTTAGTGGCAATGTGGGATGGGTACCATCCGCCATTGCTTGCAATGGCAAATCTACTTATAAGTTTGACTTATAAATGAATGGGCACATTACGTTTGCGCGCATTTGTGGATTGAAAGTTTCTCGTTTGCGTGCAGCTTTTGATTACTGCAACATAAAAAGACTCCATGTTTTATTTCTTACGGGTCAGATTTTATTCTTTTATATAAATTCGGGAAATTGAAGAAGAAAAAACTACACCATTTTGAAATTTGAAATATTAAACGTTACATAATTTTTACACGTTTTTCCCAGTTTTCCAAAAATCTGTTTACATTACTTTGCTTTTCATGGGCCCATTAATTGGAATTAAACATATATTATCTTATCTTATCATAAAAAGTATTCGGGCATTTCCAATAGAATACGGCATATAGACATATTTGGAATATACCTTTACAGACTGTACCTGTATTATAGGGATATTTTATAAATAGATGTACTTAAATATCGACCTATTGATCAATTGTTATAGGCCTTTTAAAATCATACATCCGTGAACTAGACAATTACCAATAAGTTCCTGTTCAAAATGGAAGGCCTACAATTTTGTTTATCTTTATTTACTTTTCTTGCTTCTGGTAGGTAGATATTAATTAATTAAGGCAAATTTAAGAACAAATGAAACACTATTTCCTTGTACATTAGAAAAGGAATTTGTTGAACATCTAAAACTTTACATATTCATGTAGCAAATGCCATAATAATCGTGATTTAAATAGGTAAAAATAACACACTGTGGCCATTTTATTTTATTTGTTTTCTTATATAATAACAGAGACATATAATACAATACAATGTAAAATAATAAACATCTAAAAAAAATTGCAAGGCTAAATGCATGTATAATACGTTTATATTAGCTACTTTTCCTCTGTCGTCCTCATCAGTATTCAGTTGTCGACGATGAAAACACCCAATCATTCGGCCCATTTCAAAATACTTACTTGTGATATATAATTTAATTTTGAAATCAGTTACAAGTAGCAATTTCGCATTGAACAGTCACTAAGAAATTCTTTGTATCGTACATGTCATAGAATTGGGGATAGATTTTACCAAATCAATATATGTAAAAACAAGAATGTGTCCATAGTAGACAGATGCCCCATTCGCACTATCATTTTCTATTTTCAGTGGACCGTGAAATTTGGGTCAAGACTTTAATTTGGAATTAAAATTAGAAAGATCATATCATAGGGAACATGTGTACTAAGTTTCAAGTTGATGTAACTAACTTCATCAAAAACTACCTTGACCAAAAACTTTAACCTGAACCGTAACAGATAGAAAACTCAGGGTTCAAATTCATAGAACAGAAAAGGGGCAGTGGCAAATATTTCATGTATATTTTGAACACCGAGAGAATTACCCCGGCACCCTTTGCCAAACATAAACCTTTCTTTTTCTTATTTGTGCCTTCGGACTTTATGTTTGAATTGTAGCTTCACTTTCCATATTCGGTATTTATTCGTGGTAAAAATCACGTGATGCAGGAATATAGTATCTTGAAGTTAGGCTATTTCTTTCTTTTCGGGAAGGGACTCCAAGCAAACAACATGCATGTGTATAACGGTACTGTAGATTTTCGTATGAAATAAAGAAATTTGCCGGTCCGGTACATGAATAGATTGGCCGTTGGAAAGCAAGGTTTTAATTTTAATTAAATTGGAAAGCTTAATTCGAGGGTTGAAAATAGAGAGCACAAAAAAGGGAGCGGGGGAGGTGTTCCACAGGGAATATTTTTTATCTTATGAACTGTACATTTGAAAGGTTTATTATTTTTTTAATTTAATTAAAAAAAAGAAAAACAAATGTAAGACAAATTGTGAATGGTCTTTCTTCCTTTCTCCGGCTTCGCACTATCATTTTCTATGTTCAGAGGACCATGAAATTGGAGTCAAAACTATAATTTGGCATTAAAATTAGAAAGATCATATCATGGGGAACATGTGTAATAAGTTTCAAGTTGATTAGACTTCAACTTCATCAAAAACTACCTTGACCAAAAACTTTAACCTGAAGCGAACGGACGCACGAACAGACGGACAGACGGACGAACAGACGAACGAACGGAGGCACAGACCAGAAAACATAATGCCCCTCTACTATCGTAGGTGGGGCATAAAATAAATAAAAAAAAAATCATATTATTGCAATAGACATAGTAATATTTTTAAAAAGATATAAAACCAATATAGTCGCATTTATAAAAGATATGGATTTATTATTCGAAAATAGATTTATAAGTATTAGGTCTTTTCTTTCTATTTCCGGACCTAATAACATCAATATAAGGAAATTGTTCCCCATGTGGCCGTAGAACACAGTAATTTCGTAAGTGCATTTCTTTTAGACAATAAATTCAAATTAAAAAAAAATCGCACCTGGTCTATCTCAAAACGATTTTTTTACAGTGTAGTGTGTTGGGTCAAATACTATTAAAATTACATTAACTCCACCAGCTCTAGCTCAAAATATGGACAATTCTGTGTTAAGGGGGTCTAAAATTCAGTCAGTTTCAGACATACTATTTTCTGACTTTTTTTTTTATTTAATTGTACCATATTATTACTTAACATAATGATTCAGCACAACATTCAACTTCCTAACTTTATATTTCATGCATCAAATATCAGGAAATCAATTCGGTAGGTATTTAACAAAAAAAATGCAAGTTATACACTGTTTATACTAGGGGCCATATTCTAAAGACAACGAAAACCAAATAACGATTACTGCATTTGTCCTCGGACCATATAGCTAAAATCAGGTTTTTTTTTTTTTATCTCTTCCGATCTGTTAGCTTATAAAATCTGTCATAGAGCATTTTTATACAAAATAACTCTGAAAGGGTAAAATCATTTTGTAAAACCTGTTCTAAAGTAAAACTGTAAAAAATTGTTCTGGATTGAATGTGACTTTGTGAATCTGTTCGTGGGTAGAACTATTCAACATGCTACAGGTAAGAACTGTCCATAACTGTTTTAGAAATAATTGATGCAAGCTATACTTTATTGTAGTTCTAACATGGGTAGGCATTATATTCGTGATTATTTTTGCCCGAGCTAAAATAACACGAATATAATACCTACCCATAATAAAACTACAATTAAGTAAAGCTTGCATCAATTATTTCGATTCTGATTAGGAAAATTAAGGTAATTTCTAAGTCCGATGTGTATAAGTGTGCGAGCGTTTGTGTGGGCTCTTCCATGGACCTCCTTTGTTTTATAAACAAGCAAATGACTAACAATGTGATTTTTTCAGATGGAGGAGTTTTGAACAGCCAGTATGAACGGTTGTCGTTTCTAGGTCAAATATGTCAATTTCGAGTTGCAACACATTACAGTCATGATAAATGAATAAGTAACAGCATGTGCATCATTTAAGAGTTTGGAAGTGTTTTAAGTAAATGCAATATATTAAATGCCTGTCAATTTTATTAATTGTTCAAGGGTATACTAGCTGTTAAAAACTGTCAGAAATTATTCAAGGGAAGATCTGTTCAAACATGTTCAAGGATAAAACTGTCAGAAATTGTTGAAGGGTTGGACTGTTTAAAACTGTCAGAAATTGTTTAAGGGTAGAACTGCTAAAAACTGTCAGAATGTAGACGTGGAAAAACTCCTTGATAAGTTCTAGACGTTGAGGAAGTCTTTTGGCTTTTGTCAAAGATTGCTGGATTTCTATATATGCATTTACGACAAAGATTTGTTATTTTTCGTCAATATGAAAAAAACGGGAACTTTTCTAAAGACATAACTGTTCAAAAATGTTCTAGGGTATCCTAAGAATCAGATAAAGTGTTTAAAACTTTTTTGTTGACAGATTTTAAGAAAGGTTAAAACGGATTCAAACTACATTCGTAATAGAGGGCAGTGAGATGATTGTTAAACAAACTTTAATAAGTAAACTTGTTTTTTTTTTTATTATGTTGTCAATTGTAGGTTGAGGTGTTCGCTATACTCTCCCCCAAATCTGTTGTTGTCACCCTCAAATACATTTCTATAAATATGTTTCTATTTCAGTGATACAGTGCAAAGCCTCTTGTTACCATGGATATAACTGCTACAGCTACTACTACTATTATTCTCATTATTGGTAAGTTACTTTAAAAAACTAGGATTACTTTGTGGTTCCTAACAGTTTGCCATTTTTCTAAAGTAGAAATAATATTGAAGGTGGAACTACGATAACTTATATTTATTCTAAACTATAGACCAAATTATAGGGAATAAATAAAGTTTTTCCATCGTCTCCCAAAGTTCGTTAAACAAAACAAAAAAGCCAGATTCTTATATATAAGTTATATAAGTATTATACTATTTTAACACGTTCCCCCTCGTTTCGAATGATTTTTGTATCAATGCATACGAAAAAAATAAAATTCACTTTGTCGCCGAGAAGAATGAGTCTGAACGAAATTTGGTGATTACTTATAGAAAATGGTGACGAGGTTTAATTTTGTTACAAAATTTCATTCTATTTGTGACAAATAAGTGTTTGGATGCGTTCGAACTCACCTTTGATGAAAGCCACATAATGAGAAAAATATGTATTCAAATCCATCGGTGACCGTGACATCGTAGACTTTTTGAAGGTCTGGTTGTTTCTTATCTTGTATAAAAGACGGTAAACATGTTGTGCTAAAATGATTTTTATTTTATAGTAATATGTAAAACTACTGAAATATGTTCTTAGTGTACATTTGTATGACATACTAGACTCATTTATATTCAAATTCCAGTAGGCCGTTTTGATGGCTTGCAGATTCGACCCTGTTCAAGTGAAATGAAACAAGGGAATTGATCCTACATCTTTCAATATAATAAGTTAAAAACGGATGGAGCATGAAATAAATATGAAAAATATTACAGGAGCACCGCACGAATAATTGGATCAGCAGTCGGGGGAGGAATCAGCCTCATAGTATGTATCGTGGTAATGGTTTTGCTATGTAGATTCTGTAATAGACGTCCAGCTTTCATGGGGTCAACATTTACTACTGGTCAATCAATGCCTACAGTTACCACTATTGGAAGTAAGTGTTTTCTAGTAACGATGGTTTGATGGTTGTTCAACGTCCGGAAAATTGCAAATCATTTCATATTCAGAAAAAGAACATGGTTATGTGATATGAAATATAAATCCTTCTTATGAAAAAAGATGTGGTGTGATTGTCAATGAGACAACTCTCCACAAGAGACCAAATGTCACAGAAATTATATGTCACCGTATATATCCGATTTAACTATGAGCAAAGCCCATACCGCAATGTCAGCTATAAGATGCCACGAAATAACAAATGTAAAACAATTTAAACAAGAAAACTAACGGCCTAATTTTTGTACAAAAAAGGAACGAAACACAAATATGTAACACATCAACAAACGAAAACCACTGAATTGCAGGTTCCTGACTTGGAACAGGCACATAAATACAGCATGTGGCGGGGTTAAACATGTTAGCGGGATCCCAACCCTTCCCCTAACTTGGGACAGTACAGCATAATAACGAACTATAAAAATCAGTGGCTGGGTACTTGAATATCCCAACAAGAAAAAGACACTAAATACAGATCTGAGAGTACTCACAGTTACAGACAGTTATTTCAAAGCCACTAACAACTAATATAAGAATTCATGCATCTAAGACTAAATTATCAATCAGTACACATCCAATATCCAATGGATTTAGTGTAAAGACGTTGTAAACAGTCAGAGAAAAATATGACCTTGTGCAATGCCAAGATACCAGTATCAACAGACTGTAGATCCATGAATATGTATATTACAATAATTTTTCGTTTGCTTTTAATTTATTGATAACAAAATCAATATAAAAGCCAATAAAACAATATTCAATGATCTTATTACAGTGTTGAATTGACAACCTTTGAGAATATGTTTATTTAAAGGATCGATAAGTTTACAAGGATCTTTTCGAAATCTCCGGACACAGTAAACGACATGTCAATATAAATGAGAATGTGCTATCCCGTTTGAAATAAGTACAACCAAACTTCAAAACCAAATCTTTATATCAATGGAAGAATTAATTAAAGCTTTGAAGTAATTTGTGGTACCGAAATCCCTACCTTAATAATTTGTCAGTTATAAATAGATCCCGTTCATTAAAATAAAAAAAACGTCACAACAGACACGGGCATAACGAACAAAGTGTAGACCATACTTTCAACATGCTAGTTCACAGTTCACAATGGTAACAGTCCGTAGCAAGATATGTCACCATACCCAGAAACATTATTCTGACTGCGAGGCGATCATATTTGCTCTTACTCATTAATGTCATTGGCTTAACGGAGAAGCAGCAAATTACAATTTTCAAGTCTCTGGTTTGAGCCCGCAGGGGTCCTAACCCACGACCTCCAGCCGTCTCGGCGAGACCACCGGTTAACTTATCTATAATGAAGAAACATTAGTGTCTTTAGATTAAATACTCATATTTAATATCGATAATTTAGTATATATGATAATATAAAGTGAATTGGGCAATTTCATGTGCTATATAATTTCGTATGGTGACCTGTGACATCAGATGAAAATCGCATAACCTTTATTCTACGATGCACTAGTCGCAAGGAAAAAATCGGCAGGGCCACTATAGTCTAAAAAAATAATAAAGGGGATATAGAGTAATTGTCAAGACGTAAATGCAGTTTAAATTTGCTTCATTAAATATTTTGACTAAATTATTTTACTCGCATAGTGGACCCGGAGTTAACCATATTTTTTGTGGATTCTTAAAAACTCCTTGATAATTTTAAATCTCTGTCTTTTTTAAAATTAGTTTTTTCAAAACTTTAGAATTTTTAACCCTGTATACCACCATTCCCAATGTGAAATTATATTTTATCGGAAAATACTTTGAATGACAAAATTATTTTATATTTTCCTGTGTGACGTTTACATTTTCTGACGTTAAACACGCGAAGCAATGAATGATGTTGTTAAATTTGAGAGATTTTTTTCTGCTTCTTTGTTAAATGTTTGTTTGTCTTGAGATTGTGACACAGTGATGACTGCTATACTCATTTTTTGACAATTTTAACTATTGTGTCTGTTTTGTTTACGCGTCGTTATAAATGTGATGGAATTTGATGCGACCGTCATACAAGTGAGATATTTCAGTGTTTTTAAGGAATGACTGTAATATTTTTTCTGTCTATGAAGAAATAACATAAAAAAAAAATTGGTGCACACTACGCACGCGCGTTATTCAATAGTGTGCACCACATTTTTTATGTTATTTCGAATAGACAGAAAAAAATATTACAGTCATTCCTTAAAAACACTGAGGGTGAAACAAACATTTTTTTTCTCAGGATCAGAAACAAATTATTTTTTTCTCCAAAAACTGGAAACAAACTTTTTTCCAAAAAAAATCCATAGCTCCCCCCCCTCCCCAGAAATTCAAATGGTTGCTGCCTTAGGGACTTTCCGTTTTAAATTTTCCTCAGAGTTCAGTATTTTTTGTGATTTTTACTTTTTTTAAACAACATAAATGGTCCGAGGACCGTTTGAATATTATTAATAATAATTTGACATTGTTAAATTAATACAATTTTCATATGTAATTATTAAGCTCAAATGACACCCAAAGGATAATCAAACGGCTACACTAATATGTTATGAAATATACAATTAATCATAACATCAGCTTTTAAAATATAAAACAATTGAAAAACGGATTAGAATGCGTAACGTACAACTGAGTTATGTCGATCGTTAATCACATAATGTTTTCAATAGAATTTTAAAATCACTGTATTATTTTCTTGATTGATTTACAGCTCAACAACAAGGCTACAGTGCGCCATACTATCCACAACAGCCAGGATATCAGCCACAGTACACATATCCCACTTACCCAGCCGGTCAACCAACTTATCTAGCCGGTCAGCCAGCAGATCAACCTATGGCGGGATATTCTAATAATGCATTTAGTCCTCCATCGTACGAACAAGCATCCTATCAAACTAAGCCAAATGAACAACCGACTGCACCCATGCAGTAAATTCGCAAGCACATTGTACAACAAATTGATTGATATAAACGGATGACTTATAACATAACAAATCTAACTAAGTTACTTCATTTAAAAAGGGTAAAGGTATCACTCGATTAACGAGAATTGTTTTTTTAAATAACATGAAATTTTAAATCAGATTCATTCTATATAATTCATGCTGCGTAATTTTGTAAAGCGTCATTTCCATATTCACTTCCTTATCATATATGTCTCAATTAACATATCTAAAATAGTTTAATCACCCAAGTACTGTACATGCGGGGTGAGAATTGTAATATGTAATATGATATTTAATTTGTCAAGCATAAGAACTTTGAAAAATGCGAATTTATACAGCAATTCACAATATCAAAGAAGTATTGAAAATTGGATTTCTTTTGAAGAACAACACTTTTTTTGGTCCTATAAATACTTTGACTTTAATTGTCGTATGTCAAGAATTATACAATTAAAAAAGTTTGGTACTAGTACTCTGAATATCTATCTAGTCTCAGTGTAAAACGAGTGATCATATGTTGACCGACCGTGCAAGGGCACATATAGCCAGTCAATGTAGTTAATAACACGAGTATTTTGAGAAGAAAACGCTACAATATTTCTTCAAATTGAATTTCGGAGATTCGATAAGATAGTTGAAACTTATCCTGCTCTACACATGTATGTAATAATTGAATCTTATAGTTATATTTATGTATGTTCTATATAACTATGTAATTGTAGTTTTATGAGACATAAATTATTCACGTATTCGTTTTCGCTCTGAAACTGAGGTATGCAATGTACATGCACATGGTTATAAGATGTACATTTACGATACGCGATACATATATATATATAGTTTCGTTAATTTGTGCTTTTTTCAAATTTAGCACTCAAGTTATCCTTTCTGCCTTTAATAACCTTTAAAAAAATGTATCAAAATAAACTTAAGTATTCTTTCCTTCACAGTATTTTCGATTTAAAAAAAATGTTAATTTCTGACGTCACTCATAGTCACACGTCATTTTTTTTAACATTAAATAGATCATCTAAATTGCTTTATAATGTTTTATAATATACTGCTGTTTATATATCATTAATGCAATTTATGAAAATAAAGTCTTTCATTTTTTAGTCATGTGTTTGGGTTTATTTGACCGACGTATATAATATATAGAACTTTAGTACGTTATGAAACAAATAAAACTTTATTAAACAAATAATTATTAGAATCTATACTATTAAACGAGAAGACCTCATTTTGGGTGTCGCTTCTCTTCCTTCCACAATAAATCAATCATCATGCCTCTGTGTCCTATAAGTAACATGCATAGTCGCATTTGTCATCCATTCTTATGATTATTCAGATTGAGTTATTTTGGGAGAAAAACGACAAAAAAGGAGCCCGGATATGATTCCGTCATCAGACTGACTTTTAGTCATAGATAAGACTTCCGGTTTGAAACATGCACACATACAACCAATCGTATGATAGATAACAAAAAATGAAAAAATAAATAAGCCAATCAGAGCGTTCTCCATATCATGGTGTTTAGATCGAAATAACCACAACTATAATACCTCTTTATAGAGGACAATTATTTTTCGCGTTTATCTACATGTAAACTACGATTTTACTACTTTAATATACAGAGACTCTCTGTATTCTGTCTACTGTTTTCTTTGAAATGTTTACTATTGAAGGGGTCATACCAGTTGCATATATATTAAAATAAGTAAACCATGTGACACAAGTACAACCAATCGTATGATAGATAACAAATATGAAAAATAAATAAGCCATTCAGAGCGTTCTCCATATCATGGTGTTTAGATCGCAAGAATCACAACTATTATACCTCTTTAGAGACAGAGGACAATTGTTTTTCGCGTTTCCTATCATGGTGATAGATCGCAAGAACCACAACTATTATACCTCCTTATAGAGAGGACAATTATTTTCCACGTTTATCTACATGTAAACTACGAATATACTGCTTTAATATATAGAGACTCAGTATTCTGTCATGGACTTTCTATGTTAGTATAGAGAGTCCCTGATTCTGTCTACTGTTTTCTTTGAAATGTTTACTATTTAAGGGGTCATATCACTTGCATATATACTAAAATAAGTAAAACATGCTGAACTTCATCTTAAGGGACTGTGCAATATTTATCTGAGGGTGGGGCCGGTGTACAGCAAATATTAAAAAAAAAAAACTGTATGCCCCGCCAATATTTATTATAAAAAAGTTCTTGCCCCGCTTCAATTAATGAAAAAAAAAGTCCTTGCCCCGCTGGAAAAAAAATGAAACACATATATGGAAACATGATATTTTTTAACTAAAATGCACAACATTCAATAATACATGTATATCAGAGTTGATATTTCAACTCAAATGCATTTAATTCAATATTATAAAGATTTTATTTTTGAAGGAAGTCAACTTAGGAGCGCTGTGATTGAATGTAAGGGTACAATATATTTTTTTGTATTTATCTATGAATAATTGCAGTGTGTATATTTACAAAATAAATTTGATAACCTATTGAAATATTTTCTAGACAATTATTTGAAAAGACTTACAAAATTTCATAAATTTGGTGTAAAATGATAGTGGGCATCAGACTTCAGTTATTTTATACTATTTTGAAGCTTTTTATAAGTACATTTGATTTTTATCACAAAGAATAAAAATTATTCACTGAGAACAATACTGTGTTGAGAAAAGTGCTGATTCATCATAATAAGTCAAATTGATGGGTACTGATATAAAACTTTATTCTGGGAGTTCAATATTAACTATATTGTATAAAATGCACCAAACTATAGTTCTTTTGTATTTCTTTTCACCTTTCGCAATAAATAGTTCAATTGGAAACACCAGAATTCAAGACGCGACAAATGTTTTTAACTGAGATATTTGCCTTCTTTGCTGTGTAATTCCCTAATGTATCACTTGGGTATTTCTCTAGCTATTAAAATTGGAAATGTTCTGGTTAAGTTTGTACTGTTTATGGAGTAAGGCAATATTTAATCATACTAGAAGCATTTTCAGTGTTAAAATTGTCCATCTAAGAAAAAAAGAGGCCCACTTGAGGCCAAATTTAGATAGAATTTATATTCTCCTGTGTAAAGAATTTGTTCACATTCTTGGCAATTCATGCAGAAAATATTTCAATAGTGCTTGATTTTGTAGTTTATATCTTTAATTATATCAGGCATACATAATTTTTCATTTTCTACTGTTTGCAAGGACTTTTGTTGGAAATTAATACTCCCAAGGGACATAATTCATCTTTTTCATAGATTAAGTTGTAATTCTTTTAATGTTTAAGAATTTAATTTTGTCATGTTAAAGATTTATTTAAAATACAATTGAAGTTGTTTTATGTTTAAGCATTTATTACCATATGTTATGTCATATGTTTAATTTTCAAAACATTGTTTATAGTTTTCCAGAATTTTGATCAGAATTTCATTTTTTTTTTATAAATGATTATTAAAAGCATGAACACACAAAAATATATTGAAGCACTGTATTAGGTTATTTTGTTTTAGATTCAATTGTTCTTTTTCTATCAAGTTACTTTTTTCCACAGAAATCACAAATAGTTTTAATCTGTTATACTCTGATTTAATTTTTTTATGCACACACGAAGGGTTTTTAAAAAAGTGTGCGCCCCGCCAAAGGTTTGTTACAAAAAACTTTGCGCCCCGCTCATTAATTGCATGAAAAAAGTATGTGCCCCGTCCATGTTTGCACCGGTCCCACCCTCAGATAAATATTGCACAGTCCCTAAACTACCTCGACCAAAAACTTTAACCTGAAGCGGGACAGACGGACGTCAGGATCGGGTGTTTTTAAGCTCGGGATTTGGGGATTGATCCTTACAGGATCCGGGAATATATTTTTCGATTTCGGGATATGAATTTCTTTACGTTCTGCATCTCGGGATTTCATGGTTTTAAGCCCGGGATTTCGGGATCAGGACCCCTCCGACCACCCCCCAAATTAGCCTTAGTCGGTCTGAGTCATTTATACATGATTCACATCCTACCATTGGCATGTTAATAAGGCTCTCAAAGGAAAAAGCTTTGTCCTAGAAGCATATTTTATAGTCTAATAATGCTCTATATATAAGCACTTACATTTATTTCATGTTTGAAACGGTGCAAATTTTTAATTTGATTCGACTTTTACCAACAAAAAAAAAGCATTGTAGCAAAGGAGAAGAATAATTGTGGTCTGAGGCCAGAAACACGAAAATAATTAAATTTAACAGAAAGGAAACACATATTGGACTTTGGAAAAAGAGACAGGGCTTTTGATACCTTTTATGAAATTCTCCATACAACAGTTCACAAGCTGTACATGCCCGCGATTTCGCGGGTGTGTTCTAGTTAACTCTAATATTTGGTGAAGTAAACCAACGTTTATCAGCATTTGAGTCAAATAACATATAAAATTACCAATCACTATAATTATTTCCAAAACACAAGGGATTTTCTTGCTGTATTGGAGATCCAATGGTGGCCTTCCAACAATATTCCGCTGACGTTAAACTTCAATCCATGCATCCATCCATCCATCCCCATGATGGATGGGTAACGTCCAGCACATAATGGTGAAAAATGAACATATCTCAATGTCGACGCGTTGTGTACATGATGAATGAATGTTGATGATTTCTAAATCTAACACTTGAACATGATGACGACAAAGCTGATAAACCAGGTTAATTACAAATAACGATCAGAATGAATTTCTTAACAAAAGGAAGGGGAAAAAACGTAACCAAAGCCACAAGAAAAACCTGCAACTTCACTAAATATTTTCTTTGTAAATAAAGCGTCAATTTCCAATCGGGTCATCGGTGCCATATGATACATGTATGAGAATTCAAACTACCGTATCACTAGCCTGGTTCGAATAGAAGGACGGAGGTTCTCTTCGGGCACGACCGGCTTCCTCCACCAATAACAAATGACCGTCACTTACTGTCACCAATCAACTGTTATTGGAATTGATGATAGGTTTATTCGACTCTATTCATTTTAGAATGCAAAAAAAAATAATTCGCCATGCTTTTTGTATATATAATTTGTTTTATTTATAATGTGTTTTCCGTGTAAATAAACATATATGTAGATAGCAGGATTAAATTTTGTATTTACGCCAGACGCGTTTTTCGTCTACAAAAGACTCAACACAAGCAGTAATCTTTACGGAGCGCCGAATGGGACTTGAACTTTTTGTAATCAAAACCAATTTAGTGTACACAAAATTCAATTCTGTCATAACAAAATCATTTTTGTCTTACAATACTTGTACAGACTTGTTTTATGACAAGACAAGACAAGACAAGACAATATTTTATTTAAGTCTCACCTCTTCATTATATAAAACATACAAACAGTTGATAAAACAACATCATAAAACATACAAGAGCCACTCTAAAAAGAGTTATGAGAGACTATCTAAAATGTATATACAATATTTACACTAAAATTAGCTATATAAAATACATTTTCTTTTCAATAAAATGTCATTGCAGATTTTGGCAGTATAAAAGTACATATTTTCATTTGTGAATAAAAATATAAATTTATCGTCATCAGACAATTGCATAAAATTAACATTAAATAGAGATGCTTGATAAAACAAATAACAACGCAAATCTTCATACACAGGACAATTCATTAAAACATGTTTTTCATCTTCAATTAAAAGATTTTCATTACAAATACTGTTTTAACAAATTCTATTTTCAACTAAAAGACCTTCATACCTTCCGGTCTCAATTTTCAAAGGAGCCGTACCACTTCTAAATTTGGCATAGGCACTCCTATATTTACCAGGTATAATTTTTAATAAATAATTTTCTTCACCAAATTCATTTTTGAACAGTCTGTAAGTACGTAGTTTACTACGCTCGTTTGACATTAAATCAATATACCATTGCTCTTTAAATCTATTGAAACAGATATTCTCAATATTTTTTATAACATGTTTATCAATAATCAAATTAGTATTACAAAAATGTTCCATATCAAGTTCTTTAAACTTTGTGTGTACTCTGAAATTCCAATTTTTCAGTCTATTATTGCATATATTATTTGCCCATATAAAAACATTTTTGTTTATTCTATTATCACACATTTTTGTAAATCTACTATAAGTTCTAAAAATACATGTCCATTGTTTTACAATACATGGCATCCAGCCCATATCACCATAAAGGGCTAAATTAGGTGTGTACTTTCCAACACCCATGAAAAAACGCATTGCCCTATTTTTTACAGCATTTATACAAGAGTATTCTTTACTTCCCCATATCGCAGCACCATATTCAATTACAGACATAACAAGAGTGTCAAAAAGCTTAGTAAAAGTAGAATATTCAAAACCACCATTTGCTTTGCATTTAGCAATTAGTAAACCTAACGATCTGCTGGCTGATTTTGCTACAATTTTCGCCATCTCGTTATAATCCAAAAACTCATTTAATAATAAACCAAGATACATATACTTTGATACAATATCTAACTGGTTTCCGTTCAACATAAATTCAAAATTTGTTTTTGTCACAGATTGTGTTCTAAAATGAACAATTTTTGACTTTTCCATATTTACAATTAAGTGATTTACATTACACCATATACTTAAAACATCTAATATTCTTTGAAGGTCATTTTCATTTTCGGCTAATAAAACTACATCGTCTGCATATAACAATATACAAATCTTTTCACCATTTACATTTATACCAATATCTAAGCTCTTGATGTCATCAACTAAGTTATTTATGAAAATATTAAATAATAACGGCGATAATATGCAGCCTTGTTTTAGGCCAGAATTTACTCCAAACCAATCAGTCAAATTGCCATTTATCTTGACACAAGATTGAACATTATAATATAAAGAATGTAAAGCATTTAACATTTTGGTACTTAAACCTAAGGATTCTAATTTACTAAACAACAAATTACGATTAACCCAGTCATATGCTTTTTTAAAATCTACAAATGCACAAAATGTTGAAAGTTTACAAAGTTTTCTTGTTTCAATGATAGTTGTTAAAGTTGATAGATGGTCTATGGTACTGCGACTCTTTCTGAAACCATTCTGTTCGTCATTGATCACTTCAAGTTCGGTAAGTTTTCCGGTCAGACGTGCATTTAGGACGCCACAGTATAGTTTATACGCCACTGGTGCTAGACTTATTCCTCTATAGGACATCGGATCTCTGGGATCTGCCGTGGATGACTTGGGGATCGGTGTAATGATACATTTATTCCACATAGCTGGCACTTTACCGGAATTATAACATATATTAAAAACACGGATAAGCGCATTCAATGCTGTAGGATTTTTATATAATTCAACTGGAATATCTATCATCAACGCCAGGAGATTTACCACATTTTGATATTTTCACTACATTATACACTTCGCTACTGGTAATTTCACCATCTAAAATTTCATCACAAATTATATCACTATTACAATTTTCTATTTCATTACTAGTACTAGTATCGCTATTTTTATTTAACATTTCTTCAAAATCATATTTCCATTTATTTATAACTATATCCTTATCATCACATATTGATCCATCATTTAATTTGATCTCCATTGGAATAGTATTTTGACGCTCGCTCCCTACTCCGATCCTGCCAATTTTCCGCCAAAATTCTTTTGGGTTTCCTTGCGAATTAATTAATTCCTCTTGCATTGAATGCCAATATTGACGTTTTGATCTTTGGACACCTCGATCAAATAGTTTTCGTTTTTGGACAAAGATATGACGCAGTTCCCCTTTTTTTTGTTACTAAGACGACATTTATTCCAGTTTTTCTCCGCTTTACAAACACCATTCCACAACATAGTAAGCTCGGAATTCCACCACGTTTTTTTTTTACATTTTCTAGCTTTGTTGTTAAACGCATTACTAATTCGAATTTCTTTACTTGATAACTTTTCGGACATTTCTGTTTTCAGTACCGATACAGAATTTTCATACATTTTATCGATATTTTGTTGTGAAGCTTCAGATTGTTCCAACTGCAATATCACACGATTAATTTCTGTTACAATAGAATCACCGATAAGCCAATTTTCCGGTAAACTTTTAGTATCATATTTAATTATTTTAGTAACAGTTTGATTTTTGTCTTTATTTTTACTGACTTGGTCTTCAATTGGAAAATATAGGCACATATTCCATGTCAATAGTGAATGGTCAGGTACTATTTTACGAAGGTCATATCTACCGGGCTCGCCAAGACTTTGAATGATAGTAGTAGCTATTGTAACGCTAAAGGAGTTAAATGAATCCAACATTTCATATGGTAAAATACAGTAGTCCACTGCACTGGAACCGCGTGTTGATACAAAGGTAAAGTCGTTGATAAAAGTTTTCCGACCATTAAGTATGCAACAATTAACATCAATTAGAAAATCACAAAAAATGTTCCCATATCCGTTTGTCTGAAAGTCGACTATATCGCGCTCTGGTAAGCAATCTATTCCTTCGATTGAATCCGAGAAATCAGAACAACGACTGTTAAAATCACCACACAGATAGAACAAATTACCTTGTGGGATTGTGTATATATGTGTCATTAATGTTTCCATAAATTCGTGTACATTGACTGCTCTAGTTGAGTTTTCTGGTGGCAGGTAGACGACGCAAACGTAAAACATATTGGCATTACAACGTTTATCTTTAAACTGTACCCACATTATACCATCAGTGTTATCATCAACAATTTCAATGTTAAATTGTTGATCAAAGTCATTACGAACCAAAAGTCCTACACCACCCGATCCATTCTTCGCTCGAATATGTATATTCCGTCGGTTATGGCCGTACCAGCAGTAACCATCCACGTTTACAGAATTAGAACCCATAAGGTGTGTTTCGGCAATACACAGTATGTGTAGATTACGTTGCATGATACAAGAACTTAAAAGACTATATTTGTCACTATTTACATTATAGTTCCATCCGTTAATGTTCATAAATCCGCATTCTACCTAATAACCGCCACGCCCACTTTTGTAGTGTTTCCCTCGTCGATTTCCACCTCGTGCGCTGTTGTATCCGTGAGTGCTATAATTTCGATTTCCATATTCTTCATCTATTGATAGGTGATCTCTTTGTTGGTTTTCACTTCGACGTGGGTTGCTGTCGATTCAGTTGTCACGAAATCTTGATTCTCGAGTTCGGACTCTGCCTCCTTTTATTTCTAGTCTATTTTCGCCAATTGCGTTCACAATATTCCGTAAGTTGTTATTCAGAATCCGTTGCGACTTCGACAAATCATTTTCAATAAATATGTCTTTAAAGTTTCGAGAATCCTTCAAATTGCGCTTTTTATCCATGACTTTTCTTTTTTCGTTCAACGATTTGAAAACTACAATTACTACACCGTATTTCCCTTCTTTGTAACTCTTCTTACGATCTGCAGATACCGCTTTTACGTCTTTTAAATGTAGACCATCTTTAATTAAAGCGTTATGAGAAATTCAATTTAGCAATGACAAAATTCACTTTTGTAGACAAAAAATATTTTTGTGACAAAAATGACAAAATTGACTTTTGTCAAATAGGTATGCAAATATAAACTTATTTGCATACAAAATTGACTTTTGTTACCTGATATGGAAATTAAAACACAAAAGTCAATTTTGTCTGTACGCAATTAACATGTTGATTAAATTAGCATCCTATGATTTTATATTTAAAATGATTTTTTGTGTAGACAAAATTGAGTTTTGTTAGACAGAAGTGAAAATTTAACACAAAATTGACTTTTGTGACCGAAGTCAATTTTGTGTCACAAGTTAATTTTGTCTACACAAAAATAAACACAAAATTGAATTTTGTCATCACAAAAGTGAATTTTGTAAACGAATTTTGTCTACAAAATTGAATTTTGTGTTTATTTTTGTGTAGACAAAATTGACTTCCGACACAAAATTGACTTTTGTGTTAAATTTTCACTTCTGTTTTACAAAATTAAATTTTGTCTACACAAAAATAAACACCAATTCTCAGTTTTGTATGCAAATTAGTTCACAGAATCCAAACAAAACTAATTTGCATACAAAATTGACTTTAGTCGCCCAATTTTCAAATTAGGTAAAAAAAAAAAAAGTCTGTGTTACTCAAACTTTTTAAATTTTTCTAATCTGGATAAATTGTCTATTGTTCTTGCCAGTAACTGTGATAGTATCATTATTTATAGTGCCAAAATCTGCAGATTTATTTTAAATAGAAGACGTCGTTTTTTATATCGTTAAACATTTTGTTTTAACTGTAAATATAAATATCTAAAGGATTTTTTTTTTAAATCTAGCTGTACAGTGATATTTAACTTTCAATATATATACATATATATATTTTAATTCTGTCTCTCATAATTCTTTTTAGATTGGCATTAATATTTTATATTATTGTATGTATTCGTGTATTATGTTATGTATTGTAATATTAATGGTGAGACGTAAATAAACTATTTGTATTGTATTGTATTGATACAAAAATGAATTTTGTCATGACAAAACCCACTGAAAAATAATTTTGTATGACTAAATTTAAATTTGTAGTATGCTACAAATTTTGTTAAACTGAACTCATTTTTGTTGAACAAAACTCACTTTTGTCCGTACAAAATTGAATTTCGAGTACAAAACCACAAGAGTCCCATTCGGCGCCCCTGAGTGGTTTACATCCGTGTTAAATAAACGGTGGGTAGTTTTTATTTGCAGTATCACGTCATATAGGTTTCATAGTGTATGTCATGTGCATGATAGTCATTTTCTGTAATCTTTGTTGGAATGATTCGGAAAATATTAAAAACTAAACTTGAAATTTGAAAAAAAAATATAACAAACTTTACACACACTTTCGCCACCCCCTTAAATTTATTCACACACAAAGGACATTTCAAATAATTATATTGCGCGGTGACATCCTTTACATACTGCACTTGCACTGTTGGGATATTTAATAAATTCAGGTTCTTAAATTTCTCCTACTGATCAACATGCCTTTTAAAATCATACAGCCGTGAAATAGACAAAACAAAAACTTCCTGTTCAAAATGGAAGGCCTACAATTGTGTTTGTTCTTATTTACTTTTCTTGCTTCAGGTAGGTAAATCTTAACTAATTAAGGGATATGAAAGAAACAAATGAACATACAAAACTTATAAGTAAATGCCATGATAACAGCGATTTAAAAAAACACCATAAAATCAATCAAACAAAAAAGCACATGAGTGTTACACGCTGGCCATTTTATTATTTATTATTTTTTTTTTTTCGTATGTATATACATGTTTTATTTTTTTTAGTCGACTGTTGCAAGACTTAATACATACATACATTTATATTTGCTACATTCGATTGTCCTCATCATAATCGAAGTTGATCAAAATGATTCGGCCCATTTCGAAATAAGTACGAGTGATATATATATATCATTACCTTTTTTTATACAGTTGCAATAATTACGCACGAACAATCAACGTCAACTAAGACTTTCTTTTTAATTGATCATACATGCACACAAATGTTTTATCAATATGATTTAGATTTTCAAAATAATATATTTAGTTTAAACATATTTATTTATAGTGGATTGGGAAACAAGTTTTGCAACTTATATTAATCCCTTTCCACTTTGCGGGTGCGAGTGCTGCCTTGTAGCGGCATTAGCCTGCTCTTTTTCGAAATCTACAAGGTTGTCTTTAACGTTCAAGAGATAAGGCTCTCTTTTAACACGGGTCAGCCAGCCATTTATCGTCCCCTTCCGACGGACTATCATCATTTCCTCGAGACCATACTCGCAAATGGTGTCAAGTGAGAGCCGAAAATTAAGTTATTTGTCAGTAAAACAGAAAATTTCACGATCAGTATCTTCTTTGCCGTTTGAATTACATCAATGGACAAACTGTAATATTGTAAAAAGTGATTTAACACATATAGTCACAATTTAAACTATATCGATTTAAATATTCAAAAATACATTTTATGACCTTTGTTAAAAACAGGACGAGAAAGTTGTTTCCGATAAAATTAGATTCAGATTTAACCTATCTTCAGAACTGTTAAAACAATCTGTAATACAGCATTTATACAAGAAAAATGTTACAGCGTAAATAGGTATAACAGTGTTCTGAGTAATACTTTATGAATCTGTTCTAAGATAGAACTGTCCAAAATGCCCTAGTCAGTTCTAGTCGTCGAGGAAATCTGACGCAACAAAATGCCAAAGCTTTAAAAATTGTTATATATGCATTTATGATATACTTCGTCAATATGGGAAAACGAAAACGATAATAAACATCAAATTTTCCTTAAGATAATACTGAACATTGCAATGTGTTTCGTACAACCCAAAATGTTCTAGAGTAAGACAGATTATGTCAAAAACGGCAACAGGAGAAGTGTTTTAGAATTTTCTCATGACAGATCTGCTAGGTTTTTAGAAGGGTTAAATAGTGGAATTAATTAATTTTGGAGTGTCAAGAACTCGTTGGAAGTACTTGATAAATTGCATGCTTATATTGGTGATTTTGAATCTGTTCAAAGTTTTGATTTTTCTACCCTGTATACCACATTGCCTCACATTCTCATTAAGAAAAAAATCACCCACCTCATTAAATGGGCATTTAAAAAGTCAGAATGTGAATATATATGTTCAAACTCTTTTAGGTCATTTTTTAGTAGCAATAAACAAAAAGACTATGTCAATTGGACATGCTTTGATACTATATATGCCCTTGCATTTTTACTAGATAACATTTTTGTTCGCTTTGGAGATTCCGTATATCGTCAGGTTATTGGAATTCCAATGGGGACTAACTGCACCACTTATTGCGGACCTGTTTTTGTATTGCTATGAGTTACAATTTATGACAAAAATCAGCAAAGACCCATCGAAACAACATCTCATAAACAAATTTAATAATACTTTTAGATATTTGGATGACATTTTGGCTCTCAATAATGACGACTTCAGTATGTATACTAAAGAAATTTATCCTGTTGAACTTACTTTAAATAAAGCTAATACTAACAATGACCACTGCCCTTTCCTCGATCTTGATATCTATATCACTAACGGAAAGCTTAATACTAAAATTTATGATAAAAGAGATGATTTTTCATTTCCTATCGTTAATTATCCATTTTTAGATGGTGACGTTCCATTGTCACCATCTTACGGTGTTTATATATCTCAACTTGTACGATTCGCTCGTGTATGTAACAATGTTTTAGATTTTAACGAGAGAAATTTATGAATTACTGAAAAATTATTACACCAGGGTTTTCGATATCACAAACTAGTCAAAACATTTACTAAATTTTATCATCGGTATAAGGACATCATTCGTAAATATAGCTCAACATGCAGACTTCTTATACTTCAGGTATTTCACATCCATTTTTTTTATGGAAATATTCTTTATAAAGCACAAAAATGTCAGTATTCACCTCAGAAACTAACAAAACCTTTAAATACTTATTAAGAAGGGATATAGTTACGATACTGTTGTCAGGTCACTAAAGATTGCTTATTTTGGCGTTAATATTGATTCACTTATAGGGTCTTTGCATCGGAACTAAACACATTTATTAAAAAACCAGTTGTTGGCATGACACGGGTTATGTTCTTCTCATATATGTTATGATGGTATGATACTAAACCCCTAACGGGAAGGATTGTGCCTGATATTCATATGATGAAATCATAATCTTTCAATCAGTTTAATTGAAGTCTGGAGCTGGCATGTCAGTTAACTGCTAGTAGTCTGTTGTTATTTATGTATTATTGTCATTTTGTTTATTTTCTTTAGTTACATCTTCTGACATCAGACTCGGACTTCTCTTGAATTGAATTTTAAATGTGCGTATTGTTATGCATTTACTTTTCTACATTGGCTAGAGGTATAGGGGGGGGGGGGGGGTTGAGATCTCATAAACATGTTTAACCCCGCCGCATTTTTGCGCCTGTCCCAAGTCAGGAGCCTCTGGCCTTTGTTAGTCTTGTATTTTTTTAATTTTAGTTTCTTGTGTACAATTCGGAAATTAGTATGGCGTTCATTATCACTGAACTAGTATATATTTGTTTAGGGGCCAGCTGAAGGACGCCTCCAGGTGCGGGAATGTCTCGCTACATTGAAGACCTGTTAGTGACCTTCTGCTGTTGTTTTTTCTATGGTCGGGTTGTTGTCTCTTTGACACATTCCCCATTTCCATTCTCAATTTTATTAAATATATATTCAAACGATATTTTTGCAATAGAGCTTAGCGAGATCATTTAAAAATAAATAATAGGAAGAAGAAAAAAAACTTTCGCTTATTTTGTTGATTTTAGGTTGCTCGCTATCCCCTCTCCCTAAATCTGTCGATTTTACCTTTAAAATATTCTTGAAGTTCTGTGAATATGCTTCTTTTTCAGTGATACAGTGCAAAGCTTTGTGTTACCGTTACGATACTTTCGGACGTTACTGCGTTAGGTATAGTAGCTACTACTACTATTACTATTCCACATACTGGTAAGTTACTTTAAAAACTAAGATTTATTTTTATGTTTATTTTTTTTCCAACTTTTAATCCCTATTCTAAACTTGACAAAGTATATAATAGGCGGAACTACCTCGTATTTATTTTAAACATAGACCACATTATAGGAATGGAATTGAGTGCTTGCTATCCTCTCTAAGTTGGTGAAATAAAACGCTAGATTATCATATCGTAAGGGCTAACTAATATGAATATTATGATAAAAGTTTTGAGTGTTTTTAGTTACCATGCAAGCGGAAAAAAATATACTAGTAGTTTTTTTTTTGTTGGCGAGTTGAACTCGACTTAATGGAAATTTCTGATTAATTAAAGAAAATACTGATGAAGTATAATCTAGTATCTTTAATTTCTATTTATTTGTGACAAATAAGTTTTTGGATATGCTTGGACTCTCCTTCTATAAGTTAAACTATATTTAAAAAAAAAGGCCTAAATAATTCATGTCTTGAATAAAAGACATTATATGAATACTATATGCAATAGAACTAGGTCAACTATAGTTAAGGAATGAACTGATTGGCAGATGCACATGTTTGTCTGTAGGGTTCATCCGAATTTGACCTCATCTTGGTGGTTCATTGGTGAACGTAAAATTTTCGTAATTAAGTTTGTTTTTCTCAGAAATTATAAGCAAATTGCAATTAAAGTTCGGATATAAAATTATAGTAAGTTGTACATGTCTCTTTTAGTATTAGTGATTCAGTTACTTTAGGTGATTAGTCAACTAAAATTGGTGTATGGAATTATTCTCAGGTGTTTATTTTGTCTTGGCGAATATTAGGTGATACTTCTTCATTAGGCGGTATTGTTCTCAGTACCAATGTGATCATAAGTTCAGTCAAAAAATATAAAATTTGCATACAATTATTATCAAAATGAGTTCAACAGCTCTTTTTGCGCTTAAAAAGGTTTGTACTTCATAGTTATATTCAAAACCGTTAAAAAATGTTGCAAGTGTAATCTAAATCCAAGTAGGTTTGGAGAGCTTTCAGATTTGCCTATTTTCGACTAAAATAAAATGAGGGGGATGAACCCTATTTCTTTTAAAATAACAAGTTAAAAACAGGAGGAACATGAAATAAATGAAAACAATATTGCAGGAGCTCCACACGAATAATTGGTTCAGCGGCCGGAGGAGGGATCAGCCTAATAGTGTGTATTGTGGTCATAGTTTGCTTCTGTAGATACTGTAATAGACGTCAAGCTTATGCGGGGTCAACAATTGTAAATAATCAATCAGTGTCTACAGTGACTACATGTAAGTCAAGTTATCTGAAAATAGATATAAGAAGATGTGGTATGAGTGCCAATCAGACAACTCTCCATCCAAGTCAAAAATATTAACTAATAAGTGATAAGTATCATTTAATTAAACGACAACACACATTTAGCCTTGATAATGTAGTATTTATGATGAAATCCTCTTAACAAATTCGGGTGCAGCTACATGCATTTGATCAAGTATGTTAACCATGTGACATCAGATTAAGATCAAATGACTTGTATTCTACGATGCTACGGTATCAAGAAAAAATCGGTCGGACTGAGACAAATATGGGCTACAAAAAAAAAATAATGGAATATAGAGTAAACGTCAATATGCAAATGCATTCCAGTTAAACTTGATTAAATTTTTTAAATACATGTTCAAATGATAACAGATTGAATGGTCCAAGGAACGTTCTAATATTACAAGTTATAACTTGATATGTCATTGGTAAAATAAATATATAAGTAATTATTTAAACTCAAATGGCACCCAAAGGATAACCAAAAGGCTATACTTAAATGTAAACTGAAAACGTACAATTAATGAGAACACCAGCTAATATAAAATACGCGAAAATAGAAACAGAATGCTTAAAGTACAATTGAGTTATGCCGATTTTTAATCACATAATGCACTTTCAATAGTATTTTAAAATTCAGTGTATTGTTTTCTTGCATGATTTACAGCTCAACAACAACAACAACAACAACAAGGCTTCAGTGCTCCATACTATCCACAACAGCCGGGATATCAGCCCCAGTACACATATCCTACTTACCCAGCCGGTCAGACAACTTACCCAGCCGGTCAACCAACTTACCCAACCGGTCAGCCAACTTATCCAACCGGTCAGCCACCACAGCAAACCCCTATGGTGGGATATTCTAACACTGCTTTCAGTCCTCCATCGTACGAACAAGCAGCCTATCAAACTAAGCCAAATGAACAACCGACTGCACCCATGCAGTAAATTCGCAAGGACATTGTACAACAAATTGATTATATAAACGGATGACTTATAACATAACGAATCTAACCAAGTTACTTCATTCACAAAAGTAAAGGCAGCATTGTGAATATGGTCATTCGATTAACCAATACATATACCGCTTATCAGAAAAATTAATAAATAACATGAAAATTTGAATGCTGCGTAATTTTTAAAAGTTTTTTTTCATATTCACTTTCTTATTGTGTATGTCTCAATGCATATAAAACAAATGCTTTTAATCATCCAAGAATAGCACATACGGGGGTATGGATTTCAATATATTACTAAAATTTTTAAATTGTAAAATATAAGAACTTTGAAAATGCAAATTATACCGCAATTCACAATAACAGAGAAGAAAGTAATGAGATTGTTCTAATAATATACTATGTTCGTATAAAGAACAACACTATTTTCTGATCATATTACGTCTTTGATTATAATTGTCGTCTGGCAAGAATTATACAACAACAAAAATATCTTAAATATATATCAGTCAAATTTGAAATTTGAGAAGAAAACACACTAATTTCTACAAATTGACTGTCGGTGATTCGATGGGATAGTTGGACTTTAAAATATTCTTGTTGCAGTCATAATACCGAAAATGACCAAACGTTTTAAGTCAAACCCGGGGGAAAAACAGATCTGCAATATACACATGGTACTTACACTCATGTACATTTACGATACGCGATACATATGTCATTGTGCTTTTCAAAATTTAGCACTCAAGTTATCCTTCCTGCATTTATTTGACAATCAACTTTTTTTAAAAATGTATCAAAATAAAGTATTCTTTCCTTTTAACTTTACAGTATGTTTTATTCAGAAAAGTAAATTTACTTTTCTGACGAGAAAAGTAAATTTACTTTTCTGACGTCACTTATAGTCAAAAAGTCGTTTATTTTTAATGCTTACATCTAAATTGCTTTTATAAAGTTTTATAATGCTTTGCTGTTTATATTCATTGATACAATTTTTAAAAATAAAGTTTTTCATTTTATAGTCATGTGTGTTTTTTTTATCGACGTATGGCCTATAAATTGATTTTCATAATGTTTCGTTAAGCAACCAACATTCTAATATGACGTTCTTCTTTAGCTTTGGGTACAAAGCCATGTTCTAATTCGAATAGAACATGGGCTGCACGTGAATGACGTCACAATTGAAATTGCTACGTCAGATGAATTTTGAACAAGGCCAGAGATCAAAATTGACATTTTTTGTTGGTGTTGTTCGCTAGGAAATTAAATAAAAACATTCTAAAAGTAAGTTTAAAATGTTTCTGTTCTTTTTTTTATTGACAAACTGTTGATTTTTCTATAACGTTTTTGTTCATCAAATCAAAATGGCGACATTTCGAGCGTCTACTATAGGTCCGCTTCGAAGTAGAAAAGTTCAAAATATTCCTATTAGAATCGAAATAATTCTATCATGCCATGCTCTATGCTAATTTTAACATGGGTAGGCATTATATTTGTAAACATTTAATACCTCGCTAACGCTCGGTATTAAGATATTAACAAATATAATGCCTACCCATGTTAAAATGAGCATAGAGCATGGCATGAAAGAATTATTTCTTAAATAAATCAATCATCATAATGTATATATATATTTGTACTTTGTAAATTTACAGTAGCCCTCTTGCCAAAATGTTATTTGAACAGTTTATAGGATTATCTCAGTTTTATATATATACATTTTCTGGAAAAAAGAGAAAATCACAACAATTCGTCCATCTTTTTAATCCGTAATGTGTCACAGTGAACTTCGTCATATAAAACTTGTAAAACGCGTAACAGGATCCTTGTCTTTCGCGGTTATTGTCAATCGTACCGTACCACGCCTCCTTCTTGTCTTATTGTCACATGAGGTCATGTGCATGCGAGTCATATTCTTAATCCGGTTTCTCACAAGCCCACAGAAAAAGTAGTAAATCTTCAGATATACTAGTTTGTTATGTTTTATGAAGATAACATTTGAGTACTGTAACACATCGTTTGGTGAAGAAGTTTCAAAATTAAAGAAAAAAAACCCAGACTCGAGATGTTTTCACTTTTTGGGACCTTTTTTTATTCTTTAGCTCAAAAGAGGGAAATAAGAAAAAAAAATCCCATTTTGAAAAAATAAAATGTTATACGTTAGGTACCTACACCGGCGATCCTTTATTTGTGGTCTTACTTAATATAAAACATCGAGTGGACTTATATAAATTTTTGAATGTATACCTTTACATTTTACAATTTATAAATATACTTATATACCTTAAGGGTTATTTATAGAACTCAGGTATTTGAATTTCAACTATTGATCAGTGGGCCTTTTAAAATCAAACATCCGTGAAATAGTACAATTACCAAGAAGTTTCAAAATGGAAGGACGACAGTTGTATTTGTTTTTATTTACTTTTCTTGCTTCTGGTAGGTAGAGTTTTATATAATTTATGAAGGAAGTCACATGTCAATACAAATGAAATGATATCGATTAAAAGTTATGGATTAGTTGACCAACTGTGTTACAAAAGTCTGAAAAGAATATTTATGCAGATAGTTACTAAACCATTATTATATGTACAATTTGAAAAAAAATATACATGACATGATAAACAGTGTCCTTTTAATATCTTTCTATTTATATATAATACAAAATTTTAGTCGGTTTTGACTCTCATAAGACGACCATTAACGTCGGTTGAAAACCAGGATCGATTTTATCATTATAGGTGATACTTTCGGTTATCGCCCTTGTCAACACTATTTTCAAGTTCTGTTTACATGTATATCAATTATTGAAGATTACTTTCCTGTACCGTTAACTTGTTCATCCTTGTCAACAGGTTCATTGATTTTAAATTTTCTGATTTTGTCCTTTTTAGCTCACCTGGCCTAAAAGGCCATGTGAGCTTTTCTCATCACTTGGCGTCCGTCGTCGTCGTCGTCGTCGTCGACGTCGTCGTCGTCGTCGTCGTCGTCGTCTGTCGTCGTTAACAATTTTTCAAACATCTTCTCCTCTGAAACTACTGAATGGATTTGAATGAAACTTAACATGATTGTTCCTTAGTATATCCTGCACAAAATGTGCGCTTCGATTTTTGATCCGTCAAAAAACATGGCCGCCGTTACTTAAAATAGAACATAGGGGTCAAATGCAGTTTTTGGCTTATATCTCAAAAACGAAAGCATTTAGAGCAAATCTGACATGGGGTAAAAATGTTCATTAGGTCAAGATCTATCAGCCCTGAAATTTTCAGATGAATCAAACAAACCATTGTTGGGTTGCTGCCACTTAATTGGTAATTTTAAGGAAATTTTGCAGTTTTTGGTCATTATCTTGAATATTATTATAGATAAAGATAAACTGTAAACAGCAAAAAAGATCAGCAAAGTAAGATCTACAAATAAGTTTATATGACCAAAATTGTCAATTGACCCCTTAAGGGGTTATTGTCCTTTAATGACAATTTTTCACAATTTGTTCATCATATTTGCTAACTTTAAAAAATCTTCTCCTCTGAAACTATTGAATGGATTTGGTTAAAACTTAGCATGGTTGTTTCTTAGATTATCCTGCACAAAGTGTGTGCTTTGATTTTTGATCCGTCAAAAAACATGGCCGCCGTTACTTAAAATAGAACATAGGGGTCAAATGCAGTTTTTGGCTTATATCTCAAAAACGAAAGCATTAAGAGCAATCTGACATGGAGTAAAAATGTTCATTAGGTCAATATCTATCAGCCCTGAAATTCTCAGATGAATCAAACATCCAATTGTTGGGTTGCTGCCACTTAATTGGTAATTTTAAGGAAATTTTGCAGTTTTTGGTCATTATCTTGAATATTATTATAGATAAAGATAAACTGTAAACAGCAAATATGATCAACAAAGTAAGATCTACAAATAAGTCAATTTGACCAAAATTGTCAATTGACCTCTTTAGGAGTTATTGCCCTTTAAAGACTTTTTTCACAATTTGTTCATCATGTTGACTTACTTTAAAAAATCTTCTCTTATGAAACTGCTGTATCAATTTCAGCCAAACTTAGGCTAAATGAGTTTCAGAGTATCTAGTATAAATTTTATATTTCATTTCCTTGTATGTCAAGAAACATAGCTCCTATGGCTAAAATAGAACATAGGAGAAAATGATTTTTTTTTGCTTTTGAAGAAAATAGGACGATTCAAAGAACATTTAAATAAATTGAAAAGCCAAAATAATCATTGATGAGAGATTAAACCAAAAAAATTCAGGTGAGCGATTCAGGCTCTTGAGAGCCTCTTGTCTATATTGTTAACGTGATCGTCCTTGTTAACTCTTAATTTTAAGTTTTCTGATTATTTTCATTTTAAAAGGAGTAGGTCCGGTAAGGACCGATTTTGGCCTCAAATTTCAGGTTCATCTGACGAAAGACTTTGACCACTTTTTAAATACTTAAGTGTCTGTTTTATTTGAATTAATTAGTTTATGTGAAAGATTTTAACAGATCAAGTCATTAAAAACCATCCGATTCAAGCTCAAATATGCAAAATCTACCAAATATGCCGAAAAATGTCATTTTTCAGTTGGTTTTTGGTAAAAATGAAAGTGGCCGCATCCGTGTTCATTCTCAACCTTTATTTCTGTTATGTATTATCATCAAATACAACTTACATTTTAATATTAAGGATGAACACGAATGCGGCCACTTTCGTTTTACACGAAAACCGTCTAAAATTTAACTAAAATGCTAGAATTATGAAGATTTCAGTAATTTAGCATGACTTAATGGTGCTAGTACCGGATATATGTACATTGTATTGTCAAAAACAGCCCATATTTATGTAGCAGAAGCATTCTACTGTCTAATGAATAACTAAAAATTACATTTTAACAATTTTGTAAAACAGCTATATTTTGGGGCCAAAAAGGGGTCTTTCTGAACCTACTCCTTTATAGAAGGTGTGATTAACCACACCTTGAAATAGTCAAAATATTATGTCACAGACAACACTGAGTATCCTAATCCGAAATACGCAAAGGGAGCTAAATCCCGAAGAGAATTTATACTTTGTCTTGGTCCGATCGCTCTGGGTCTTCTTGCTGGTAAATACAATACCCGTCGTTTTACTCAAAGTTTATTCAAATACTATGTCACCAAAATGGTAGTAGATTCTGAAAAAAAACTGAGTATGTCAATAAGGAAAAAAATCATGTCTCATCATTAACTGCTTTACACATTTTTGAATACTCTGATAAAATTTACACAAAATGGGTTACATTTTTGAAGTGAGTATTTTATCATTTAACATGTCATGTAATAACATAACGTTACCAACTTTTGTGTACCAGATGCGCAATTACATTAATTTATTTTCAGTGATGCTCGAGGCTAAACTATTTGAAAATTATTAAAAAAAAAGAGCTCATGAAAGAGATAGTGACTTTGACAAGAAGAATAGCAATAAAAGCGCTGTGTGTGTGTGTTTTTGTATGCATGTACTGATGTTCTGTCTTGGAAAGATACCCCATATCTTTTGGTGTTTTTTTTTTTTTTTAATCATAAAGGTATATTTAAAAATGATATCGATTTGTTAAACTTAATGTATATCGTGTAATTCACACTCTTTCTTTCCATTATTCATTACTGTTATCATTATACAGTATTTATAACAGCACATTATATAATATTAAAATTACCCTATGCACTTTAAAAAATAAATCAATTCAAATTAATATATAAGTATTATACTATTAAAAGCTCCGATCTGTGTAATAGCTGTTCACTATATTGTTGGGATACTAGGTTCGAATCCTTCTACAGAACTGACTGTCTGAATAATCTGTCATATAACTATAGTTATAAAATTGAGAATGGAAATGGAGGTGTCTAAGAGACAACAATCCGACCATAGAATAGACAACAGCAGAAGGTCACAAATAGGTCTTCAATGCAGCAAGAAATTCCCGCACCCGGAGGGTTCCTTCAGCTGGCCCCTAAACAAATATATATATATATATATACAACTCGTCTAAACATCAACCCAACAATGTTAGATCTGTAAATTTGCTTTCGCAAATTTTGGTTCTTCCCTCGCCGGGATTCGAACCCATGCTACTGTGATATCGTGACACCAAATCGCCTGCACTGCAGCCGTCCCGCTAGACCACACGACCACCTGGGCTCTCAAAAAAAGAGCTATCGCTGGCCGTGTGTTACCTTTCCGCGTCAGTTTTAATCTAGCGGCGTACTGCAGTACATGATATATAAGGCATGAAGATGTTATTGTTACAGATCAGCTAAATTATCTATAGTAAAGGATCCTACAAATTAATATAAGATACAGTCACAGAAAATAATTATATTTATAAGTACGTCTGAGTCAGTGACAACCCTACAACAGATGTATCCATCGGATCACCATCAATGATGGTGATACATGGCTGTGTACATAATGTATATACAACTCGTCTAAACATCATATATATATATATATAATGTATCACCATCATTGATGGCGATCCGATGGATACATCTGTTGTAGGGTTGTCACTGACTCAGACGTACTTATAAATATAATTATTTTCTGTGACTGTATCTTACATTCATTTGTAGGATCCTTTACTATAGATAATTTAGCTGATCTGTAACAATAACATCTTCATGCCTTATATATCATGTACTGCAGTACGCCGCTAGATTAAAACTGACGTGGAAAGGTAACATACGGCCAGCGAAAGCTCTTTTTTTGAGAGCCCAGGTGGTCGTGTGGTCTAGCGGGACGGCTGCAGTGCAGGCGATTTGGTGTCACGATATCACAGTAGCATGGGTTCGAATCCCGGCGAGGGAAGAACCAAATATTTGCTTTCGCAAATTTACAGATCTAACATTGTTGGGTTGATGTTTAGACGAGTTATATATATATATATATATACTATAGTTCAGTGATGATGAACGCCATACTAAATTCCAAATTATACACAAGAAACTAAATTAAAAATAATACAAGACTAACAAAGGCCAGAGGCTCCTGACTTGGAAAGGCGCAAAAATGCGACGGGGTTAATTAAACATGTTTATGTGATCTCAGATATAGTTGTGTATTTAACCAAGAATGGTCAGACTCTGTTCGAGGGTAAAACTTTTAATGGGCTAGAGTTTACAATAACACTGTCCTAATGTGTTCTGTGGCACCATTGATTGTTTGAATCTGTTCTACGGTAGAGCTGTCAGAATATGTTAAAATAGGATAGAGCTGTCAGAATCAGTTCTAGAGTAGAACTATCAGAATATATTCTAGGGTAGAACTATCAGAATATGTTCTAGGGTAGAACAGGAACTTATATATATATATTGTCACCGACTCAGACGAACTTATAAATATAATTATTTTCTGTGACTGTATCTTACATTAATTTGTAGGATCCTTTACTATAGATAATTGAGCTGATCTGTAACAATAACATCTCCATGCCTTATATATCATGTACTGTAGTACGACGCTAGATTAAAACTGACGAGGAAAGGTAACACACGGCCACGAAAGCTTTATTTTTGTGAAGCCCAGGTGGTCGTGTGGTCTAGCGGGACGGCTACAGTGCAGGTGATTTGGTGTCACGATATCTCAGTAGCATGGGTTCGAATCCCGGCGAGGGAAGAACAAAAAATTTGCGAAAGCAAATTTACAGATCTGACATTGTTGGGTTGATGTTTAGACGAGTTATATATATATATATGTTGGATATACTGTTCCCGGGGCAGAGATGTCAGATTCTGTCCTAGCGCAGAACTGACAAAATCTGTTGTAGGGTAGAACTGTCAGAATCAGTTCTAAGGTATAACTATACTAATGTTTCATAGACTTGTTGATCAGGTTTTTCTCTATTACTATTATTATAAATGTTTCCTGTGTAGTTTAGTTAAGTGTACAGTGGGAAAATCGAAAATATAATTGACATGTTAAAGGCCTTGTAATGCACTTCTTTCAGTAGTTTAGTACACAAACACCTTTTAAAAAAATCTTCTAATTCAAGAAATGTCACAATATGGTATGGTAAAATTGTCCATAAGTTTTCTAAGACATCATACACAGCTTTTTACGGTTCTGAAGGATGTCTAATAGGCTAGCGTTGTCTTGATTACCTTCGCTATATTTGGCAAAACTTTTAGGAATTTTGGTCCTCAATGCTCTTCAACTTCGTACTATATTTGGCCTTTTTAACTTTTTTGGATTCGAGCGTCACTGATGAGTCCTTTGTAGACGAAACGTGCGTCTGGCGTACACTAAATTTGGTCCTGGTATCTATGATGAGTTTATTTACAACCACTCGGTCGATGCCACTGCTGGTGGAGATTTATTTCCCGAGGGTATCACAAGCCCAGTATTCAACTGAATTCAATTGTAATGCCACTTATCGCAATTATGAGGCGACTGTGAATAAGAAAATGACTGGTGTATCCATTTTATTATTTGATATTAGTTTCTAATCCTAATGTCATAACACAAATTATATATTTATAGATTATTGTTGATCATCTCAACGAGATTTATTTTTTCAAGTCGCTTGAGCCGGTACGGCGAACGCGAAAAAAGCAATCGAGTTGAGATGATCAATGATAATCTGTTTATCGCTTTTTTTTTTCTTTTTTTTTTTTTTTTTATATATATACCTATGACGACGTTGTCAACTTCATGTCAATTTCATTAGCAACGCCACGTGCCTCCTTAGTTCCTAGCGATGATTTCCCATCTCAAGCGAGTAGCATATGAAAAATTTACCCCAAAAAAGATAAAGGACAAATGCACAAAATAGATCAAAATAGTGATATTTATAGATCATCGGTGATCATCTCAACGAGATTGATTTTCTCGCTTGAGCCGGGACGGCGAAAGGCTCAAGCGAGAAAGGCAATCGAATTGAGATGAACAATGATAATCTTTTTATTGCTATTGTACTTATGTCAACTTCATGTCAATTTCGTTAGCAACGCCACGTGCATGCTTAGTTTCTAGCGATAATTTTCCATCTCAAGCGAGTAGCATGATATGTAAATTATCACAAAAAAAGATCAAAGGAAAAATGCACAAAATAGCGATAAAAATATATATATATCATTTGCAATTAATTGTGTTGTTTTGTAGTGATCCAGAGCACGGCTACATGCTATTACTACTCTACTAGTTCTTACTGCATGTACAACTATGGCAGTCATTGGTAAGTAACTTATTGATAAGAAAATCAATGCTTCATTTTTGTATTGCGATATGAAACCTTTTAACCCAGAAAAATCAAAGGGGCAAAACTAGCATTTATATTTAAACTAAATCGTCGACCTACGCATAGCGAACTTGGTCTTCTCACATATGAACTTGTAACTTGTCAAGGGAAATTTTCGAAGAGTCTAATTCTTCTAAAGTCAGTTTTGGATGTTGCAATCGGAATCTTATTTTTTCCTTAATAATTTCTAAATTCCTCAACAGGAATTTCAGAAAAAAATGGAATTATCATGTCAGAAGCAAAGCATTGACGTCTGAGCTGAAATAAATGATTTTATTTTAAATGTTGAAAATCAATTTCTTTATAATATACAAAAAGAAAAGTACGGAAGCGTATTAGGGCCATTTTTTTTTCTCTCTCAAATTTTCGACTTTAAACTTGGAATTATCAACTTTATTTCCGTAAGTAAGCTATTATAAACGTTTGTACAACATTGATAATGGTGAAAATAATTTGAAATGTGAAAATATTACAGGAGCACCGCACGAATAATTGGTTCAGCTATTGGAGGAGGGATCAGTTTCGTTATTTGTATTGTGGTAATGGTTTTGTTATGTAGATTCTGTAAAAGACGTCCAGCTTACAATGGATCAACAATTGTAAATAATCAATCAGTGTCTACAGTGACTACCAATGCATGTAAGTTTATTTGAAAAAAAAATATAAGAAGATGTGGTATGAGTGCCAATTGGACAACTCTCCGTCCAAGTCACAATTTGTAAAAGTAAACAATTATAGGTCAAATTACGGTCTTCAACACGGAGCATTGGTTCACACCGAACTACAAGCTATAATAAATCGCGATAAAAATGCCTAGTGTAAAACCGTTCAAACAGGAAATTAAACCAACGGTCCAATCTATATTATAAAAAAAAACGAGAAACGAGAAACACGTATGAGTCACATCAACAAATGACAACCACTGAACATAAAGTTCCTGACATAGGACAGGTGCAAACAAATGCAGCGGGTTTAAACGTTTTAATAGGTACCAACCTTCACCCTTACCTGAAACACTTATAGTGTAACATCACAACATAGAAAGACACTATAAAATATCAATTAAGATGGCTCAACTCAATCAAAAGACATATTATCAAAAATAAGGGAACATACACTGAACGAATACTTTGATCTATGACACAATGTAAATTCAAAATCAAATGTCCATATTAACTATATATTAAGTGAGTTGCATAGGCGGATCCAGGGGGGGGGGGGCGGGCCCCCTTTTCGTGGGAAAAATTTGGTTGATTATATAGGGAATCATTGAAGCATGAATGGAGCCCCCCCCCTTAGGTCAGTCAGCGGTCCCCCCTTAGGAAAAGTTCTGGATCCGCCACTGATATGGAATGCATGATAAAACAACTTAGACCTATGGCAATTCATTGGCTTGTCCAAATAAGCAAAATCTTATTACAACCGATACTAATTTATGGGGTCACTAATTGTTTAAGGTCAACATACAAAACAAAGACTATCAGAAATATGCTCGATATATAAAACATAGAAGCATTTTTTGTGTTCGATGCACATCCTTATCAAAATAATTCTGCTGGCGAAATTAACAAGCTTATTCATATCTGCATGGTTTCCACTCGTTTAACGCTGTTGAGTTATTTTAAACCCGAAACAAGCAACACGGCTTTAAGGGAACACATTATCGCCCTATTGGTGATGTTTTTAAACTTCAAAATATTTCAAGTATCATATATTACAGTTGATTTACATTTTTAATACTCCAAGTTCATCAGCTTTTGTCAAAATATTATATAAAGATACGACAAAGATTTTATTGATTTAAAAAAAATCTTTGAACTTTTGACTGAATCTCAAATGGTTGCACAGCCGACGATGAGAGAATAGATATGTTGTCTCGCTTTGTCTCGCTTTTTCTCGACAAAAACCAGAGAACCCGTTAATTACGGTAACATGGAACAAGGTTTTATGCTGACGTACGTAAGGAACTTAAGGAGCACATAATACATTATTAAAAATCATACCTTAATGATATGATCAATGGAATCGTGACAGCTTTAGTTACCTCAGTTAGTACCTGTAATCATGGCTACAATGCAAAATTGTTTGCATCACTTGAAATATGGAGGTCTCGGTGGTCGATAGGTCTAAGTGTTCGAACTATTGTATTACAAGCTGTCAAGACTGAGGTTGTACATGTACATGTAAGTTCAAATCCGGCACGTGGCAGGTGCACTCGATGCAAGTATCTATTGATTTGGGTTGTCAGTTTTTCCTACCCAAGGTCGGTGGTTCTCTACAGCTCCCTTCGCCAATACTGTGACCCCATCGAAATACCATAAAAGTGCTAAAGTGGTGTTAACCACAAATCAACCAATATATCAATCAATCTTGAAATAAGTAAAATGTCAAGTTTTATTTACTATTTTGAGATTTTCATGATTACCACATATTTTCACATATATCCAAAATATGTCAAGGAAGGAAAATAAACTTAACAATAAACCAATTCGGATTATAACCAATGACACTATGTAAGGTGTAAATCTTGGTTTAACTTAACCTATAACGCAACAAGGAGTTTAATGTTGCAACAGTTCATTTGAGTAGAGAGTAAAGTAGACACTCCAAATAAGTTTCGTTAATGGACAAAGCAATGCATTTTATACAACACGCGAGGCATTGGGTCGCGTAGTACCAACGAACAGGGGAACAACGAACGACAATAGAAACTTGCAACGCGTAAAATTTTATCATAGAATAAAAGCCTTTTTATTCATGTCGATCTTTATTATAAATAAACTTTCGATAGCATTTTTTGAAATCGTGTGTATTTATATTCATTATTTTATTTACAGCTCAACAACAAGGCTACAGTGCTCCATACTATCCACAACAGCCAGGATATCAGCCACAGTACACATATCCTACTTACCCAGCCGGTCAACCAACATACCCAACCGGCCAGCCAACACAGCAACCCCCTATGGCGGGTTATTCTAATATAGCATATAATCCTCCATCGTACGAGGAAGCATCCTATCAAACTAAGCCAAATGAACAACCGACTGCACCACCGCCACAGTAAATATGCGTCCAATTGAACGAAGGATAATATTTGCTAGCAGAGTGAAACATCGTTTTAACTTTATTTAATGGAACTTTCCTTTTATATATATTGGAACTCTCATTCTTTGTGTACAAATGCATGCGTATGCAACATTGATTTAATTCAAACAAGAACTTTAGAAAATGCATTACTCGAATATATAGTAAATGCCATTGGCAATACCAAAGAGCATAGCCATGAGTCTCAGATTGTTTGGTATTTATTATGTAATGATTTAATTTTAAATGTTACGCGTCTTCTGAATGGCTGATAGTGTTTTATCTATCAGGTCATAAACATAATTTTATCATGTGACTGTGACGTCATCAACGTTTTTTCACTTTTTATTCCGGTTTAATTATTAAAAATTTAACTTGGAATCAAATTATAAAGAATGCTTGTAATACTTTTTCTGCCTATTCAAAATAACATAAATATGTGGTGCACACTTTAAAATAACACGCTACGCGGGTTATTCAGTGTGCACATATTTTAAAATGTTATGTCTTTAAAGACAGAAAAAATATTACAGTCAATCCTTAAATGTTTTTCGAATACTTGGGTATTTTTTTCCCTAACATATAACAACATCGTATTTGTTTATATTTCTTGAGTGATAAAATACATGAAAAAGCGCTTAAAATTTAACTTCAAATTGCATGTCATTTTAAACATTTCTCAGGGTGAAATTATTATATGCATAAATAGAGGTAACTATTAAGGAACGAATATCCGAATTAATTATTAGTAATGCTTGTTGAAAGCCACATGATGACCTGTGTCTGCTTACATCTTCGTCACTTTGACTCGTGTCTCTTGTTCAATATACATCTTATACTTGTATTGCTATAGGTTTCATACCGACAAAGTTTTTTTTTAAATCCCCTGTCTGTCATCTCGTTATCAGCGCTGGAGAAAAAAGGCAGCGCAGATAAAGCTTAATAGTCGAAGTGTTCAACAAAGGAATGTTTGACACGATCGATTTTGATAGATAAAAACTCTACCTTAACAAACATAAATTGTAAGACTTCTACATGGTGTTGATTTATAAAAGATCAATTCTTATATTAAGGTACTTGAAAAACATATAATTACTATACACACTCAGATAAGTTTTGAAAATATGTAAACATGTGATTGTGTGAGCCCATAAGTAACTTTTTTGTTTAGTAATTATATGTTGCATGTGCAAGTTGCTCAATCCTTTTCATATCGTAATTAATAACATACGGTTTGGATCAAAATACCTTTAGTTAACAAACATAAATAATAAATTGAAAGCTTTCTATGGTATCATAATTCACAACAATAGTGACATTCATTTCACCTTTCTTTTTTGTAAGTTGTAACCTTTGTAAAAAAGGATCCAAATAAATCATACATTACATCTGCTACAAAGAAGTTTTTGTGATGAAATAGAAAAGAGTGTTTCGAAAACACTCCTTATTATTATGCGATTTTAGGCAAATGTTTTGTGTACACAAACATATGTAACATTGTGTAAGCATATGCAGAGATCGATGTCGTTTGAATGAGATCATGCAAATATCACATGCATTATCAAATATGAGTGTGATATTCTAAATTTACAAGTATTATGCTTAATACAATGATTCTATATTGAAATAAAGTCTTTCATTTTGTAGTAATGTGTGTTTTTAATTGAAGATGGAACAGTTAAACTTAATACAGGTTTATTTTTTTGTTAGCTTGTGTTGGCTTTCTTTCGCAGAAGTGTTCGCATTGCGTTCACATTCAAACTTTTATTCAGTACGTACATGTACATCATACTAGCTTGACCACGTGGTGTTCAATGTCCTTTGTTGTTGGTCTGCCATCAGTGTTGGTTGCTGATATGGTCTGTTGTACTGTTCAATATTGTTTATACATTTTTCTTTGTTATGTATTATTCAAATATATAAGATCCTATAACGTCACATTTCAATGCAAAATAAACTGTAATTAAATCGCTTGTCAAAATGAGCGAAAGTACAGTTTTGATTGAAGTAATTTTATCTTCGCATGCAGCTTTCTCTTCGTGGTATTAAAGGTGTTTAGAGATTGTTTGGAGTATGGAACATCCCTAGACCAGATTATTATATAACATTATAGTAGAACTGTATTTAGACTTAACACATGACATGGGTAAAATCTCTTTGTTCTTACTGTGCTATAATCTTAATAATGCACAGCTAAGGTGTGCATTAACTACCTCAGATAACTGCACAGTTCAAATCTATTCTTACCTTTAGGGGCGTTTCCTGGATTCTGAAAGGGGTGTTACATGTATTCTATTAAATTAAAAAATACCAACGATTGTAGCGAGAATAAAAATGTTACGTTGTCCAATTCAAGGATGAACAACCTCTCCCCCCCCCCCCCTCCCCCATTTTTTTTTTAAATCCGCCATTTGACTTGAAGTTACAAAAAAGTTGATCAATTAAACACTTTGTACAAACATCGTAGTTTCAAAATAAGAAAAGAAAATGATGGATTGATTTTTTTTGTTTTTAACGTAACTTTTAAGAGAGCAACATTTCGGCTATTCCGTGGCGCCCAGTTTTTATTGGTTAAGGGAGCCGAAGTGCCGGAGAAAACCACACACCTTTGATAGGAATACTGACCGTCCCAATCAATTGAAATTGGAGTCGAAAACTTCCGCACGGGGGAGTTCGCCCTCAAACCCTCAGTGATAACTAGTGATTACAGTAAAAAAAAAACTACTTAGACGTCTTGGCAAACCAGGCTCCTGATGAAAAAAGAAAGGTTTCTCCTTCCTTTTTTATTATCTAAAATGGGACATAACATATTTTATTTTATTTCGTGTGTACACAATGTAAATCTTAAATCAGTGTTTTAAAGTCAGAACAGATAATAACATTTTTTTCTAGTTTCTGCCAAAAAAAATTCATGTATTTTTAAAAGAATATTTAAATAAATTAATTCTGAATTAAATAAGTTTTAGACTCAATGAAATTCATTACAATTTTTTGGCATATTAATTCATATAAAGGGACTCTTTGTGTATCGAATTATTTGGGGTCGGAAAGGGGTGTGTGTTAAAGGGGAGTCTCATTTTGGGGGTTCCGATCCCGGATCCCGCTTACTGTTTTGTCAGATTCCCTTATCCCGCTTACACTATGTACGTAAACAATTCTCATTTTTTTTGGTCATTTCCCGGGACCCGCTAGACCTCATTTCCCGTTTTCACGACACAATAATTTGACTTTCACGTGTCACGCTTACAAAAAAATCGGCAATCCCGCGTCACGCTTAGACCCAAATGAGACCCACTTAAAGATTCAAGTGGAATGAGAATCATTATTTCTGTTTATTTAACATTTTAAATTTATGTACTAACATCTTCCTCGGTTCATCTTTCTCTAAACATATCAAACATATCATTAAGAAAAGAAATTAATCTTTACTCAATAACACCGATTTTAATTGGCACTGATAATATTTTTTTTTAATAAATTTAACAATGTAACAATTTAGGAATTCAAAACTTACCAAGCTCTTACTACTAGATCTTACTACATAAAGCCTCGTTTCTCCCTTTCTTTACTATACAAGAAACTTTCATAGGAGTCGTGGATTGCGGAATATCTTCCGCATATTTCTAAAACGTTTACGTAAATTGATGGCGTCATGTGTTAAAACAGTTATTGGCCAATCAAATCGGTATATTGGATTTAATCTGCACGCTCGTGTGACCCTTTAACCCAAACTCCTACGTCGTTCGGGTTAATCAGGGTCACACAAGCTGTGCAGATTAAATCCAATATACCGACTTGCTTGGTCAATAACTATAACTTCATTATATTGTCAGTTTATTTTGATCGTAACTCTCTTCCTTCATGGATCATAAACAACTAGAATCACATGACTGAACCTTGTCGAACTAAAAATAAACCTTAACACATGGTATGGGTAAAATCTCTTTGTTCTTACTGTGCTATAATCTGGATAATGCACAGCAAAGGTGTGCATTAACTACCTCAGATATACTGCACAGTTCAAATCTATTTTTACCTTTAGGGACGGTTCCTAGATTTTAAAAGGGGCGTTATTCTATCAAATTAAAAAAATATATCACCGAGCGTAGCGAGACTCAAAACAATATTGACGATTTTAAGGCAAAACACGATAATTTGTCCAATTCTTGGGTGAACGACATGTTCGTCCCCACCCCCGAATCCACCATCTGCCTTAAAATTACGACAAAACTGAACTTTGTACAAACATCGTAGTTTCAGAATAGGAAAAAAGAAAGGTTTCTCATTCCTTTTTTTTTCATCTTAGCTTGAACATAAAATGTTTCAGTATTATATTTTGCGTACAACATAAAACTTAAATCAGTGTTTTAAAGTCAGAAAGAAAGTTAAAACAATTTTTGGTAACTTCCGCCAAAAAGAAATGTATCTAAGAATATCCGAATAAAAGAAATCTGATTTGGACTAGTTTTAGATTCAATGGAATTTATAACGACTTCTTGAATATCTATTCCCCATATTTTTGGATCGAATTTGAAGGGGTCATATTTAAGTTTGTTATAAAACAGGGAGATTAGCTAGAGATCAATCAGACTTCATTTAGATGGACTTGTCAGTAGATACAAAGAATTTGGGGGAGGGGGAGTAAAAGATTGGAAAGAGAAAAGTATTTTCTGTTTATTAAACATTTAAAATTTAAAATATAACATCTAATTCTTCCTCGGTTTATCTTTCTCTATTAAAAAAAATGGGAATAGATTTAATAGAAACATTAAAAAAAAAATCTACCATTAAATTGCAATTTTACAATAAGTCTAAACCTAAAAAAAAGTTATCAATTTAAAACTTACCAATGGAAGTCGTGTTTTCCCCTTTCTTTACCCTACAATAAACTTTCCTAGGATCCGTGGATTGCGGAATATCGTCCACATATAAAACGTTCACGTAAATTAATGACGTCATGTGTTTTAAAAAACAGTTATTGGCCAATCAAATCGGTATATAAAATTTAATCTGCACGCGCTCAGGATGACCCTTTAACCCGAACTCCTACGTCGTTCGGGTTAATAAGGGTCACCTGAGCTGTGCAGATTAAATTCTATATACCGACTTGCTTGGTCAATAACTATAACTAATAAACTTGCTACTCTGAAACACGTGGTGTGCACTGCTTGGTCCGACTACCCGAATTGCTCCAGGCTACACTTTCTTCATTTGTCACACAGAAGAAATATCCGTTCAAATGATCATTATATATAAAAAAGAAGATGTAATATGATTGATTGCCAATGAGACAACTGCCCACAAGAGACCAAAATGACACAGACTTTAACAATTATAGGTCACCGTACGGCCTTCAACAATGAGCAAAGCCCATACTGAATTTTATTTGCTCTACTTGTAGACACAATCTCTTTTCCTCTTGCAACTTATCACCAAAATTTACCCGAAGTGTATCACTATAACTAAAGCAAGAACTATCAAACCGTTCTGGAGGAACCGATTTCCTTTTCGTATTTTGATTGAGTTCGTTGTGCTCAGTCATCCTGTATAGAAATGTGCAACGACTGTTGTTGGTCTTTTCCTCTTTTTTCTTTTGACGGTGGTCCTGTCTGTTCCTTTTTACTAACATTTTCATATTCGAATGAAAGTGGTTAGTTAACTTACTTATTATGTATAAAAATTTCTAAAAATCTTGTTCATTAAAGAAAAATTCATGATGTGTTTTATCTTAAACGTATTGCATACCGTTCATTATTACAATTTTTTATATAAAGATCTTATGAACATCGCCCCCTCCCCCCAAAGGGTGACTGGGGAATAGAAATATGGTCTTTTGTTCTTCTTCCGACCGGCAGTAAAATGCTTGCCGAAGTGAGGCGTCCGTTTGGCTGTGCGGGATGTATCAAGTACGCAGTCACGTCCGTTCAGATTGGGGACGTTAAATCCGATGCCTCGCGTAAGGAGAGTGCCACGCTCTTTGCACGTTAAGAACCCTTGCAACAACTCTTTGAGGGGTCCGTAGGTGGCCTGTTGCAAGACAGAATTTCTGTCCCTATCCAATATACCCTCATTTTCCAGTGACAGTCCAAATTTCCCCGACCATCATCCCAGATGGCCTCTTTTGTATCAACCTACCTATTGTATTTATTGTAAACTTGTTCTCGTCCTGAATATGCATTGAATATTTGCCACTGGACGTTCAGCAACCAACAATCAATCAATATGAACATCCGCTTCTGTAAATGAAGCCACAATCAAAATTAATTGACATCTTTAATAATTAAATTCCAATAAAAATTAAAAAAAATTACAGATTAAATAAAAAGTTACAAGAAATAATTGTAAAAATCAATGTAAAACACTTAAAAATACAATAAATAATTAATTAAAACACAGGAGATTTACCCGATTAACGCTGGACTAGTTCTTTTTGAAGAACAATACAGCTTGACCAAGTAGAAATTTTTATTCTAGAAAATGAAATCGTTCGAGTTACGCATTAGCGAACCATAAAGATGTAAATAATTCATACATGTACGTTGTAACACAAGTAGTAGAAGCAATTAATACTGGCTGTAAATCACTGAAGCAAACACATCGACATACTTTGTTAATTAATTTTTAATACTTTGTTTTGTATCTACATACGGTTAGCCTATAGGTAAGTCCATCTATCAAATTTATATGGTTAAATAACGAAATATTTCTCTATGATAAAGCTTAAAAAAAAAATTTATTTTAATTATATATATATATCCGTGAAAGGTCATTTTAAAGGTAAACGTACATATTTTACACGTACAAACTGTGTACGATTTGAATTAAAAAAAGGGGGAAGATATCGCGAACAAAACATTAAAAACCCATAATTTGAAGAGAACCGAATTACCGCGTCGCCGGACAAACGAAAAATAGAAAATTCCCTACGATATCTAGGAAGAATTTCGTATGAAGTTTAAAGAAACTGACATTTTCACCGATTAATAAACACTATAACAAAGAACATCGATTTACTGAAGTTCTCAACATTACCAAATTTCTTATTGAGATAAACAACCAACAGTAAGTCCAGTCAAATGAGCATTTAAATAGGGTTGTGAAAGCAGCAAGTATAGACTTTGTCTTTTTATATTGTGATGATACACTATTCTTTCAGGTAAGGGGAAAGGTTGGTGTCTATTAACACGTTTAAACCCGCTGCATTTGTTAGCACCTGTCATAAGTCAGGAACTTGTTGTTCAGTGGTTGTCGTTCATGTGATTCATAAGTGTTTCTCGTTTCTCGTTTTTTTATATAATTGAGACCGTTTGTTTTTCTGTTTGAACGATTTTACACATGTCATTTTCGGGGCCCTTTATAGTTTGCTGGTCCATTTGAGTCAAGGCTCCCTGTTGAAGGCCTTACTTTGACCTATAATGGTCTACTTTTGCAAATTGTGACTTTGAGAGTTGTCTCATTGGCACTCATACCTCATCTTCTGAAATCTATTCACTATTTCAATAAAAAAAACTATGGACAAATAAATAAGCCCTGATTTCAAAACCAATAAGAGTTTAAATGTTGTCTCATTGGCACTCATTCCCCACCTTCTGATATCTATTCATTATTTCATTATTTGAATAAAAAAAACTATGGACAAATAAATAAGCTCTGATTTCAAAACCCATAAGAGTTTAACTGTTGTCTCATTGGCACTCATACCCCATCTTCTGATATCTATTCATTATTTCATTATTTCAATAAAAAACACTATGAACATAAGCTACGATTTCAAAACCGATAAGAGTTTTAACTGAGCCAATTTGATGGAGAGTAGTCTCATTGTTACTCATACCTCATCTTCTGATATCTATTCATTATTTCATGAAAAAAACTATAAACAAATAAATAAGGTCTGATTTCTAAACCGACAAGAGTTTAACTGTGCCAATTTGTTATCCGATTGTACTGCTTAAGTTTTGGTGCTCCTTTCGTTGGAAACATTTGGTTGACTATATAGGGAATCACTTGAGCATTACTGGAGCGTGCACCCCCTTAGGTCAGTCAGCGCCCCCCTTTTCATGAAAAGTCTGCATCCGCCACTTGTTATGGTATAATCATGGAGTAGAAAAGTAAAACGATGTTTCATCGTGTGTGAGGAAGTACAGTAGTTTCTCCTTTTGACCAAATACAACCAGTTAAAATAAAGTATAATGATACAAAATTGAAAGGCATTGAGTACCAACAGTTCCGAAGGGTTTAATAAAAAAAAGCTACTTGTTATGTAATTTACTTATCATATATGTTTTTCTTTATCTTTATCTGTATCTAAACTTAAGTTTTTATGTCGTACCTTCGCTTGCTTCTGCTGAAAACATTGTATAATTTATAAATAAAAACAAATTGGAACTTCGGTATATACATTTTAGGCGCTTTTCTTTCTTAAGATCATCGGACCTCGAAAAGTGGCCTTTGTGTGTCAGCATGGTGACATATATTTCTTGATGGTATCACTCACCCGAAAATACTTACTGGCAATGGAATCAGATTTCTAGCAAAGAATTAGTGATGAAATCCGCGTAGAAAAATGTTTAATGTTATTCAGAATTTATGATCAAAACATTGTCATTGAAGAGGGAATCTTTGCTTTAAAATGTAAACGTATTTGACAACAGGACGTATTTCTTACATCTTTAGAATTTTGATTCTATACACTGACTATCAACTTTCATTTCAGAAATAAAATGACGGCAATCAACGTACGATTAACTAACAATCATAATTCCCATAATCTGAGTAGAAATGACATCATTCATTGGATAAATAGTATCTTAAATACCAACTACAACAAGATTGAAGAGCTCAGTACAGGTAGTAAACCTTTTTATGTGCTGAAAACAGTTGCTTTTTATTATTGAAATTTTAGAGTGACGTATTTCGAAATAGATAGATATCAACAGGCAGTCTGGCAAACTGAACACACAACACATTGATCTTAAATCAAAAATGAAAACTTCAGAAACGTTATAGTTGACCATGTTACATTACATCCTTTCCAACCTTTAAAATTTGTGACTGTGAACGAGAAATAGTAGATTTAGAGAACAATTATTACATGTGAAAAATATCGTATGTCGCACTGATGATATTGCTTGGTATAAAAAATAGGAACTTTGACCCAACTTACGAAATGAAAGGAAATATATTTAAAAAACCCAAAAGGACACGGAGAAGTAAAAGGTTAAAACCCCTCATTTCCCTGAGGAATGGTTGCAAGGCTAGTATGTATACTGTCATAAATGTTTTAGCTACATATACACAGGAAGATGTGGTATAATTGCCAATGAGACAACTTTTTATAAAAAAAACCAATTATACAGAAATTTACAACTATAGGTCACCGTACAGCCTTCAACAATGAGCCATACTGCATAGTCAGCTAAAAAAAGCCCCTAATGACAAATGTCAAACAATTCAAAGGAGAAAACTAACGGCTTAATTTATGTAAAATAATTGAACGAAAAACAAATATGTAACAGAGCAACAAATGAAAACCACTAAATTATAGGCTCCTGACTAGTTACAGACACATACACACATTAATTTTGTAAATACTAAATTTGAACGGGAGTATTTTGTCATCTAAAACATAAAAACAAAAGTAAGTAACTGCGAAGCATATATTATTTTACAGGTGCTGCTTATTGTCAAGCTGTTGATATACTGTTTCCTGGTACGTACTGAATAATACTGTCCAAAACTCTACCAATACACGACAAAAAAGTATGATACATTTGTACTAGTAACTGCAGCTCAAATATTATAAAACGTATTTTTTGTTGATAAAACAGAATCTGTCAGTCTTAAAAAAATAAATTAAAGGTGTGAATAAAGGTTGGAAGAGTAACGCAAGTCACTAAATGACAGCTGTTTTTTTTTTTAATTTAAAGTCAAAACCAGAAAAGTCACTTAGATCAATATTATAGATCGAGGCATCCAATGCAAATCAGTTGTTATGCTTTTAAGCCTTTTTCTTGTTGTTAAAAAACAACTGATTAAGTTGATCAAAACTGACAGTCATTAAAAATGTTGAATCATATATTTTCTATTTTTTCATATTTTTTTGTACATACTTGTAATATAGGTAAAGTACCACTTCAAAGAGTCAAAATACAGACCAAACTGGAGCATGAATTTATAAATAACTTCAAAATACTACAGAATGCCTTCAATAAAACTGGAACAGACAAGGTAAGCTCATTGGTGTTTCTGCTCTATGGTCTGGTTGTTGTCGCTTTGACATTTTCCCAAATTACTTTCTCAGTTTTATCCTTAAAATTATTTTTGGGTTAAATAGCAGTTTAATTGCTCAGTATGATTTATATTTTAAATAACTTGAAGAATGGAAGCGTTTTATAGCACAATATGTATTATTTAATCAACATTTTCATTTTTAAGCTTTAAATGAATATTCTAATTTCAAGTATGTTCCCGATGTCTATAATTACTTAACCATTTATACATATATTTAATCAAAGCACCCTGGAAATTAAATAAATACTTTGTACTTTAGATAATTCCAGTCGAGCGCTTGGTAAAGGGAAGGTTTCAAGATAATTTTGAATTTGTTCAATGGTTCAAATTGTACTTTGATGCAAACTGTAGAGGTATGAAATACAGCCAACCACAAGATAGGCCTCAGTCTGTCATTGCCAGACGATCAAAGAGATCATGTAAGTTAATTTTAGTATGTACAGTACACAAAAGGGAGTTAACTCAGCAAACTCAGAGTAAGCAATTTCGATATAGTACATTTATAATCATTTAACAATAATGATATAAAAGTATAACTTAAACTGCATTGTATATGTAATTATTACAACTAGAATTTAAGCTAACAGAGCAGGCTTATTATTTACATTATAATTTCAAAACTATGCCGACACCTCTTAATAAGAAGACAATGTTGTATTTTTGCTAACTTTTAATGTAGAACGAGTATGTTAATTATCATACTATCACATTTATATGCTCACCAAAGTGTACCTAGTAAATAAAAGATTAATTCTTTTATGTAGCCTTTTTTCATGTATATAGATCCCAACGTTTCTACATACTTATACATCCATGTATTTCATTTATTTGGGTGATAGTGTTCCAAGACAAGGTAAAGTCTGGTCTCGCGAAATTTATAAAGTGTTAATGCCATTGACGGCCTTAATTGTTTAACTAAATTTATTTTGATTCGACAATACAAACAACATAGAGATTCACTGATAGTAAAAAATACCAATCTGTTCAAATTATGGTAATAGTTTTGAATGTATGGTCAGATTAATGCAGAACTATCTTTTTTCATAACATTGGGTCATTCTACGCATAATTAATATATTTGAAAGAAAAAAAAACAAACAAAGTAAACTACTGCAGACGTAGTTTTGTCATATTCTAAGGAAATATCTCGAAAATATCCCAATACATGGACTTCTAATGGAATTATTTGAAATATTGTAGCAAGAAACTCAAACAAGAGCTCAGCCTCATCGACATCCACATATCGAGTGAAATCTGGAGGTCGACCTAGTAGTGAATTCGATGTAGAACTTGAAGAACTTAGGCAGCAGGTATGCATTGGTTAATTCATAACAACAAATGACTGAAGTACAAATTAGATGTGGTACGATTTATAGTGCAAATGACGACTTTCAACATGACTCCCATTGAATAAACTAACAAATTTAAAGGAACAAAAAACTTTAATAATTACGACAACGATTCAGAGCTTTTTTATTTATCAGATACATTCCTTGATTTTTTATAATGTTGATAGATATAAGAAGATGTGGTATAAGCCAACTCGCCATCCAAGTCACAATTTATGAAAGTAAACCATTATAGGTCAAAGAATGGTCTTCAATAATGCCAATATTTTAAAAAAAACTTGCTACTGGGCTGCTTACTAGTGTACCCTCAGACACTAACAGTCCACCCGCAGAGATGTCGTAGTAAAACATTAACGATATCAATTTTACTGCACTAAATGCTTATTTAAAAAAATAATTCTCTTCAGTGATGCTCTAAATCAAAATGTTTTAAAATCCAGAACCTAGTTCAAAGTGAACGAATTGATTAATCTTTCGAGAGCACCAAAAACGAATCCAAACCGAGGCCAAAATGCATATTGACCCATTGGAATTTAAAACAACTAGAATAAATCGGGTCATATATATATTATTGCTTTGAGTAATAGTGTTTCATTTTACCAGATTATGGAGGTTAAAATGGATAAGGAATCCTTAGAAAAAGAACGAGACTTCTACTTCGACAAGTTACGTCAAATTGAAGTATTATGCCAATCTGAAGACTATGAAGATGAGCCAATGTCAAAGCATGTAATGGACGTGCTATGTGCTTATGAGGTAAATTATATGGAATTATTAAAGAATGAATAGATAACTTTTGTGTTTGATGAATATTCAAGAACATTACATGAGTGATAATATAAGACTAGACGTTTTAACAATTTGTGCATTCGGAATGTAATAGATATAAGAAGATGTGCTATGAGTTTTCAATGAGACAACTCTATCCAAGTCACAATTGAAAAAAAGTAAACCATTTCGGGTCAAAGTGTGGTCTTCAACACGGAACCTTGGCCCGCACCGATAAGCATGTTGTAAAGGGCCCAACAATGTTGGTAAGTGTTTAGCCATTAAAAAAGGAATATCAACTGTCCAATCTATTAAGAAAAAAAAAACCAGAAACACTTACGAACCACACCACCAAACGGCAACCACTGAACATCAGGTTCCTGACTTGCTTACAATGCCAAGTTGTCTCTTGTTCAGAGTTACAACTGCCTTCGGTGTTTTTTTTTATCGTCTGATTTTCGTTTCCCTTGCATTAGATTTTTTGTCTTTCGAATATTTTTGTTTTGACAATTTTCTGCTACATTATATACAATGTCATTTAAATTTTAATTGGCAAAACATAAACACCTGCTATCAACATTGGACGACAGGCACATTAAAAAAACACCAACTGACAAGGTTTCAGACTTTATTCAAACTTATCGACTTAGATGAAATGAACACTATCAAGCAGTACATGTAGCTAATCTTTTCTCATATTGACCAGACTAAGAGTAATGGACCAAACCTAATATGTTTTGCAAATCAACTTTACACAATATCATCAGTATCAGACATTGTCAAACCAGCTACAAGTAACAACAACAATATAAAAGAGGGGCGAAAAATACCAGAGGGACAGTCAAACTCACAGATCGAAAACAAACTGCCATGGCTAAAACATAAAAGACAAACAGACAAACAATAGTACAGAAGACACAACATAGAAAACTAAGCATCACGAACCCCACTAAAAACTGGGGGTAATCTCAGGTGCTCCGGAAGGGTAAGCAAATCCTGCTCTCCATGTGGCACCCGTCGTGTGGCTTATGTTATTACAAATCCGGTATATAGCCTTAATTATAAAAATCACACCGTAACAAAGAATTATCAGTTTTTTTAATGCTATCTCAAAGTTACTTATCTCCTCGCTTATACTGTCGGGTTCAATCAATAATTAATGAAATAACAATTTAATTGTGTTTTGCTTCAGGATGGATTCGAACCACCAGTGGAGGAATATGAAGAATACTGACACGTTACAGTACCTAAGGGAATCAGATAGTTATCCAAATGACTTTTGATTAATTTCTTTGAAAATACAATTGATTTCTTTGATTTTATGTCTTTTGTTAATGTTTCATGGAAATGGTCGATCTTCAACTAGTCTCTGTAATTCATGCATGTCGAGAAAAAATGATTTTTGATTTTTGGTATTTTAACGCCTCTTTTAAGCACCGCATTTAGGCTATTTCGTGGCGGCAAGTTTTTAAAAGTGGGGGAAACCGGAGTGCCCGGAGAAAACCAACGACTTTCGATCGGAAAACTGACAATCCTAGTCGATTAAAATTGTAGTCGAGCGGGGTTCGAATTAACAACATCAGCGTTGGCTGGCTAGTGATTGCAATAGTAACTACTTAGACCACTCGGCCCTCTTAAAAAGAATATCCAGTTTTGATGCATTAAATTTCTCAACTGATGAACAATTACAAACCAATTTCTAAAAGCTGAAATAAAAGAAAAGATAGAAAAAAAAACCAATTCAAGCCAGATTATAGAAAGATTTATTGATTATGAGCCTCATTTTCGAAATATATCTCAAAATTTAATTTATTTCAAATTTTCAAAGAAAACATATTATTTTAATGCAGGTGTGTGACTTTTCTATGTCCACTTATAATTAAGCAGCATTGTTACATTAAATTAACGTTAAATTATATAAAATTTGCAAATCAAATATGTCGTAAGCATAAATATTGGAACAAAGAACGAATTGGAGAATATTTTTCATAAACTGTATACTCTTTTAATATAAAGTATGTTGTCTCTCTTGACATACTAAATTTGTATTACAATGTAATTCAATATTGCAATACACCATGATGGCCATCTTCATCTATTCACTCGCAGGAGGTTCTGGTTGTGGTGCAAACGTAACTGTAAAAACAATTTCAAATCAATTAGATATAACAAAAACGTGTTTTCTTGCATATAAGGAAGTTCCAAACTTATTATTTCCAAAAAATATAAGTTAAGGTTCATCACAACAAATGGACAAATATGGCCGTATTTTGACCTCAAAAACTGCTCTGTGTACAGACTTACCTGTGCTGTTTGGAAAGTTTTAAGGCCTAGCATCCACTAGATATATAAAAGTTAAATGCATTTTGTGTTTAAGAAAGATAAAATCTGCCTTGGTTTTTGATGGGCATTTTTTTCATTTCTGCAGAAGGTGTAAAATAAACAAACACCTGAATTACTTTAATACTGTCCACTCACTGACTCAGATAATCTCTTTAACTCACCTGTATTTGTGAAGATACTGTTCTGCATGTCAGTTATGTAAAGGACAATCAAAACAATACAAACAGGTTTTTTACCTGAGGGAGCATCTCAAAGTTATACCACAACTTAGTTAATTTTCACACCTGTAGGTTTATGTACCCTTCTGTAGCCATTTTTGTACGAACTTTTAAAACTTCAATTGTTTCAAAACTACAGATATAATGAATAATAGAGATAGGCCATTTTGTACATATTCCAAGGGGAAACTTGATGCAAAGCATTATTTTTTACTGTTCCATTGCATTTAATAGAAAAAGAGGACTTTGTGGCAAATAAATCAAGATTTTTATAGAAAATCCACAGCCTTTATCCTTATACTCTCATATTTGGCAATTTGATGACTGATAGATATAGGATTATTGCATGCAGTGCTAGCATTGATTTCCTTAAAACAAGTTTATAAATGTAGTTATTGGTTAAGACAAGTATAAATATGGCCAAAATCAAGTACACCTTGTAGGGTGCGCTCGACTTTAGTGACTCAGCACGAGGTGTTTTGGAATTTACAGGTTACTTAGAACGTTTTGTAAAAAATAAACACTAGCACATCATAGAAAATCAAGTGAGTAATTTATGTTTCAAATTTTATAACATAAATCTCTGTATTAAAGGCTGTGGATTTTCTATAAAAATCTTGATTTATTTGCCACAAAGTCCTCTTTTTCTATCAAATGCAATGAAACAGTAAAAAATAATGCTTTGCATCAAGTTTCCCCTTGGAACATGTACTAAATGGCCTATCTCTATTATTTATTATATCTTTAGTTTTGATACAATTGAGGTTTGAAAAATTCGTACAAAAATGGCTATAGAAGGGTACATAAACCTTAAGCATGAAGGGAAAAAAAATGCCCATCAAAATCCATGCAAAAGAGATTTTAACTTTCTGAATCGCAAAATGCATGCATTTTAATTTAATATATCTAGTGGATGCCAGACATTAAAACTTTTCTAACTTCACAGGTAAGTCTGTACTCGGAGTAGTTTTTGGCATGTAAATACAGCAATATTTGTTCGTTTGTTATGATGAACCTTAAATTTGTTAAAAAGTGAGCTGGTGTTGTTCATAAAGTCTAAAATCGTAATGAGGTATTGGATGAGATAGTATAACAAGAATTAGTCCGTAGTACACGGATGCCCCAAATTAAAATTAGAAAAATCATATCTAAGGATACATGCGTACTACATGTAAGTACAAGTTGATTGGACTTCAACTTCATCAAAAACAACCTTGACCAAAAACTTTAACCTGAAGCGGGACGGACGAACGGACAGACGAACAGACCAGAAAACATAATGCCCATAAAAGTGGCATAAAAACTGCCGATAACCTGGAAATGTAAAATGTTAGAAGTACATTTTTTAAAAATAGATCTTAGTGTTATTAGCGGTTGGAAATTTGATTTTCTGGAGGGGCAGGAGGATTTTATAATTTGATAACCTTGTCAAGACAGGATGGCCATGAATGATCTACTACACAAAATTATGAAATCAATGGTTTCCAAAAGTAAAAATAACGTTCGCGCTGAAAAATATAAGTATGCGTAGCAACAGATGAAAAGGAAATAATTTCCCCGAAAAAATATCTTCTCGTCCCCTCCCTAAGAATATTTAATAGTCGATGCCTTACTGAGGTACAGAAAAGGGGTCATGCATATACGGAATCTCTAGTCCGACATTACTTATTACCCAAACTGATGGTGTCTATCTTTGATGTTCACGAAATACAAGAACGTGCGGTTCCTAAATTTAGCATACCCCTTTTCAAGGACTTAAATGAATGGACTTCGTAATGTAGGACTGTGTGAATTTTTCTCGTTTTGATTATATATGAAATATTTGTCAATAGACGTTTAAACAAATTAATAAAGCTGTGTTCACCGTTAATAGCTTATTTAAAAAAATGTGCAAGTGCTTTATGTACAGACTCGAAACCGATATAATTCTTCAAAACAAATTATAGGATTGTCAATGACTCTGCATGTTAAAATATAATCATAAGAATGAAAAGAAATTACTTACAACAGTTTTTAATGCAGGCTGAAAGTGTGGGGTTCTCTACAAAAGAATATTCATACACATTTACATATGTTTTAAGGTTCTTGAATGATACATATAACGTGGACAACCGAAAGTACATATGCAAAAAAAAACTATACTAGTCAACAAAAGAAGCGATACACGACTTTGAAATAAAATTTATCAAAAAATGTTACATATAAAACAAAATGATATACACTATTTTAAAAAGCTTTCATTTGCAATGTATGCACATGTGATAATGAAAATCAAAACTTTTCGGAAAGTATCTAAATTCCGTGTAAATGATCATAGGGTGTAAATTAGTTTTGCGGAAAGTTGATTAAAAAATCGACACATAATTTTCTAACTACTAAATAAAAATTTCAAATTTGTTAAAAATATTCAATATGCTAATCAAGTTATGTTCATGTTGTAATTAATGGGTTGAAATATTGTTTTTTTTAATTTTTTGGGGAAAAAAAGTGTTTTTTGAAATCTCAAAAATTGCAAAAAAAATAATTTTATTTTCGTCTTAAATCAATGCTTTAGATATGAAAACAATACACAGTAAATTTGGAACCTTTCGGATTAGTTTTAAGATTGTTACCGCTTTTTGAATATCACTTTACACATACTATCTATGGTAAATCAGTTGATAATGTATACATTTTAACGATTTCTCGTGGGGCCGAACTTTGCTAAAAAAATAAACGAAGAAACTGTATGATTTTTAAAAACAAATTGATGGCAAACACTGTCTTTACCTTTAAATGAGAGGTTGGCATCATTAGTTGGAACTTCTGTTTTTAAAATTGTCGTTTTATGTAAATTTTGTAAAAAAAAAAAAAAAAAATCGCGAAAAAAACGTCACAAAAGCAAAAAAAATATTTTTTTTAAACGGATTTATATTTCCATAATGCTTAAGTATTACTTCCTTCAATATTTGTCCAATGAACGGAAAACTTTATCTATACTTTGCAATTGAAAAAAAGTCTTGTATCGTTTCTTTTGTTGACTAGTATATTAATAATTTTTAGCTGTTTAAAAAACCCTTTACAGATTATTAGCATAGTTTCATCATGTTACAAAAAACATTCATCTGACACGTCTCATATCTTTTTTTTTTAGACCCCCCCCCCTTTTTTTTTTAGACAAAATTGTTTTCTTCGCACAGAGCGCGACCAGATTTATTTAGTTTTTCGACGCGATCTATCAGATTATTTTTTTTTCAAAATTTACACTACATTGTATAAGGAATGTGGGGATTTGCATTCAGAATAAATTATTGGGTCATCTTTTCAACTAGAATATTTTTTTCATCAAATTGGGGATAAGAGTCTCATTTAAGAAAAACACATACCCCCCTGGAAGTTAAATTGTCGTCCCCTTTTACATTACGAAACTACCGGGCAAATACAAAGTCCTGTTTAGTAAATGAATATAGAAAAGTATTTAGATTTTTACTAAACATTCAAATTCAAAGTATCGGCGACCATGATTGACAAGTCCGAAAAACTATATACATCATACAAGACATTTCTGTCAAAAGCTAATTGGCAAATATGAAACATCCAACAGAGGATATCTTTTAAGTATTCTTTGCACAATAGCACTAGTACATGTATACGATTTCTAGTATGCATAGTTACCTCTGTCTCCTTGCTTGATACAGTTCTCATAAAAGTTTCCGTCTACAATTAAACAGGTGAGAATAATATTTTGTATTATTTTACAGCTGTAGTGATGATGATTTGTCAAGTTTTATCAAGGAGTATTCCCTTGAAATGACATCGCCCTTTTAACACGTTAGTCGAAATAAGTCGAAATCAACATTGACGGTAGAAATATGTTAAATTGCAATGGCATATATAGGCCTATGTTAAAATTTACCTTTTTTATAAATAGTAATTGTTCTTTTTATCAGTGAGATATTTCGGTACGATATGCATGTAAGGATATTAATAGAAAATTAAAGAAAAGAACAGTAGTTGTTAAATATTTCTTTGTGCTGAACGTTTATACAAAAAAAAATAAAAAATAAAAAAAAAATTGACGTGTGTATTTTTTTTATTCAAGGGAAACAATATCGAATCTCCATAAAATGTTCATTCATGTCCAGTGAAGGATGTTTGATCTGATATTGATTCGAAATCAATGCTATAGCAATTATGCATTACAGATATAGATATAACTTAAGAAAGAAGTTAGACCTTGGTGTAGGAAGACAACTCTTTCAATCAATAACGCGTTTGTAAAAGTCAAGTTTCATCAAAGATTTTTAATCCCTTACCTGAAACAGATTGAAAATAATCTATGTAACCTAACAGTTAAGGAAAATGTTTGACACAAACTTACTGATGATTTTAAGAGTTATTTCCCTTATCCCAGGTCTACCGCCTAAAATTAACAACAAATAAGACTTACCTTTACATTTCTGAATACATTCTGCTCTGCCCTTTACCTTTCCTCCTTTACCAGTAATTCCTGGTAGAAGATAATATACTTTTTTAAATGTGGATATGTATACATCAGTAGTTAAAATTAAAGATTGTTTGATTGAATCAAGATCATAGTGTATTTTACACGAAAAACCCGATAAAGCATGTTAAAACCATACATCATAACAAACAATAAAGGAATATGCAAACTTCTTTAAAAAGTGCTATTCAATACCCAAAACACAAACAGTGACATAATTTCACCAATTATACAGTATTAAAAAAAGATATAACAATTTCCGAAATTTTGCAAAAATAGACCAAAGTTCAAACCGTCCTCCTTTAATAGTCAAATATAGCTGCTTAATATATGTTTTACAAATTATTAAATGATTTGAAAAATACTACCACCAGTACTTTTACACAATAATTAACACTTTAAACAAAAAGTGGACTCCTGCTAAATGCTAAATTGATAGTTTGAACTAACCTTTTCCTGTAGCGGAGTCACAGAATACTCCACATGGATCTGCAAGACTGACAGTTTCTGTAAAAAAAAATCAACATATTTCTTAAATTTCACAAATAATGTGTTTTAGTTCTATTTTTTATCATCTTTAGAATATTAGGTAAACCGAAGAACAATTAATACATCACGTACAACTATGGAATTTTTTATTTCACTAAGAGAGTGATTTTTCTTTAATTCTCAAATTTCACATACTATAAGTAGACGGAAATACAATAAATACAACATGAACAAATATGGAAAGTTTTTCAGGTCAATGTTTCTTACCTTGAACGAAGATAACAGCAACAACAAGAAGAAGGGTAAATACTGCGAAAATAGTCCGACCCATTCTAAAAACGTTATGTAAAGTTATTGATAGAAATGCTGAATACACAAACTGTTACCTCTCAATGTGTGACAGATTCAAACATGAACATGTTGGAGTTTGATGAAGGAAAAGAGGGTCCATATGATAAACACATCAATAGCGAATACACTTTAATTTTTGTTTCTTAAAAGAGGGACAAAAGATACCGAACGGACAGTCAAACTCATAAATCTAAAATAAACTGACAACGCCATGGCTAAAAATAAAAAAGACAAACAGACAAACAACAGTACACATGACACAACATAGAAAACTAAAGAATAAACAACACGAACCCCACCACTTAAGCTACAATGTAGGAAAAGTAATTAAAAAATGGAAGATGAAGTTAAATCTGCGAATATTACAGTATACTTATACTATTATTGTCGTTCTAGCGAGTACACTTTAATTTTTGTTTCTTAGCTAGGAAAAGTAATTAAAAAATGGAAGATGAATTTAAATCAGCACTTATACTATTATTGTCGTTCTTTTTTTTTTTAAAATCGAAACAGCTAAACTGCCATTTCATCAAAATGTATATGAATTATACTATTGGACACTAGTAGAACCTGAACTGCTGACCTTCAGAACACTAGAATAAATCCACGTTTTCGTAGGATTCGTGGTGTTTTTCATCTTTTCGTGTTTGTAGCCATGGTGTTACTTTTCTTTCTATGACCAACACGGTTTCAGTTTTATTAATCATACATGTATGTTTACAATCTGGTGAGCTTTTTAAGTGGAAGGCGCTTCTGGTTTATCTGACTCAACCCGATTTATAAATTGTTATTTCAGTATTTATTTACACGACCGGTCTTCCCTCATACATGTATGTGCCAGGCTCAAATCAAAGTCAACTAACAACATTATATGTCAGAATGATAATTTGTATTAATGAAGAAAAGATAAGGAATGCGTGGTCATCAATTAAATCGAAATACTCCTTTGCAGCATCAATGCTGAAGACATTTAGATGTAACATATTGTAGCATCTGATTATCCCATATGCTTTATACAATCATTTATCTATTATTTTAGTCAACATTGATTTTTATTTACATTGTAAGATGTTTAACAAGTTAACTTTTGATTTTTGTATATACTATACTCGGCATTCTTTTGGTAAAGCAATAGGGCACCGATAAATCTCGATTTTGAAAGTTTCCGCTGGTCACGATTTTAATAGCTATAAAGCAGAATTTTTAAGACAGCCGTGAAAAATAGTATTATTAAAATAATATTAAAACGGTATGGTAAGGCCAGTTTTTGCCATCATATATTGTTTGGGTCGGAAATATGTGCCAGTCGACGTCACACTTTAAATTAAAAAAAAAATGCAACCACCTAAATTCAATTATATTTTCAAACTGTTTTTACTTGAGACTTACACGTCTTGCATTAAATGCAAAACTGTATAAACCATTAAAATAGACAATTTTACTATTTATATTTGACCTACTCCCATCCTTATTAAAAAAATAATGGAAGTTAATGGAATACTCGTTGTTCAAATAGATTGCAATCATTCGTCACAACCCGGTCGATTCCGTACCCTCCTCTAGATAGAAGGAGAGTAGCGGATTCTACCGAGGATTGCCGAATGAGATTGGAATAACCTTATTTTGACAATGTCGAAGATTTTTTTTTGCTTTTACAAGATGTGTATAAATAATGTCAGTACCAAAGCGCATAACTACACCATGATTGATACTACCCTCTACTCTGGGACTTGAACTTACCACCAGTGTACTTTAAACAATTGATAAGTAGATTAGCGTTTAGGTCTACTTTCAGCACTTTTGTGCTATTTTTACGCAGTCATTTTTTATTGATGGAGAAAGCCGGAGTGTACGAGGAGAGTATTACAAGAATCCTTTTAAGGGAATGCAGCAATTTGAGACAGATTTCTTGTTCTATACAGTGTACTATATTGCTAAAAACTATTCAGCAAGTGTCAAGATTAAGAACAGCAATAAGAGCTTATCTGCTTCCACATCAAATCATGTCTGATCTCAGAATATTTTACGAGTATGGTATCATTGATAAGAATACAACTCAATAAAACATGGTAAAAGACTGTCAATCTCTCTGTTTCTTAAAATAACTTGTTAAATCACGTGTCTTGCACTAGCAAAAGGATCCATACGAAGATGTGGTAAAGGAGTAGGTCCGGTAAGGGCCGATTTTGGCCTTAAATTTCAGGTTCATCTAACGAAAGATTTTGGACACTTTTTAAAAACTTGAGTGTCTATTTCAATTGATTCATTTCGTTTATGTGAAAGATTTTGACTGAGTTAGTCATTAAAAAAGCTCCGATTCAAGCTTAACTATGAAAAATCTATAAAATATGCCAAAAAACGTCACTTTTCAGATGGTTTTTGTCAAAAATGAATATGGCCGCATCCGTGTTCATCCCTAACCTTTATATATGTTATGTATTATCATCAAATACAACTTAGATTTCTTTCATTTAAGACGGAAACCGTCTAAAATTTTACTAAAATGCTAAAATTGAGAAGATTTCAGTAATTTAGCATGACTTAATGATGTTAGTATCCGATATATGTGCATCGTATTGTCAAAAACAGTCCATATTTATGTATCAGAAGCATTCTTCTTTCCAGTAAATAGCTAAAAGATTACATTTTCACAATTTTGTAAAACTGCTATATTTTGGGGCCAAAAAGGTGTCTTGTCAATGAAACAACTCTTCATCAGAACAAATGACATAAACGGTAGAAACTTTCAATATGTTACTGGACGGCTTCACCAATGAAAAAAAAGCCATAACACATACCAAGCTATATGCCTGACATATTGTATAAAGCGGAACTTTGACCGTACCAAAATTCTCCCTTATCTTTCAATGGCAATGTCCCATTTTCCAGGTAAATCAAGATTTGTCAATTGTTATTTTTTTCTTATCCTGAATATGTACTGTATGCAAGATTTGGCATTTGATAGAGTATTTGCGTATTTCAATACACTTATAGGTGTCTATAACCAAAACAAAACCATATCAATATCACAATGTGTAAGCTATGTGTTTTTTTAATGATTTGTCTGGATTTAGCGCTATAATCTTCCCTTCAAATATACTTTTCATGGAATAAAACCTTACCGCATTTTAGGATTTTTTACTCTCGGACGGGAGCATATATTCGTGTTGTTTATTTTTTAGTTTTCTATGTTGTGTCATGTTTACTATTGTTTTTCTGTTTGTCTTTTTCATTTTTAGCCATGGCGTTGTCAGTTTGTTTTAGATTTATGATAAAATTGAGAATGGAAATGGGGAATGTGTCAAAGAGACAACAACCCGACCAAATAAAAAACAACAGCAGAGGGTCACCAACAGGTCTTCAATGTAGCGAGAAATTCCCGCACCCGGAGGCGTCCTTCAGCTGGCCCCTAAACAAATATATACTTGTCCAGTGATAATGAACGCCATACTTATTTCCAAATTGTACACAAGAAACTAAAATTAAAATAATACAAGACTAACAAAGGCCAGAGGCTCCTGACTTGGGACAGGCGCAAAAATGCGGCGGGGTTAAACATGTTTGTGAGATCTCAACCCTCCCCCTATACCTCTAACCAATGTAGTAAAGTAAACGCATAACAATACGCACATTAAAATTCAGTTCAAGAGAAATCCGAGTCTGATGTCAGAAGATGTAACCAAAGAAAATAAACAAAATGACAATAATACATAAATAACAACAGACTACTAGCAGTTAACTGACATGCCAGCTCCAGACTTCAATTAAACTGACTGAAAGATTATGATTTCATCATATGAACATCAGGCACAATCCTTCCCTTTAGGGGTTTAGTATCATACCATCATAACATATATGAGAAGAACATAACCCGTGTCATGCCAACAACTGTTTTTAGAATAAATGTGTTTAGTTCCGATGCAAAGACCTTATCAGTGACTCAATATTAACGCCAAAATATGCAATCTTTAATGACTTGACAACAGTATCGTAATTATATCCCTTCTTAATAAGTCTATTCAAAGGTTTTGTAAGTTTCTGAGGTGAATACTGACACCTTTGTGCTTTATAAAGAATATTACCATAAAAAATTGGATGTGAAATACCTGAACGTATTAGAAGTCTGCATGTTGAGCTATATTTACGAATGATGTCTTTATACCGATGATAAAATTTAGTAAATGTTTTGACTAGTTTGTGATATCGAAAACCCTGGTGTAATAATTTTTCAGTAATACATAAATTTCTCTCGTTAAAATCGAAAACATTGTTACATACACGAGCGAATCGTACAAGTTGAGATATATAAACACCGTAAGATGGTGACAAGGGAACGTCACCATCTAAAAACGGATAATTAACGATAGGAAATGAAAAATCATCCCTTTTATAATACATTTTAGTATTCAGCTTTCCATTAGTGATATAAATATCAAGATCGAGAAAAGGGCAGTGGTCATTGTTAGTATTAGCTTTATTTAAAGTAAGTTCAACAGGATAAATTTCATTAATATACATACTGAAGTCGTCATTATTGAGAGCCAAAATATCATCCAAATATCTAAAAGTATTATTAAATTTGTTTATCAGATGTTGTTTCGATGGGTCTTTGCTTATTTTTGTCATAAATTGTAACTCATAACAATACAAAAACAGGTCCGCAATAAGTGGTGCACAGTTAGTCCCCATTGGAATTCCGATAATCTGACGATATACGGAATCTCCAAAGCGAACAAAAATGTTATCTAGTAAAAATTCAAGGGCATATATAGTATCAAAGCATGTCCAATTAACATAGTTTTTTTGTTTATTGCTACTAAAAAATGACCTAAAAGAGTTTGAACATATATATTCACATTCTGATTTTTTGAATGCCCATTTAATTAGGTGTGTGAATTTTTTCTTAATGAGGATGTGAGGCAATGTGGTATACAGGGTAGAAAAATCAAAACTTTGAACAGATTCAAAATCACCAATATAAGCATGCAATTTATCAAGTACCAAGTGTGCTGGTAAGAAGAATAGACAATTTAGTAGTTGAACAATGGCTTGAAGACGAAATAAATCTATATTTGTAAGGGGTCTTGTGTAGCTTCGGAAGCTAATACATAGTTGGGACTTTCATTGTATTTGGCTCTGCTTGTAAAGCGGTGGCTAAAAGTTTATGTTTGTTACAAATTTCGTTTTCTGAAAATGGAGTCAGTTGGAATGTTGGTGAATTGGTGATTTCCTTTTTCAGAACCTCAATGTAAAATTTACGTCAAACAATAATAATATTATTAGCAGCTTTATCTGCCGGGACAAAAACAAATTCCTTGGCTAGTTCTTTTAGTTTATGTTTGATACGAGAAATAGGTTTATTGTGGTTATTGTTTATAGTAAAATGTTCTTTAAAATGTTGAATACGTATATCAACTATCTTTATTACTGAATTAAAAAAAGAGTCCAAAGATTTTTTGTCAGCTTTTTCCCGTTTTATCCATTTCATACAGTAAGTATGGAGTGAGTCGTGGATGATATTACGACACTCATTCCAATTAATAATTGATGGGGGACGATATTTAGGTCCTTTATGAGTTTGACTATACCTTTGGTATCTTTTGTCCCTCTTTTAAGTTGATGGACACATGCTTTACACTGAGCCGAACACTTTCCATCTTACATTTTCACCGGCCTGTAACTGACGTAACGCACACATTTCCGTCCCTCTCCAGTAATATGCCATGCATTTTCATAAGGAACGGGGCATAGTTTGTTCTAAAGTTTGCAAAATATTATTTTTCTCTATATTCCATCTATTGCTTTGTCTTTTAGACTTCTAAATTTTTTTTCATACAAACATATTTTATTTGTCATGCTTTTATTGACTTTTAACAAAAAGGATCAGAAACAAGTTATCACAACTTAACACATGGCAAGAATAAAATCTCTTTGTTCTTACTGTGCTATAATCTGGATAATGCACAGCAAAGGTGTGCATTAACTACCTCAGATATACTGCACAGTTCAAATCTTTTTACCTTTAGGGGCGGGTCTTGGATTTTGAAAGGGGCGTTATTCTATAAAATTATAAAAAATATTACCGAGTGTAGTGAGAGTAAAGACAATATTGACGATTTTAAGCTAAAACACAATACTTTGTCAAATCCAAGGGTTAATGAACTGTTCGCCCCAACCCCCGAATCCGCCATCTGCCTTGAAATTACGACAAAGTTGAACTTCGTACAAACATCGTCGTTTCAAAATAGGAAAAAGAAAGGTTTCTCATTCCTTAATTTTTTTTAATCTAAGCTGGGACATAAACTATTTTGTTATATTTTGTGTACAACGTAATCTAAATCAGTGTTTTAAAGTTAAAAAGATAGTTAAAACAATTTTTGGTTATTTCTGCCAAAAAAGAATTGTATCGAAGAATATCCGAATAAAAGAAATCTGATTTGGATTAGTTTCAGACCCAATGGAATTTATGACGACTTTTTGAATATTTCTTCTATAAAGGGACTATTTTTGGATCGAATTTAATGAGGACCATATTTAAGTTTGTTTTAAAACAGGGGGATTAACTGGAGATTAATCAGACTTCATTTAGATGGACGTGTCATAAAAAGTAATATAGTAGATAAAAGAAATTGGGGGGGGGGGGGGGGGGGGGGGGTGCGGGGAGTAAAAGGTTTTAAAAGAGAAACGCCGGTATTTTCTGTTTATTTCACATTTTAAATTAAGGTAATATAACATATAACATCTTCCTCGGTTCTTTTTTTCTCTAAGCATATCATTGAGGGAAAGAAATTCAAAAGCAATTAATCTAATTTTAACTCAATAACCCTTGCAGTTATACAATAAAAAAAAATATACCATTAAATCGCAATTTTAGAATGAGTCTAAATATAAAAAAATATTAATTTTAAACTTACCAAAGTCGTATTTCCCCCTTTCTTTACCCTACAAGAAACTTTCCTAGGAACCGTGGATTGCGGAATGACGTCAACATTTCTAAAACGTTCACGTAAATTGATTGCGTCATGTGTTAAAACAGTTATTGGCCAATCAAATCGGTATATGTAATTTAATCTGCACAGCACGAGATGACCCAATAACCCGAACTCCTGCGTCGTTCGGGTTATTGGGTCATCTCGTGCTGTGCAGATTAAATGACATATACCGACTTGCTTGGTCAATAACTATAACTTAGATGGCCTTCTCCTAAATATGATAATTAATAAGTATTATAATATATAAATATGTAACAACATTAATTTAGATCATTACAAAATTGTACAAAATTTATAGAAAAAAAAATAATCATAATTTCCAAAGTAAATAAACAATATGCAAGATATATTGGGTTATTTCCTTTTTTTGTCTTTATAATACATTGTATATATATCTTAGAAAAAAATGAACCATTTTATGGAATGGTTGAATGAAAACCTGAGATGTCAAAACTGTAAATATTTGTTGTAATATGCTATTGATATATTTGAAATCGTTATTCTATGTACACAAAACATGAATTCCGATAAATAATTATTTCTTTAAGAACCCACAGCTAATTCAATCAACTTATGCATAGTAAACAATTTGAATTTTAAAGATTTCATTCGGTTATCCTTTTAACAAAACAAAAAATGAGTTTAAAAACATTTTTTGTGCACAATTGTCGGACCCTCCTCATCATATTCCTCTTTAGTGATGCACATTTGTTGAAAAGTTGGTAAAGAAGCAAGGATAGAACCGCCAACCCATGCTGAATTTGTAATATCTGGTGGAGTTTGTACTGTTATTTTTCTAATGAGCGGTGCAAGGTTAGTAATCTCACTTTGCATACGTTCAGTTATCCCTGGAGTTCGTGATGTCTCGCCACATAAAACAATATTACCATACAGATATTTACGAAGATCCTCACCACTGTTTAAAATACTAGAGTTTAACGTTTCATGCAGTCCAGGAGACTCTTTTCCAGCAATAGATGGTTGGAACAGAGATTCCACACATCGAATTCGTTCATTGCCGATACTTACAACATTTCCATCTGGAAGTTTAAATTTCTTTTCTAATGAGGATGCTTCACTTGAAAACTTTTCCATTTCTTTTTTAAAATCGGATGCCACGTAGCATAGATTTTCTTTGATATAACGAACGATTTCTCTGTCTGCTACGGAAGAGAAATCGAAACTATACCCTTTATCAATGAGAGATTGCTGTAAGCAATCCATAATGTCTCGCCCAGCCAGCTCCAATTTCATTACAGAATGGCGAAGTGCATAACCTTCATAAGTAGGTAAAGAATACGAAATATTTTCACCTATATCCAATGCCACACCAGTAATACAACCAGAAGAATAAAGGGAAAGAACTCCTTTTGCTTTAACATACATGGCAGGGAAATTGAAAGTTTCGAATATCATCATTGTCATTTTTTCTCTGTTTAATTTAGGATTTAGCTGAGCCTCGGTTAGTAAATTAGGATGTTCTTCCGTTACAATACCAAGTTCATTAGTGAATGTGTGGTGTAATATATGTTCCATATCACCCCAGTTTGTGATATAACCAAATTGAGTTGGATATTTTACCGAAAGGAGTCCTTGTTTTCTGCTCGCTTCATTGCCAACGTAAATGGAATTACGATCCATTCCAGCTGCTACACCCTATAATAAAACAAATAATGCTTTACGTTGAAAGTACAAAATATGCAAAAGGTAACATATAGGTAAATGGGAATCTCACAGATTTATATGAAATATTGAATGCAATATAAGCATGTGGAATTGCATCTGAATATTGTATGAAAAATATTAATCTCAATTTCCCTCATCTAGCATTCTAGTGTTGGAAAAAAGGAAATATCCATAATCATGGAAATCTAAAAGTCATACATATCAACACTAAAACAGCGGCACGGGACATTTGCGCTTTTTCATAGGACATTTGCGCTTTTTTTGTGGACACTTGCGCTTCAAAACATAGGACATTTGCGCTTTTTAAAAATGGACATTTGCGCTTTTCACATAGGACATTTGCGCTTTTTTTATATATATATCTATGACTTCCCTTTTCTTTTATCCGGGCTTGGGACCGGCAGGTTTGACCGGGCAGAGTTAAAGTCATTCTTTATGGTTAAAAGTTTAAAAATCATTTCATAGCACAAACATGTCATATTGTTGATATTTGTTTAAAAGTTTATGTACAGCTAAAAGTACACATTCTTATGAAATAAAACCATGCATGTACTGTCATCACAATTACAGGTCAGTTATAGCTTGATATTCGAAGCCCAATGAGTGAACAAATCTTGCTCTTGTTATCTGTCCTGATTGGTACTTAAATAAATGATCGAGTTTCTACTTCTCAATTCTTGTTTGGGGAGCCTGTTCATTAATGTACCTAATCATAAACATTTTTTTCATTTACTAGTCTCTATAACTTTAAACTCCATGTTCAAGACTGTGTAAATGTGAACTAACTATAATGACAAATATAAGTTATTTTTTTTAACTTAATGATTACTTCTCATTAAGATTACAGGTAGACCACTTTAGGTAAAAAGCGCAAATGTCCGGTCAATTTAATACATGTGAATCAAAATTAAAAGCGCAAATGTCCATAGTATTTGAAGCGCAAATGTCCTATCGTTTTACAGGTAAAAAAGCGCAAACGTCCTGTGCCCTAAAACAGAGAAGGAACAAGTCTGGGGCTGCGTGTCACTGAGGCGTGTCATCAATCGATGTACTATATTTATCAAAACAATTATTTGATAACAGCCAGCTGTTTTTCACGGAAATGTATTTATATCTTTAAAATAAGTTGCTCTCAGTAACACAACATCATGAGCATACATAGCTGATCCTTACCCTCTTATAACATGCATAACATGTGAATATTATAGCTAGTGTTGATAAGTTCTCAAAAAGACATTAAACCATACAATGAGAAGACTTGGGGAAAGGATCCTCTATTTTCCTTTTACTTGTTATATGTTTATTCTTGTTTTGTTCAATGACATATTCTTTATCATTTTAATTTATTTTCACAGATTTAATGCACTCTTCCTCTTATCCATACGATATTTCAATAACAGTATATTTTTGTTATGCTCAAAACATCGAAATACTTATCAAAATTAATTCAATTACGATGTGCAGCCGATACTATAAAAGACGGCCAATTAAGTCAAATGAAATATATATACTTGTAATCCAATATATAATGTCAAAGAATCCATTATACAAACCACTTGTTTCGGTTTGCCCACCATAGCAGGAAACACAGATTTTGGGTTGTCTTCTCCTGCGAAACCAGCTTTACAGAACCATGATCCGTTGTCTACAACTATAGTTGCCATACTGTCGGTTTAAACTTTATAAGAATAGTTAATAAAGTAAGAAAACCAAGCAATGCAATTGTCACAAATTTGTTTATATAGTTTCCGGTTTAAATCATCCAAACGTGTCGGAAATAAACATTGTATTTATATGGGCACCTGTTCGGGACATGTATTATCTATATCAAACAAAATATAACTGATGAGGTCAACATGTTATTAAAATCTTAGAATATTAATATATATATATATAGTATTTCATTTACGCTACAAGTTTATACTTAATTTGCACCAAACAACTAATTTACAAATACATTTTTGCGTCATCTTTCAGGAAACATAAACGTCATTTCGTTTTAAGTTTCATCAAATACAATATCGTGGAAGAAATTTTGTCACGACTAAATAATGTTTTACATACTAGTAGTTTAATGTCAAATAATCAGCAGAAAAATGTTGTGTAAATCCTGGGACTATTAGTCCCAGGTAAATCCTATTATTTCTTATGGAGCAAAAATACTACAATCTGATTGGTTAATTACCCCGGTGTAAATAACACCCCACCCTTGTTCACCCGGGGATAAATAAAATTTTGCCAAATTTAAAAAAAAAAAAAGAAAATGAAATTTTGACAACATTAAGGAAAAACATATATAATAATAAAATGTAAAAAAAAAAAAAAAAAAATAATTGAAAAATAAATAAATTTGAGGACAAGAATTGAAAAAAAAAATGAAAAAAATTTTTACCCCCAAAAATTCAAAAGAACACAATTTTTTTTCTGAATTTTCCCGAAAAATAAAGAAAAAAAGTATTTGACAATGCACAGCAATATCGACTTTGAAAAAATTATACCCAAAGAAATTTTTCATTACCTTTTTTCAATTTTACATCCTGGTTTCAAAATGAGTATTTAAAGGAACTGTTCATAAGAAATAAATTCGTTATCTTGGTGTAATCAGGGGTGTACGGAATTTTACACCGTTGTTGAAAATTCATACACATATTCGGCTGCGCCTCAGGGTTTATGAATTTTAACAACGGTGTAAAATTCTGTACACCACTGATAACACCAAGATAACTAATAATATTCATAACTTGAAAGAGCTTATCCTTCTCGATCATTAGCCGCATACTTCAACCTCCACGTGTTCACAAAGGGTTACACGCACCGCCATGCAAAAAGAAGAGATTGATACAATAAGAATAACAAATAAGAATTGTTGGTCTGTTTGCCTTTTTTTAGCCATAGCGTTGACAGTTTATTTTCAATATAACAGTTAAGCTTTGAAAGTCCCCATGTATCTTTCGCCCTTTTTTTAGTTGCCTCATCAAGTAGTTCGTATTTAGTTCGTATTTACACATCTCAAAAGGGTAACACTGAGCGATTTAAATTTGTATCAATTGAGTTGAAAAATGCATTTAACATTTTTTTGGACTGGCCCCTGAGCAGATTAATAACCGCTTCCTGATTTACCATTAGTTGTCGTTTTGCCAATCATACCATCCATGAAAATAAATGTTTTATTGAATGTGCTTTATCTTGAAACTCTTATAGCTGAATAGCAATAAAAAAAAATTGAATAGATATTCACACCGTCTTGAATTGTTTCATTTACTTCTAATGGGTAGAGAATAAACTCATCATAGATACCTGGACTGAAATTTTGTATTAGCACCAGAGGCGCATTTCGTCTACAAATGACTCATTAGTGACACTCGAATAAAAAAGTTAGACCACTGCAGATAAATAAACTCATCATAGATACAAGGAACCAAATTTCATATATACCCCAGACGCGCGTTTCGTCTACAAAAGATTCATCAGTGACGCTCGAATCAAAAAATGTTAAAAAGGCCAAATAAAGTACAAAGTTGAAGAGCATTGAGTAACAAAAATTCCTAAAAGTTTTGCCAAATACAGCTAATGTAATCTATTCCTTAGGTAGAAAAGCCTTAGTATTTAAAACATTCCTAATTTTGTTAACAGTTAATTTATAATTATGAACATATCAATGATAACTCAAGTCAACACAGAAGTGATACCCTCGGGGAAATAAATCTCCACCAGCAATGACATCGACCCAGTGGTTATTTATAGGTTAGACAATACTTGGTCATGTTTTATGAAGATTTAAGCCCAAGGCGAAGTTTAAATTATGCAAAATTAAAAAAAAATTAATTTAATTTTTGCTCTTTCATCTTTAATCAGTAGGATATTTTCCCAAGGAAAATGCCTTAGGGGATTGAACACTTCGTTAGTGCAACTATTAATAGTTCACTTTCATAATTTACTGACAATGAAAAGTCATTCATGTATAGTATTTCATAGTGCATGGAAAACCATGTACTATGAAAATTAGAGGGCTAAATTAGAACACTGACTTTTCATTGGACGAGAAGGGGTGAGTATGTTCTAAAAACGATTAGTTCCCGATTAGAGGGTAATATCAATCGTGTGGCAGTAAGCAGTAATGGCATTCTGTGAAGTAATAAGATGTTGTATGCCATTGAACAACCCTCCTCCAATGCCAAATAAGACGTTAGCGGTAGAATTCATTGGTCACCGTACGGCCTGCAATATTGAACAAAACTCATATGGTAAAGGGAACTATATATACAAAATTCAAGTTCAAATATTTTATTGCCAATTAAAGTCGCCTGTAATGCGGTCAGAATACTCAAGTTAAATTAGGTATTAATGATTACAAGGATTTAAATGATTTGGTTGCACTAAAATTTATAATCAAAATGGAAAGAAAGATAAATTAAACAATAATGTATATTTATATAGATATTATATGTTTTCCTGTGGCTGTCTTAAACGCATTATTATAAATTCATTTTTAAATAACTCAATAATGAATATATATACATGTATATATATATTTGTACAGGAAAAATGTATATTCATAACAGTAAAATTAATAGATTTACTGAGTTTCTAATATTTTTTTAATAATATTTAGATTACAACTTAAAACACATTTGATTAAGTATGTGACTATATATCTGGATTGGACATTGAACAAATCAATTGTAATTCATAGATATAGGAAGATGTGGTGTGAGTGCCAATGAGACAACTCTCCATCCAAATAACAATTTTAAAAAGTTAAACCTTTATAGGTCAATGTACGGCCTTCAACACGGAGCCTTGTCTCACACCGAATAACAAGCTATAAAGGGCCTCACAATTACTAGTGTAAAAACCATTTAATATGAATTTGAAAATTTTGGTGACGTTTCAAGCTTTATTTGAAACAATGGAAACTCGCTCATTTTCAAAAGACATTTAAATAGGAAGTTTTTTATTCCACGTATTGTGATGTCTTTTATAGACTTCTGTCGACCAATTGTATAATACGATACTGTACAATTAAAGCTTTTGTATGAGGTCGATATGAGGATATATCGTACTGAAAGAAGTAAATTGACTGAGAACAATAACTATGCAATATCAATTCTATCTGCTTTATTTCGGTTTACTTAAAGAAAATATACTTGGACAGGTGGCTCTTTCTAATTGAATTCATTTAGTAACACTGTACACACTATTTAAATATTAATAATATATATTGGTTAATTCCCTTTCTGGGCTTCAGGATATATATATATATATATATATATTAGCTAGCAACGGATGAATGAAAACTCGAGAGTTGAAACTGTTAATGTAATATAATGCTAATATATTTGAAATTGTTATTCTATGTAAACAAAACATGACTTCCTATTTATTGATTCTTCCTGTTTTACGAATCTACAGCTGATTCGATAACTGATACATTAGATAGTTTGAAGTTATATCATTCAGCTATCTTGCTTACATAACAAAAACGAGATTAACAGCACTTTTTGTTCACAATTATCGGACCAATCTCATCATATTCCTCTCTAGTGATGCACATTTGTTGAAAAGTTGGTAAAGAAGCAAGGATAGAACCGCCAACCCATGCTGAATTTTTAATATCTGGTGGAGTTTTTACTTTTACATTCTTAATGAGGGGTGCAAGTTTAGTAATCTCACTTTGCATACGTTCAGTTAATCCTGGAGTTCGAGTTGTCCCGCCACATAAGACAATATTTCCATACAGATCTTGACGAAGATCACCAACACATTTCAAAATACTATTATTTAATGTTTCATGAAGTCCTGGATAGAAGTCCATTCCAATCATAGATGGCTGAAACAGAGTTTCCGTGCATCGAATTTGTTCACTACCGATACTTATAACTTTTCCATCGGGAAGCTCGAATTTCTTTTCTAAAGAGGATGCTTCGGTTGAAAACTTATCCATTTCTTTTTTATAATCGGATGCAACGTAGCATAGATTTTCTTTGATATTACGAATGATGTCTCTGTCTGCCACAGAAGGAAACGAATATCCTCTATCATTGAGAGATTTCCTTAAGCAATCAGTTAGGTCTCGCCCATATATTCCCGATCTTTTTACAGCATGGCGAATTGCATAACCGTCACATGCTGGTACAGAACAAGAAATACCGTCACCAATGTCCAATGCCACACCAGTAATACACCCAGAAGAGTATAAGGAAAGAACTTCTTTTGCTTTAATATACATCGTAGGGAAATCAAAATCTTCGAATATCATTTGGGCCATCTTTTCTCTGAGAGCTTTAGGATTTACCTGAGGCTCTGTTAGTAAAATAGAGTGCTCCTTCGTTGCAATATCGAGTTCGTCATGGAATGCGTAGTGCCATATTTTTTCGATATCATTCCAGTCAGACAAAAACCCATCTGTAGTTGGATGTCTTACTGTAAGGAGTCCTTGTTTTCTGTGCGCTTTATCGCCAACGTAAACGGAATTCGGATCCATTCCAGCTGCTTCGCCCTACAGTAAAACAAATCATGCCTAACAATAATTCGATATTAGTGAAAGTCAAATCATTGGTTTATTTAAAAAGTAACTGGACCAGGTACATAAATTGAAATCACACATATGTTATGATTGATAGCTTTTTAAAATTGAATGTATATTCAGGACAAGCATACTGTTATTTTAATGTAATATGATTATTCAGCATACTTTGTACTAGACCAAAATGCTACAGTGGATTTTAAACATACAGGAACCAATGTCAAGCTACCGGACACATTATTCTGACCGAGCGGCAACCAGTCTTTTCTCTCACCCTTTAATGCCGTTGCACGACGGAGAAGCATCAAATACTTCAATACTTACGGCCTCCTGCCCACGAGGCATATACGATACAAATACACCATCAGGTCAGGATTTTAAGAAAAAGTGTATGCAAATTAAGCATTTAAAATATATAAAAAATGATTGAAATTATAGTTTCTTTTTTTTCTGAGATATAAAAAGTAATTGTCTAGTTCCATGGTACAGGAAACACGATTTTTGAAGCAGATAGCAAGGGACAATCGATAACCGTTAGACGCAACAGTTACATAATTTTAATCATTTTTTTTAAAAATTTTTTTGATTTGTTTCGTTTAAAATGATAAGATCATGCCACTAACATAACTGTTTCAACAACAATTCTTAACTCGATGAAGAAAATGCTTACACTATCTATAATACTAAAATTACGAGGTCCAATTTGTCAGCCGTCATCGGGTAAAAACGACAAATCAAAGAATTCAACTCTATATATAACTAATATAGGACAATGGTATAGACTAAAAATTGCACCACTCCAGACCCTTTTGTTTTCAGCATAATTAATATTGCCAATAATTAACAAGTTCCGGGTCGAATCCGATACCGATACAAATAGTATATTCAGCTATTACCTTATCTGTACGTTCCGCATTTGACAGGCGCACCACCAAACGGTGTATTTAGGATTTTGTTATATACGCGGGTCATAATCAAAGGACTGACACTACTAAATTCAATCATTGTCAAATTGTTCCCTATTGTAGTTTTATTCAGCAATCAGCAAGACTTTCTAAGATAACTAATATAGGACAATGCTGTTGATTAAAAAATACTCCATTCCTGGATAGCCAGGACCTTTTGTTTTCCAAATAATTAATATTTCCAATAACTGATAAGTTCCAGGTCGACGGGTTCAAACAGAAAGATTTAAACAGAGAAAACTGTGTATCTTATAATCGACATGACTTATCAGATGACAATACCAATTACTAAAAAAGGCTTAGGCATAGTTATATACTTTAATTCAGTCACGGACCCGCGATATCACGGTTGTGTACTTGTACTTTATAAATGACGTCATCTACTGGTGAATCTATAATACAATTTCATAATTTTGTCTTTTTTTCTAATGGGACTATTACTGAATTGAAATGTATTGTCTAAATAAAGTTGTTGATATCGTTTTATATTTTGCAACTTGAAAGAATGAATCAAATAGAGTTAAGAATAATTAAAGTGTTTGTAACTATTTTACAGACTTCCATGATAAGTTATTTGTATCAACTTGCATTTGTATACATGAAAGTTAATAATCTTAAAAGCAGAAAATGATTAAAGATGATCAGCACAAAAATCCAGGAAATAGTATATCAAACAGTGAGTACCTTTGTGTAGGTAATAAGTAATTCCCTTAGGCAGCAACCATTTGATTTTCTGAGGGGGGGGCTATGGATTTTTTTGGAAAAAAATTTTGTTTCCAGTTTTTGGAGAAAAAAATAATTTGTTTTTGATTCTGAGAAAAAAAAATTGTTTGTTTCCCACTCAGCTGCCACTATATGTAATGCTAAAATTAAAAAAAAAATTGTTTTCGACTTGTCGCGAAAAAAATAGATTGTTTTTCGCCGCAGGCGAAAAAAAAAGTTTGTCCAGAAAAAAAATCCATAGCCCCTCCCCCAGAAAATCAAATGGTTGCTGCCTCTAAGAATAAAAGAAAAAAAATCAGACTACACGCTATCATGTCATATACTGGAAATGAAATATTTATTTTATAACAGCCAGTTTATTACTGAAATAATTTTATACTTTATACATTTGTTTATTTTTTTTGTTATGCGTTCGGTAAATATGGCAACAATAGTTGATGCTTGCGGACTTGGGAGTATATTATTTATTCACACGTGTGCTGATATAGTTCCTGCGATAACAAACGATCTGGACATGGGCCCCTTTTTCTTTACTACTTGAATGTGTTTAACTATTCTTGATTTTTTTCAACATATTTTGAAAATTTCATCAATTTTATGCGTTCTTTCTACATTTATAAAGATTCGTAAGCCTAAACAAAATATTAGAGAAATACAATATTTTAAAATATCCATATACAAACCATTTGGCTCGGTTTGCCAACCACGGCAGGAAAAACAGTTTTTGGGGTGTCTTCTCCTGCAAAACCAGCTTTACATAACCATGTTCCGTTTTCCATAACAACAGTTGCCATACTGTCAAATTGAAGTTTATAAGGATTGAAAATAAAATAAACAAGAAACAATGAAGCTGTGACATGATATTTTTTATATAGTTTCCGGTATTAATTTATCCTCTAGACACGATAAAAAGACTTTTTAATATCTATACATAGATATGTTCGGGACATTAGTATTTATAATTATATATCAAACACAATAACACTAAGATTACTATGGAAGTTAACATGTGATAGTAATCTAAGAATAAAAATAAATTTGTTTTTGAAGGTGATTTAAATTTGTGGCAATTCTTAAAATGCAGTTTTTCATCCCCCTCCTAAAAATATTCTTCATTTGAACTGTGGCATAATATTGCACAATGTATACATTTCGGGATGGCAAGAGGGACATACTAATTCCTTCTTAAACAGGAAATATGTCCTCATTTTTATTGACAATACATACAAATTGATCCAGTTTATTGAAGAATAGAGGTATATCCTCTAGATGCGCTGCGAAAATAGATGGAAATAAAGTGTTTTACATAGTTTTATAATGCTAATAAAACAGTAGATACATGTTGTGTGAATAATTTCCGTAACATTATAATTTCAAGAAACTCGTTTCATATAACTTTAAAGACCTCCTTATAATGAAAGTTTCAATATATTGATTTACAACTCGTTGAAATTAAGAAGATGTAGGATAGCGGAAATGAAGCAAATCTTCAAATAAAACTATAGATCACCGTACGGCATACAACAATGAGCAAAACCCATACCACATAATCAGCTTTAAAAGTCCCCAATTTGACAAATGTGTAACAACTTAATCAAGTAAACTAACGGGTTAATTTATATACAAAAGAGGGACTTAAAAGAAATAACTACACAGCAACAGACGACAACTACTGAATTACAGACTCCCAACTTAGAATAGACTTTTATGTATTATTGTCATTTTGTTAATTTTTTTTTGGTTACATCTTCTGACATCAGACTCGGACTTCTCTTGCACTGAATTGTAATGTGCGTATTGTTATGCATTTTCTTTTCTACATTGGCTAGTGGTATAGGGGGGGGGGGGGTCTCATAAACATGTTTAATCCCGCCGCATTTTTTAGCCTGTCCCAAGTTAGGAAACTCTGGTCTTTGTTAGTCTTGAATAATTTTTTATTTTAGTTCTTTGTGTATAATTTGGAGTTTGTATTACGTTCATTATCACTGTACTAGTATATATATTTATTTAGGGGCCAGCTGAAGGACGACTCAGGGTGCGGGAATTTTTCACTGCATTGAAGACCTATTGGTGACCTTCTGCTGATGTCTGTTCTATGGTCGAGTTGTTGTCTCTTTGACACATTCTCCATTTCCATTCTCAATTGTATTAAAAATGTTGATAAAATTTGTCCAATCCACCAATCTCTACATTTGAAAATGCCTGTGCCATGTCAGGAATATGACAGTTGTTGTCCATTCGTTTGATGTGTTTTATCATTTGATTTTGCCATTTGATTAGGGACTTTCCGTTTTGAATTTTCCTCGGAGTTCAGTATTTTTGTGATTTTACCTTTTACAACATTATAAAAATCTTATTGGAAAAAGAAAGTGGGATATTTAAAAATACGGCTTCACATTAACTGAGGTATAGGGCCTACAATTGAGGTATCATTTCGTTGGATATTTAAAGTAATGATAGTCTTCATTAATATAATTCTCTCTCAATGTTTGAATATGTCATATCGTTGATCCATATACAATTATGCTTGTATTGATGTACTGCAACATAAGAACTTTATTAGGTTGATAAGCGAATCAATACGTCAAGATCATGTAAAGGGTGATATTGAATTACAACTTTCGTTATGCTCTATATACAATGACTTGAAAATAAATAGATATGCGGGGTACAAAATTTACAAAACTAATGGGACAATAAGTAGCTGGGAAATTGCTTATCTGCTTTGATACTCATTCATTTTTTTTAATATTGAAAAGTTATGTGTACATCTCGTGCATGTTTTTGTTTTGTTTTGTTTCTTGGTTTCTAATTTGTATATTTTGGTGAGGGAGGGGTGGGGGGTGGTAGGGAGATGGGTCTTAAGGCCAATAAGGTCAATTTAAACACCAATTAGAACAGCTGCAGCTTGAGGCAGCCAGAATTGTAACAGGTCTTCCTATTTTTACAAGTAATAGAATTATTTATGATGAGATTGGTTGGGAAACTCTAGCTGAACGAAGAGAAAGAAGGAAGTTACAATTATTCTATAATATTCAACATAATAATGCACCAGCCTATCTTTGCAATTCTATTCCACCAACAATCCAAAGTACAGCTGTTTATCCATTACGTAATGGGAATGATATAATATACCCTTTTTGTAGACTTTCATTAACCCAAGAGTCCTTCATACCTTCAACAATACGACTGTGGAATAACCTTAATGTGGTGACACGCAACATTGACTCTTTAGGTAAATTTAAAACCGAACTAAAAAATCTTAAATTGAATTCAAAAGCCCAAGTACCAAAACATTATGACTTTGGCAATCGTAAACTCAATATTATATTGACACAACTCAGGTGCTCAGCCAAGTTCGAAGATTCACGTCACTTCTTTTGTTATTGTCCTAATTATTCGAATATAAGAACCAAATTATTTAATAATCTACATTGGTTACCAGATAACTCTCTACTAAATTTGAACACCTTAACCTCCGGCGATAAGTCTTTAAGTAATGTTGAAAATGAAAGAATTGTAAAGAATGTATATGAATTTATTAAAGAGTCTAAGAGGTTTCTAATTGTGTAATGTAGAACATAATAAAGTGCAAATACATGCATATTGTGTATTACCACTCACATCATCACACACCATCTTTTCAGAGTTCAAATATGTTATATATATATATATACATAATGTATTGTTTGTATGCATGCTTTGTAAATATTCTACTGTTATAAATTGTTATGGGAGAAGACTTTATAAGTTTGATTAACTTGTGTCTCATCCCTTTTGCACATTTACGCAAATAAAATGTTTAAACTATTTAAAAAGGGATAGATACTTGTAATATCTTCAAGCATTATTGGTACCAAACTTAGCATCGTTTTATTTAATTGCTTTTTGTACATACATGTACCTTTGCTGTAGAGACAGCCAGCCACACCATTTTTTAAGAAAGAATTATCAATTTTGTTTTTACTATTTACCTTTTCCTTTTTTATAGAAATTAATTACCTTGAGACATCTTGATTGTTGATTGTCGTTAAAAGGTGGATTTTAAAGTCATAATAAACGAGTGACTGGTGAAAAATACTGTTCATCCAATTCTTGAACCAATGCATGTATATATCATAAAATTAGTCCTCTGTGCACGATTTTATCATTTTTTACGCAAATACATGTATATCGTATAATCGTCAATTTTTTTTCTATCTGTCTGTTATATATAACAAATATGGCTACTCATTAAATGTCGTGTTTTGAAGCCGAAGTTTACCGATTGTCACCTTATAGTAAATAATCAACAAAAAGAATGGGTAATTAGCACGTGTTTAACATATACAATCAGGTAATTGTTTATTTTAATGACAGATTCATGCGTATTGCTATCACCAGATTTTTACGAGGAGGGTCACGCTTAGGTCACTATGCATACGGAAAATATGTCGGCGAATTGCTTCCTAGCAGCAAGCAATTAAAAATAAGTAAACTTCTTCTAAATGTGGACAAATTAAAAAATTTTCCGCAGAAAAAAAGTATATGTACATAAGTTGTATAATGAAAACTATCCGTTTAGTTTTAAAAAATCATACGCATATTTTTTTTTTTAATTTGAGGTTTCATTATGACTTTAAATCATAAAAAGGAATTCATATGTAAATTATTGGGAATTTCAATTAGTTCTTTCAAAAATCTCGAATTTCGGGAGGAAATGATTGTATTATGTTTTGTATAATAAAATACATTTAACTAACTTTGTTATGCGTGGGTGAGTTAGATATCTTAGATACCAATGACATTTGTCGTGATTCAAAAGTTGAACCATTACAAAAAAAACCCCAACGTTGAATAGATATTGAAAATTCATTTGTTCACGTCTTAACAGACCAATTGAAAAAAAGAAACTTCATTAACCAATAACTTCTCTACCGTAACTGTACAAAATGCATGTTTCATAAAAAGTATATAGTTAAGGTATAAGTGGTTTTCCGAGCTAAAATAAAATCTTATTTAATTTGAAATGAATGAGGAGTGGAAAACACTATATTGTAACTAAACATATGAACGAAAAAGTAACAAAATTTTCGACAACTTTCAATAAATGTATTCTCCAAAACATATAAAATTGTATGTATCTTCAATAACCGAGAATGAAAATTCTCAATATGAATCTGAATTTTGAATCCAGCGTTTTAATCTACCTTCAAGTTCCCTATTTTGAAATTCAGGAAGTGTAAGTATAATCTTATAACTCGAGCTAATCTTCATAGAAGTCACACCCACAGATCGTTTTCTCACATTTTTTAATAATCATTGGTAGCCAATAAGTTTACATTCAGTTTTTTCAGTTAAGCTGATGTATTTGTTTGCTGAGCAAGTCGTACATACAAACGATTCAAGATGCATGAAATGTATAAAGTATTTTTTTTTAAATTTTATTATCTAATAGAACACCACACATTAGGTCAATGAAGCAAGTAATTTATTTTTAGAAGGAAAACTTGTAAAATGTATTCAAGAAAATCCTTAGTATTTCAAAAAATTTCAACAGTTGATTATACATGTAGTTTATTTATAATTACAAAATGTATGACCATGAAAATAACATTCATCCAAACACATAATTGCTAACAACTGGGCTGGTTATACCCATGGGATAGACAAGGTAAACGCATTCATCATACAAATTCAGAAACAGTATGTTTTACGCCAGAGGTGCGTTCGTCTTTAAAACGGATGATATTTTTAACAAGAAAACTTTATTAGAACTTTCAATTAAGGATTGTTTTACATAATTGGGTATATAAAGTCCGCGACAAGCATTATTTTTACATTTCCTCTCTGAAGTAGTTATGTTATGGTATTCTTAAATACCCCCCCCCCCCCCACCCAAAAAAGTTTTAATTTAAAAAGAGGGATAAATGTTTATGAAATCAACAGGAATAATTTTGTACCAAACCCGGCATTGCCTTTATTCCATTACTTTTTGTACATACCTTCTGAATTGAGTACACTAATCCACAATATTATTTTTTACTGAGTTACCACTTTGGTTTGTACTTCTTTTTTTATATATATATATATATAATGAAATATTACCTTAACAATTCTTGTTGATATAAAAGATTTTCAATGACACAAAATCATATAAAGGTAGACAATTCATATGTAACTAATTCGGAATTCCTGTTATTTCCTTCAAAAATCTCAAACTTCATGAGGAAATGTTTGTATTCTTTATTGTATAAATTTATATCTAAATAACTTAATTATGTGTCGGTGAGTAAGAGGTCTTACTATGCATAAAAACTACATTATTGTAATTGAAAAAAATACCCTTTCAATTTAAAATGATAAAACCAACATGACCAACATTGTTACAAAAAAAAGTTCAGGGTAAAATGCAAGTTTTGTCAATTACTTTGAAAACCGCTATAGACGGATAAATTCTTACAGAAGCAGGAATGATTGAATTATAATGTATTACTGTCTATTTCTGTCAAAATTTTCAGACATCTTTTCATGGGGGTTTTTAAATGACGAAAGAATTTTAAGATATTAACCAGTAATGCCTTTTATTTTGAAAACCATAATAAATAGAGAAAATTTATAATAGCAAAATGTTCAACAAAACAAGTTTTAAATATGATTCAATATGTTTGAAATTTGCAGACGAATCCCTATTATAATTAATGCCTTTTATGACGATGTTCACCTATTCTCAGTGCATTTGCCTATTGTTTTAAAAACTATCATTGACATATAGACACTTCAAATAGAAAAAAAAACTAGAAATCAGTCAACATTGTCGAATTCATAAGTCAAATCTTTATTGGAGTTCTCTAGAAACTTTAGATAACAAAAATGCTAAACAAATTTGACAAAAAAGTGCTATTTATAAGATTTCCCTCTTTTGTGTTTGGCATTAAAAGTAAAATCACAAAAATACTGAACTTAGAGGAAAATCAATTCGAAAAGTCCATAATCAATGGCAAAATCAAATAACAAAACACTTAAAAAACGAATGGACAAGAACTTCCGATAAACTTTTATTTAGAAAAAAGACGAGACGTTCTTTGACATATCCCTGGTTCATCAACTTTCTACTCAGACACTGATACATAAACGTAGGGAGATAGAGAGCAAATGTCAAAAATCCAAAGTATGTAAGAATAAATTTCAGAAATAGACCAAGATTTAAAATAGTACAAAAGTTATATAGAATTTATAAGAATCAACAAATAGTTAATTCCACTACGTGATTGAATGATTTTGACGTTTGTGGTTCAACTTATTTTGTAATTCATAATAGAAATATATCATAATGACATAAAATAGAAAAATATCATACTGACGGGATCTTTTGAACCAAAGAAATACAAAAACACACCACCAAAAAAATGAAATACAATACAAACACATTGACGGGATGTATAAGTACCGAGCCACGTTAAACGGATATCTCATAAAACAATCCAACAGTAAAAGTAATATTAAGGTGGTATGGGAGTCTCAAATAAAAATGATAGAATTTGTTCATACTTTGCCAAAACGTTGTATCTATTGATACATGTTGAAAAATATAATAAAAATGATAGGTCACCGCGCATTTTCTCAAGCTACAGGACGGGACAAAATGACACATTTTGTATGGATTATACAGGAAAAAACACCATTTTGTGATTAGAAACTAAACAAAATGATAGAATTGTTAAATACTTCAGGAAAAGATAGCTTTCAGACACTGCTTTGAGAATATCAAAGAAAAGATAGGGTCATCGTACGTTTTTTCCGGCTAAAATACAAAATAGGAAAATTCCATACAGAATCCTTCAGAAAATGCACTTTTTTAGAGTTACCTCCCCTTAAAATGCCAATTTAAAAAAAAAAATAAAAACAACCAAAATAATTAACATTTGCAAAAATATCAATATTTAGAATTTATATTCTTATAAATTGGTACTTTTAAATGAAAATGTATATTAAACATCTGCCTTCCTGCATCAAATTTTGCTAACTTGATGAAAAATCTGGACCTTTGATTCTCTGTTTTTTACAATCCAAGATGGAGGAAGACACCCATACCACATTAATAATAGAACAAAGAAAAATGAAAGAACAATAAAACACGTTGTTAAGATGATAAACAACATCAGTACGCAGAATCTATACATCAAGACCATCATGTTTTATTTGTGAAGTTGATACGGAATATTTTTCAACAAGGTCTTGGTACCTTCCGATAAACTTTTTTTTTAGAAAAAAGACGAGACGTTCTTTGACATATCCCTGGTTCATCAACTTTCTACTCAGACACTGATACATAAACGTAGGGAGATAGAGAGCAAATGTTAATATGAAAAACAATACAAGATCAGCAAAAAAACATTTTTTTTGGTTCAGAATTCTATTGTAGTCTACAATGTTCCTATAAACCGTTCTGATGGACACAGGCACTTAAGGGTCCCAAGTGCTTATTTTATATATGAATATACGCTTTAATATGTAGAAAATTAGATCTGAGAATTTGTCACAAATCTGTGGACATACATTTGACAGATAATGAACTGTTTAAATAGTTATCAAAGGTACCAGGATTTTAATTTAAACGACATACGCGCGTTTCGTCTACATAAGACTCATAAGTGACGCTCAGATCAAAATAGTTATAAAGCCAAACAAGTGCAAAGTTGAAGAGCATTGAGGACCCATTATACCAAAAGTCTTGAACTACTAAACGTGTTTTGTTGGAGTATTTATCAAATTTAGTGTATTTATTTGAATTGTTATGTCAGTTGTCTTTGTATGTCTGTGAAGTTTGTTTACTTTGTTTTTTTGCTGCTGGATCCAAATAAGTGTCACTTAAACCAATCATATAAAAAAAAAAGATGGTATGATTGCCAATGAGACAACTATCCACAAAAGACAAAAATGACACAGACATTAACAACTATAAGTCATCGTACGGCCTTCAACAATGAGCAAATCCCATACCGCATAGTAAGCTATGTCAGTTTCGTTTGCTAAGCTAGTTTTGTTTTTTCAATATAACGGTACTATAATCAACTAACATACAAGTGTGAATATAAGCAAGGTTTAAAACCAGGATAAACCTGTCATTTTCTTAAAATATGCCTGTACCTTATCAGGAATACGACAGTTATTTTCCATTCGTTCCCTTTGTTGATATAGTCGCGCGTTTGAATTTGTCAGGTTAAATGGACTTTTTTATAATGTTGTTCGGGAGCAGATAATTACTTGTATCTGCATAAACGTTTAGATTTCAGGTTATCATTATTTCTTGCATATTTTTGAATACACTGTAAAAATAATAAACACATACACAATAAACAATAAACAAGTGTCAATACAACTTTACAGGGTTTTATTATTACTGTGCGTATTGCTGTGTGTTTTTTTATCTACATTTGCTAGAGGTATAAGGAGACGGCTGAGTTCTCTAAAAAAATGTTTACTTTTTATAGGCATGTCGTGATTGTTTATCTGGTTTTGTTTTTAATTTTGGTTCATTTATATCTTTTGGAGTTTATTGTGACGTCAATTTTTACTGAATAGTACACATACGGTTAAGGACCTTTATTGAATACCCATAGGTGGCTTAGTCTTTTTTTGCTCTTTGCGTGGATTGTGTCTTTTTGACCCAATCCCAATTTTCCATTTTCAAATTTATCTCAACAACAACTGGCACATTTTGTTGTTTCCGTGCAATAATTGAGTACCCTTTCAGATTTAATATGTTGTTTCTTGTGACAATATGGATAGCAAGTAAAATTTTGACGACTTGCACTTTTGTTGCTGAGGAGTTATGGTCTGAGATTAAATTAATTGTAAGATGACAAGTTTGATCATTTCCTAATGAAATGCAAATAATGCATTCGTACCGTTGAATGACTTGTAATGATAAAACAACCAATAATTTTTAGAATGCTCAATATCATTGAACATTATAGAACAGATTTAATAAAGCATAACATAATATGAAACCATTTGTTCCCTAAAAAGCATTTTTAAGCTTAATGTTTTGGATAACAAATAGAAAAGGTGTTAATATTTACATAAAGCTGTTAGAAACTTACTATTCCACTTATTTGTGGACAATGTTAATACTAATACATATTTTCTAGAACCAGTTAGAAAAATGTTCGTCATACTAAACACATCTTTACATTTTAAAACGTACACATTTTGTATTTTTTTTTAGACAGAAACTCTGAAGGGTGAAAATAGGCGATGGGAAGCCAAGTTGGTAAATATATCTGCCATTTGATTATTATTGTGCTTTTGCTCACACATTGTACCCTTAATTTGTTTTCAATTTTATGAAAAAAATGGAACTTTGACAGTTTTTGCCGTTTATGCACTTCTATCATACCATGTTTAGACTAGTGCATAACAGCAACAAATACTAAATCCTGAAATGTAATTTACAATGAAGTATATATCCCTGTTGTATAACTTTAAATTGAAATCAAAAAGTAATTTTTTTGTTACACATTGGCAAGTGCCATTTTTCTTTACTTAGCAAGCTTGATCCTTCTGTAAGATCAGATTTCTTATACATGTATAAATTTTCATGTCAATTGTCTTTGCATGTCTGTGATCATGAAGTTTGTTTAAACTGCTTTGACAGCTGGATCCCAACTAGTGTTACTTAAACTAATCATATAAGTTTCGGTTGCTCAGCCGATTTTTTTCCCAATATAACGGTACTATAAACAACTAACAAACATGTACAAGTTTTAGCATAAGCTAGGTTAAGAATCAGATTAAACCTGTCATTTTTTTTAAAATATGCCTGAACCATATCAGGAATACGACAGTTATTTTCCATTCGTTCCTTTTGTTGATATAGTCGCGCGTTTGATTTGGTCAGGTTTTATGTACTTCTTTATAATGTTGTTCGGGAGCAGATAATTACTCGTATCTGCATAAACGTTTAGATTTCAGGTTACCATTATTTCTTGCATATTTATGAATACACTGTAAAAATAATAAACACGTAAACAATAAACAAGTGTCTATACAATTTGACAAGCTTTTAATCCTTCTGAATTTTCAAAAGGTGTCAATAAGTTTTCAAAAAACTGCTATCAAGATCTTCTTTATCATTCCTCCTTCGCCAGTTTTGTTCTACAACGACAATGAATTAAAGATGAACTAATGAGAATATACAAACACTTGATATCAAATGGGAAATCCGATGCTATTTTCAGTCTTTATTTGAATTTACAGATAAGAATACTGCTTATTGTGCGGACGTGGTTTCTAAAAATATTCTGACGTATTTTTTGAATATATAACAACAGTATATATTTGTCTAGAGATATCAGCTGCCATTACCAGCTTTGACAAATCAGGAGTATTTCAAAAGGAAAATTAATCAAATCCATCAATCAGACAAATTTAGTGGATAAACGATTTGTTTTAAAATAAAAGTTTACAAAGAAATTAAAAATTTGTGATCTGGTTTCCAAATTGTCGCCATCAACAAAAACACTGATTCAGATTTGGATATAAATGTTAATTTGAAATTATTTCAGTAAACATATCTACTTTTTTTAATATTCAAATTCAAAGATGTAATATAAAATACAAAAACAAATACAGCTAAATTGGTTTTACATCCTTATAAATAACTAATGTACTAGTATCTGAGATCCAGTATGTATTATTGGCTGATTGTCTATTTATTTCTTTTCGTATTGACATTTGTATTATAGAGTTGAGCAGTGTTCTCACTGGTGTCATTCGATGTATCGAGAAAAAAGATCGTGAAAGAATACCAAATGGTGGTCAAGTTTTGCGATTGGATCGTGAAAGCTCTTGTTTAGGATCGTGAAGGAAATTTTATCGAGAAGACATATGCAAGGCTAATAACTAAATCATACGGACAAATTTACATAAATATAAAACCGTCTGTCAAATAGTTCAACATTTTGATCAGTATCTGAAAAAAATCAATGTTTAAAAGTATATCGTTGTTACAAAACTACAAATGGATGATTGCTCCACGACATTTCAATGACATTTGATATGTAAACTAACAAGATGTTTTCATACTTAATGACTAAACAACTTTTCTTTGTAAAGTTTTGTTTCATTTCAATGGTTCAAATGACTTTTTAAAGTAACTTTGTTTTAGGATAAAATATTTTTTTTGTAAAAAAATGAAATATTCACAAAAAATAGAAACGTCGTATTGTGAAAGATCGCGTACCGCTTTTCGAAGATCGTGAAAAAAATCGTAAAAGATTTGATGCTACAAAACATTTCTGTGTGTGTTACACTTAATTGTTGTGTTTTTGTTGTTTCGTAGTTCTCTTATCTTTGATGTGTTTCCCTCAGTTTCAAATTGTAACCCGGATTTGTTTTTTTCTCAATCGATTTATGAATTTCGAACAGCGGTATAGTACTGTTTACTTTATTTAGTTATTGTAATAGCTTTTAAGGATAAGTGTTGAAAACAAAAAATGTGAAGAAAAAAATTAAAGTATTACTGTTTGTTCTTATCAAAATAATTTTACGCTTCAACTAGTTACAATTATATCAATTGGTAAAATAAATATTATTTTCTGGTCTGGCGCATGACGTTTGTACTTTTTTGTGCATTTTTAATAGACATTTGCGCTTTTCCAATAGGACATTGGCGCTTTAACAACATAAAAAAAATCAAACCCAACAACATTAAATATATAAAAAACTAAATATTCATATATTCATATACAATTAAAAGCATCAACCTTTCACTATCATGCTTGCGTAAGATGAAACCGACAACCCTCCAAGAGGGTTGACGAAAATAGCCTCCGTATTACAACAATGAATCTTTCTAAAAGTCTGAGGTACAGCAGGTGGTTCAAAATAAAATTTCACTCTTCTTAAATAATCCAAGATGGTACACATGCTCTAACTATTCATGCAACAGAATGGACACAAGAAGAATATGTTTGCCAATACTAAATCCACTAATTAGAAAGCGGGTTGAAGATTTTGTTCAAAATTTAAATGTTTTATCCATAAAAACTTCGTTTTTTCTAGTGTTTACCCATAAACGTATACTGTATCTTTAAAATATGTCTGGTTTACCCGAAATATAGAATATGATTTGTCATTTTTTGTACAGGTGTTAAAAGTTTAAAGCGCAAATGGCGATATTGTTTGAAGCGCAAATTTCCTATAGTTGTAAAAGTCAAAAGGCGCACATTTTCTGTGTCCGTCTGGTCACGCCTTGTCTTTCACGATCGGGATATTGCGTTGCGTTGCACGATATGTCACGATCAATGTTGACGACAAATCATCAATTTGCATTGTTTCCAAAAACGAAATGAACGATTTAGAGAAAGATTTTTTTTTATTGTTCTATCTGACACACAAAAGATTAAGTTTTAAACATGTCAGGTACAATACGTGTTTTTTTTTTTAAGAATCCAGGAGACTTGTGCTTCGTCTTTTGTGTTTATTTTTGATAAAGTACTGCATATTTTCTTTATCTAATTGCACAGATTTATTGAGAAAATTCAATCACTTTGACAGACATGTGTTTCTGTCGGATTTGTTTCGCGTTATGAAAATACAGCAAATTTTTCACATATATTGAAGTGGAATGGTAGTTAATTACATTCACGACACCAGATCTTTCACACTGTAAGGTATTCTGTCACGATCATGCACTCGATATACCCGAATGACAGCCGTGGTTATTGACTGTAGTTTACAACACGGCCGACACTCGGCTAACCGAGAGATTGGTCGGTTAATCTATATTGAGTATGTGGCTATATCGGCGGTGGGTCTGTTAATCGGGTTGGCTAAAGTCTGTTAATCAGGTGTTATCGAGGAAATCATTGGAAATTCTGCATGTTTCATTGTTTAACTTTTTAAATATATGTTTATTATAAAAATTATTCATATCTAACAAAACAATTCAATGTACTGAATCCAGTGGTGTAATTATTCTTTTTCTAGCTTCGATGTACGATCTATAAAATGAAAAGGCGTGTTACTCATCAATAAATTTATACACATTTTACACACACAAAATGTACACAAAAAGACACGTTGGTTGAATTTACTTGCATGCGATATTTTGAACATCGAACAAAGACAGGCATTATGTTTGTCAACCAAATTGATATCATTGTGTGAAAAATCTACACAAAAATCTGTATTTTGGTGACATAAATCAATCTTTATTTAAAACCTGGTCTGTTAATGGGTCGGATGTATAAAACCCGGTCTGTTAATTGGTCTGTTAAGAGTTATGAATGGCAATAAAAGTATCATTTTATTGCTGTATGGGGTGTTATCGGATCAAATGGGTAGGCTCAAGACGAGTGGCTAAAATATACGGAAGCAACACATGAGCAATGAAACATAATATATACGGAAACACTGAGTCAGACATGAACAATGAATTTAGGCCATGAATATTGAAAACTGATATAAAAAAGAGTAATATTAAAGTATTATTATACATCATGTTAAAATGCCATATTTTGATTGCCTAATACGAAGGTGTTAATTTACTCTATCACATTGCTGAGCGGGTGACAATTTTTTGGAATGTCACCCTCTCGGCTAGACCAATCAAAAATCGGCAGTTTAAACGACAATGAATTGAATCTACATCAAGTTATTTTATAGACAATGCTTTTAAAGTTCTAATTTACTATACAACGAAGCGTGGAACGACTCAAACTTATTTCTTTTACAATTGTTGGAAAAACGTATTTCACTTGTTAATATTTTTACTTTAAAACCTATAAATCATTGTGTTTCATGCTTATTGTTGATATTAAACGCATTCGTTCACCATCGATGGGTTTCAACTGGTGATGTACATTTCATCATGTTCATTGTGATGTTTATTTCTCAGCCAGATATGAGGCCTTTTGAAAGGGGTATTTACCCAAAATTTAAATAAGATAAATAACAATAACAAAATAACAACAATTGAAAAAAAAAATTCTTGATAGCAGAGCTTTTTTCCCGTTTCGAGCCTAATCCTTGTATCGTTTATATGTCAAGTCAATGCACTACTATTGTCTATTTACTTCACTTCTGATTATTTTTCAAATACCCGGACGCTGTCAAGTATGTGACTACATAGAAAAATACTTTATAATAAAACTCATCTGTTAAAGAAAATGATGATAGGACATTCATTATAATAAATCAAATATCACATAGCTGAGAGGGTGATAGAGCAGATCGTTATACCTCGAAAAAACATTGTCAACCTTGGCTTCGCCGCGGTTGACAATGTTTTCTCGGGACCCAATCTGCTCTATCACCCTCTCAGCTATGTGTTATTTATATCTTATCACATATTTGTTACGGATACGGATAAATTTTTAAGATTTACCTGTTATGTTTCATTAAATTGTTATAATTGAACTTTTCCCCCCTCTTTTCTGCAACAGTTAAATATGTGATAAATAGTTAAAAGATTATAACATGTTTTTCCATATTTGCCCTGGTATCATCCCTCGACCCATATCTGCCCTCGGCTAAAGCCTCGAGGCCGATATGGGAGTCTCGGGATGATACCAGGGCTAATATAGAAAAGGGCATGTTGTAATCTATACATATTGATTTCATCCAAGAATGGTCGCATATATCATGTGGATTCTGTTTAGGTTGTCATGAATGACACTAATTTGTATCTAAATTGGTATTAACCAGTATATAAATCAGAGATAAATGTCGTAATGTAACTAAACATCAGTAAGTAAAATATATTGGGATGCTAGAATATATAAAGAATAAAGAAATAATAATGAGTAAGATAAAATAAAATGTAGAGAAAAGTAACAGACAATTTAAAGAATATAGAAATAAACAACACCCCCAATCCGGACCCTCATTGTATACACGAGAATCTGGATGGAAACACAGAATATATAGAATAATTATAGATAAGGACAGTAGAAAGTGATGCATTAATAAAAAAAAGATAGAAAAAAATAATAACTGTTTGAGAATAAAGACATCAAACACCCCTGGGTGTTGAAACAGTAACGGATTGCTATGTACTCATATTTGTAATAAATGCTAAAAGTGTACATGCGGACAACTGCAGTTCTCCTCTGCACTTATGTAGAAAGGAACTAAACGGAATAAAATGAATTAAAACTTAAGATAACCATATGTAACTGCATTCGCTCCTTTCCATTTACTTCTTTAGACTGATTTGTAAACAACAGATGATTCAGTAATAGAAGAAAAGAACCAATCGGATGATGTTGACGATTTAGAGTTTAACGTCCAGTGACAAATATCATGTGCATATGAGAACGACAACACGTTATATGTACCCTGTGTTGTATTAGAAAGACACTTTCGGACGGATTTGAGAACGTGCTACTTTGAACAGATACAAAAATTAAGGCTGAAGAAAACGGTAATAATAGATTCATGCATAGTCCAGCAGGCAATCCATATCCATATATTGAAGTGACACACCCCTTAATAAAATGCAAAGGAAGTCAAAATAAAAATGTTCTTACTAGAAGGATACTGTTGCAGCGTATTGTCATTTTTTTCAAGAGCATCTCATCTTAACTTTTTCAAAGGGAAAATATAAAGGTAGCACAACTATTGTCGTGGCTAAATAACTCTTAACTGACACAATTTCAATTGTCCAACCCATTAACAGACTTTATTCCCATAATGTTCACTAAAACGTGGTATTACTCACGTTATATTACAATTATGAAATATTTACTAATTTCAATTTATATTTTAGAACCAAAGTACGATTTTATGTCCTTTAAATGATATCTAAAATTGTTTTGTTCGCCTTTCATTACAAAAATTGCTATGCGTATAAGCATAAATACTTCATACTTGCGCGACGCCTTTTAGTTTTACTGAACACTGCGCAGACTATGAAATGTTTTTACAGTTGGAAAATGTTCTATGATATATATCATTTTGTCAGACACTTTTCTTTTTTTGATCTGATTCTTATAATGTACCTAAAATCTGTATATTAAATGTGCGTTTTACTCTTAACAGACGTATAACCAACCCGATTAACAGACCAACCGCCGATATAGCCGCATACTCAATATAGATTAACCGACCTATCTCTCGGTTAGCCGAGTGTCGGCCGTGTACAATAAATGTACTGAAATTGATGCCTTCGATATATATAAACACTATTTAAACTTACACTGCTCGTGGATATTATTTATAGGTGTCATTGTTAAGTCATTGTGAATAACTCCTCTTGGTGATTTATCATTACAACGGCATACTTCTTTGATGAAGAAAAAGATTCCAACGAGGGCGGCGAGGCAGGCTATACCTATTAGTACAATTGTCCCACTACTGCAACACATAAAAAAAGTAAATTTTAAATGAAAAGGATTTAGTCAAACAAATTATGATCTCTATAACAAATCTTGTAATATTGTCCGTCTGTCCCCTGTCTGTATGACTTTTTCCCAGTTCTTATTCCAAATCAAGGTCACATGCCGTACAATTTATCGTCACAGACTTATAAATGATGTTATAATGAATAGATCGAGTTTAATATGCTAGACACGAAGGTGTTATAATATAAAGTCGCGGTTCGAATGTAGAATGCGAAAATATTGTTTTGATTTTACGGGTAATTTTATATGGTCCAGAGTTCAGAGGGGTTGACTTATACCTGGCTATATAGCTATATATATATATATGATCCAATACCTATTAAGTTTACTGGTTGGTAGATTCTTATAGACTCTATATATATTAGCTATATATATATATATATACAACTCGTCTAAACATCAACCCAACAATGTTAGATCTGTAAATTTGCTTTCGCAAATTTTTTGTTCTTCCCTCGCCGGGATTCGAACCCATGCTCCTGTGATATCGTGACACCAAATCGCCTGCACTGCAGCCGTCCCGCTAGACCACACGACCACCTGGGCTCTCAAAAAAGAGCTTTCGGTGGGCATGTGTTACCTTTCCACGTCAGTTTTAATCTAGCGGCGTACTACAGTACATGATATATAAGGCATGAAGATGTTATTGTTACAGATCAGCTAAATTATCTATAGTAAAGGATCCTACAAATTAATGTAAGATACAGTCACAGAAAATAATTATATTCATAAGTACGTCTGAGTCAGTGACAACCCTACAACAGATGTATCCATCGGATCGCCATCAATGATGGTGATACATGGCTGTGTACATAATGTATATACAACTCGTCTAAACATCAACCCAACAATGTTAGATCTGTAAATTTGCTTTCGCAAATTTTTTGTTCTTCCCTCGCCGGGATTCGAACCCATGCTCCTGTGATATCGTGACACCAAATCGCCTGCACTGCAGCCGTCCCGCTAGACCACACGACCACCTGGGCTCTCAAAAAAGAGCTTTCGGTGGGCATGTGTTACCTTTCCACGTCAGTTTTAATCTAGCGGCGTACTACAGTACATGATATATAAGGCATGAAGATGTTATTGTTACAGATCAGCTAAATTATCTATAGTAAAGGATCCTACAAATTAATGTAAGATACAGTCACAGATAACTCGTCTAAACATCAACCCAACAATGTTAGATCTGTAAATTTGCTTTCGCATATATATATGCTGTGTACATTTTATTATTTTGTACAGGTTATTACTTGTATGATGCCATCTCTGGACCATATAGAAATTACACGTATTACTACGTTCAAACCTATGATTGCGTTGGATAAAAACCGCAATATATATATATATATATAAGAAGGTTCGATTATCACTTTTAACCCGCGTTCGTACAGCAATTAACTTTATAAAATTTATTCAAATCACCGAGAAATAATCCAAGTCTAAGTTCCATGAACTCAAAACAAACTACTAAACTTCACTGCTCGTCGCACAGTTAAATGGTTTTCAGCAAACCATCCAGGCTAGTAAGAAGGCAGTGTCCGAGAAGTAGTTCGCCAACATTTATGAGACCATGACCTAGACCCACAAGATTTGTCAAATAGGGAATGAAAAACAGTGAATTCGTGAAAGGTTTTGAATCGAACAACCAGTTCAAATCAGAAAATAAACCAATAATAGCATTAATTTTTTTTTCGGAAGGCACACAAAAGCACAGTAATGCGCTGCATACTGAGCTTTGTCATTGAATTCATATCTTAGATTCAACTCTAGGAACTTTTTAAAATAAGCCAGAGTGAGGTGTAGTTTCATGAAAGTATATTAAGAAAAGTCATATATTTGTAAGATTTAGGACGTTGTTACTTAAAATGTTCATTTACATCCTTTTAAGGTGGTATGGGAGTCTTTCGCCATCTTGAATTGTAAAAAACAGAGATTCTAAGGTCCAGATTTTCAATCAAGTTAGCAAAATGTGATGCAGGAATGCAGATAACTAATGTGAATTTTCATTCAAAAGAACGAATATAACTTACAAATATTGATATTTTTACAAGTGAATACTATTTTTTTTTTAAATTGGCATTTTAAGGGAGGTAACTCTAAAACAGTGCACTTTCTGAAGGAATCTATATGGACTTTTCCTATTTTGTATTTTAGCCGGAAAAAACGCACGGTGACCCTATCTTTTCTTTTGATATTCTCAAAGCCTTGTCTGAAAGCTATCTTTTCGTAATTTATTTTACAATTCTATCATTTTGTTTAGTTTCCAATAACAAAATGGTGTATTTTCCTGTAAAATCCATACAAAATGTGCCATTTTGTCACAACCGGTAGCTTGAGAAAATGCATGGTGACCTATCATTTTTATTATATTTTTGAACATATATCAATATATACTACGTTTTGGCAAAGTATGAACAATTCTATCATTTTTATTTAAGACTGTAATACCACCTTAAATTATGATTAAAATAAGACATGCCCAAAGACAAAACAATCAATGATAGCGAATGAATAAAAGCTTAACATATACACAAGAGCTGATACGCATAACGCTATTTAGGTCAAGATTTGTTCCAAACGGACAAATATGCGTAGCTATATAAAAAAGTTTTATTTTTAATCAATAAACAAAGCTTATCACATAAAACTAACAAACACTTGATGACAGACATATCAAAAACCGTTAGACAACTTCTTATTTGTTTTTTTTTACGTTGTTATAATACTATGACAAAATAAAATCTGAAAATTTGTTTCACATCAAAGTTTTCGCATGTATATACAGAGCATAGCACCTAAACAAAGTTCTGTTCCATACTTACTTCTTGTATATTGATATTATTAACACCAGAAAGCCGTTGAAGATATTATGTTCGACGTAAATTTCAAATAGCGTCGAAACTAAAGCTCTTAAAGCGTATGAAAATTCTGATGGTTATTTCGAAACTTGAGATCAACTTATAGATATTGATACCAGGAATGAATTCAGTATATTATGTTCCGTCATGCTTACCAATTGTTTTTTACACATCATATTTGTATTTATAGTGATCAATGTAAAACTGGCGCTTTCAGCCGAATAAAAAAAAAATCATCTTTTAAAGCACAATAAGGATCCAAGAACTGCCCTGGATTTGATGTGTTGTTTTACCACCACCTAGGACAGAATGCAAGACACATCGATAATTTTATTTTTGAACTGTCATATGTTGGAAACAACCAGAGTTTGTAGGAGGACCCAATCACACACATCCTGTTTTTCTCCGTTTAGAATGTATATGACACTAAGGATTTCAGACTTTTAATGGGGTTGCTATTGCTATTTCTAATTATTTTATCATCATGTTTTATCTTTCATTAGGTGGCTATTCTAGAAAATATACAATAACAATCAAAACCAAGGAGTAAACAAAGACTCACAAAACCAAAGGACATTTACATCAACAGTTATAAATAATAAATAAGAAACAACAAGAACTCCACTGAGTGAAATCAGGTGCTCCGGAAGGGTAAGCATTTCCTGAAAAGGTAAATGTTTCTTGTACCTTTCCTATGGTGTCATCCTGGTTTGCCTACTTTTATTTACATGTATATGTTAACATAGGGGGAAATGTTGTTTTAAAAATTATAGTTTTCGGAAATATATTTTTAACCTTTTAAAAAATTTAAATTTAAAAAAATATTAATGACTAAATAAATTATTAAATCTTTCTGGCAATATGGTATTTTCAAAGTGTTTATTTGACCGACAAAATTATAGGTTAACAGATAGAAAGCAACAAACTAGATAAGATAAAAAAAAAATCATACTTAAGTTATTGACTAACATTTAAAAACAAAACAGAGAATTGTTCATTTGCATTATAAATGAAAACCTATCAACTTGTACTCATTCAAATGATATGTTTATAGGTATCATGAATATAAAAAAGAAGATGTGGTATGATTGCCAATGAGACAACTGTTCAAAAGAGACCAAAATGATACAGACATTAACAATTATAGGTCACCGTACGGCCTTCAACAATGAGCAAAGCTCATACCGCATAGTCAGCTATAAAAGGCCCCGATATGACAATGTAAAACAATTCAAACGAGAAAACTAACGGCCTTATTTATATAAAAAAATGAAGCCGGTTTTCTTAACAATGAAAGGATAATTATCAATTTTCAAAAAAAAAATGCATACAAAGTCGTACAGTATATCATTATTCAGGAAAACGACAAATTGTGCCTGTAGCATCACATGTTTAATCAAACACATCTTCAGTTTTTGTAATTTCTATCAGTTAACAGTCAAAAGTATTTGTTTAATAAATTATTTCCTTAAATAAATTAATTGATTATCGATGAAGCAATGTTTTTTTCAAATCACATATATATAATAAATTTCTAATTATTTTAATTACTTGTCTGTTTTTTCCGAATCTGTTTCAGAATAAGATCCTCCTGAACGATAAGTCCCACGAACGGAATAAGAATTTGTTCTTCCTACTCGGACTCGAAATCTACCTCTTGATAAACATGGTAAAGCTAAAATTAAAAACACAAATTAAGTAGGACTAGACAACTAGATTTCGAATGTCAGAATACATTCGCATGATAATTTTCCAAATACCAAATGTAAACATTTTCTTTAGAAATTGACTCATCTGCACAATGAAGCCCATGGGCTTCTGCTAGTTAATCACACAACTTATAACACGTGAAATTTGGTTGAAATTCATTTTTTGATGTATTCCGTATTTACCGTGTATTGGTTTGTCATATAAGGTAATACAAGTATAAAAGTCCTAATATTTAAATTGCATGTTCAGAAGGGAAAATATTCTCCATTAGCCTCATCAGCAATCAGCAATTACATTTTTCTTGCTAGTCTCATTTATTGGTTACATAAGACTTTGACACATATCTTACGTTGACCATTTTTTCCCTTTTGTCTTGATTCTGAGTCTATCGTTTTGTTACTTTGTTACGGTCTTATTGTTACACCACTGTCTCAGGTGTGGCGAGGGTTAGATGCCCGCTAATTGGGTTAGAATATGACAGTTAAAACAATTAACCAACTTTTAATTATGGATAGTCATAATTTGTTTGAAAATAGCGATCCTTCTTGCTTTTTTTTGGATAAATTTAAAAAATCTGATTTTGGATAAGGGATACTATTGCTGATAAAGTAGATACACACATATTAAAGTTTTATTATACGTAGCATAATTTTATTCTGTTATCGTTTCACATACCTTTGGAATAAAGAACTATTATCCACAACAGTATTTTGGGACACCTTGTAATCATTGTTACGTTTTGAAACCTTCTATATTTTATTGGACTACTATATTCTTGTTGTTTGTCGTTAAAGATTGATAATTAATTTTAAAAAGGCGGCCTATTCATATTTAAATGAATGGGATTTCCATTCATTTCCTTCAAAAATTTCTCATTCATACTACAGGAAATAAGATGTGTTTTTTCTTTAGATTACAATAAAATACTTCACAATTATTTATTGTTGGGATGGTTAGTCAAAGTTAAAACATAACTTAAAGTTGTCATTTAAAAAAAAAGTTTTAAAAACTAAGAAGTATACAATGATTGACGCGAATATTTGTAGATGAAATAATCTATATATGTAGCAATTTTGCCAAATTCTCAACTTGGATGATAAATGCAAATGAGTTTCCCATAGTGTGACTGATATCAGACACATCGACGAAACTGATGTACCTATTTTTGACATGTTGACCTACTGTGTCTTCTTTTTTTCACACAATGAGGTCAATATACAGGAATGTATGCGACTGTCATTCAAGTTAGAGGTTTTGCTTGCTATAAAATCAGGTTTTTCTAATTTTCCGCTATTTTCACATTTCTTGATCGGTGTGAGAAAAATATATCTCCTTACTAGTGAAAAATCTGTTCTCGGCAAATGATTGGTCGAAATTTAATTGTGAAAGTATACATCTTTCTTCAATTTTTTTGTAAAAGGAAGGACAAAAAACATTACAGAAACAGATTCCACCAATATAACTCGTGTATTAGGATATTTCTCCACTCTCAACAGTTACATTTAATTATTCAAAAAGTTCGGCATGCCTCGCGCTTTAAATATTAAAATTTTACTGTCTCGAGTGCAGAAATATCGTAACACACTTGTTGCAGTTGTGGAATCTAAATTTAATACACCATGTTCTGCATAAGAAAATGCCTGTACCAGGTCCGTAATATAATAGTTGTTATCCATTCGTTTGATGTTTTCGAGCTTTTGATTTTGTCATTTGTTTAGGGACTTTCCGTTTTGAATTTTCCTCAGAGTTCGATACTTTCGTGATTTTACTTTTATAGTTAACATTATTTATCGAATAATTAAGTTATTATGTTTTAACACCCAAATATTTCTTGTTCACGTAACTATCATTTATTTTCCATATTAAAAAAAACCCAACATTTTCGTATAATTTTTAAGTTCTTCAGCAGTTAATCTTGTTTTGTCGAGTTTCTGTCCTGACACAGCAGTAATAAGTTATATGTGTACACATTTCTATTAGCCTTACATTCCCAAATGTTATTGCATTTACCCGGTGTGGGCATGATATTGGTTATTTTCTTCTATATATTTGATAATGGTATGATACTAAACCCCTAACGGGAGTGATTGTGATATAATATAGACACAATCTTTCAATCATTTTAACTGAGGTCTGGAGCTGGAATATCAATAACTGCTAGTAGTCCTTTGTTTATTCATGTATCATTGTCATTTTGCTTAGTTTGTTTTGTAACCTATGACAACAAACTTAGACTTTTTTAAACTGAGTTTTACTGTGCATATTGCTGTGTGCTTGTTTTTTTTTCTTCAAAATTGGCTAGAGGTATAAGGAAATGGTTGTGATCTAACAAAACATGTTTAACCATCCTGCAATTGTGCACCTGTCCCAAGTCATAAGCCTCTGTCCTTTGTTAGTTTTGTATGATTTTTAATTTTAGTTATATAGTTTTGGAGTTCGTTATGACGTCCATTAGCCCTCAACAAGTACAAATTTTTGATAAGGGACCAGCAGAATCCCGCCTCTAGGACCCGGAGTTTTATCTCTATGTTAAAGACACATTGGTGGTTTTTCGGCTGTTTTCTGCTCTTTTGTCTCAATGTTGTCTCGTCCACGCTTTCCAATCACATGGTTTAATTATTTTCGTTTCTTTCAATACTTATATAATAAGCTATAAAATATTTGCCACATATCGTTTATATTTCATTTTGTTATTTTCCACAAAGAAATACACGAAAATTGGTATTTAATAAATACTTCAAAATCCACAGTGTAAAGGAAAATTTGATTTTAAAGATGGTTGTGCCGATCTTTTTTATTTTTATTTTTATGTAAAATTCTAGTTGCTGCTACTAACACATTTGTATTTCAAATGATATCCGAATTGTTCATGTTTTTCAAAAATCAAACATTTCGATGTATTATATTAATGTGTCAATAGTGTTTTCACTTATATTTCTAAATATTTAACTATTCATAGATAGTCTTGGTCGTCCAGGAAAAATCAAGGAAATGATTATTTATATGTTTGAATATGAATGGAAACCTGTTTCCGATGCCAATACAGGAGGCTACACTATTTATCTCAGGATGACAGTGTCGGACCACACCATTGATAAACAAATATGTAATATATAAATAGAAAATCAAGGAGTTTACTATGTTGAATGATGGCTAGAAAATGAAGTTCTAAAAAAGGCAAGTCTATCATAATACAAAATTCAACTTCCCGAATGATCTCTTTTATGCCATGTGAACGCAACAACTCTGAGTAGGTTTATACATTTTTTTCTTTCAAATATTCTGCGTTCCTGATGAGGGTAAATCTAGAAAAACATAATTCGAACCCATCAAATTTATTACGTGTTCGGATCTGTTGTTTTGAAAACAGACATTTTGAAACTCTTTTGATTCCCATTTGTACGACTTTTTTTCTTTTCCAATTTATTGACAGAATGTGACTTTGACAGTTTTTATCTACTAGTGTATTTATCATTTCATGTTTAGCCTACTAAATTACAGCAACACATACGAAACATACTTTACAATGACGTTTGTGTGGTTTTGTAACCTATTTGTGCTATATTGAACACACAAAATGTTATTCCTCATTTAGACAGTGGCGGGAAAAATGTTGCTTTTATATAGCAATCTTCTTAATTTTGTAGACAAAACAATGTAGATAGTAGTATTGTGAAGGTACATAGTTAATTTACGAATATATAATTTAATCCAGAGTATTCTTCTGTAAGATTATAAAAGTTTCCCGATTTTGGGCATATTGGATAAAATTCCAATAACAAATATAAATTATATATTAAGCAAGCAGGAATGAGATTTGCAAATATTATTCCAGGAAATTAACTGTAGAGAATAATCAAACATAAAAGGCATAATAATGACACTGCAAATGATAATCTATTGTCGAAAACATTTATAACAGATTATAGGTGTTGACGTTATTTATCATTTTATTACTTTACAGTTTTCCTTCATTCGTCGTTGTACCTGATGTGACCCAGTATTTCCGTATCCAGATTATTTTATGTTTTGGTTTTAAACGTTATTGATGCATGAGGGCCAATACGTACGATTCGATCGCCTGAATTACTATAACTTTTTTGTTGGAGTCTTTGTCAGATATGATTGATTTGTATGTATGGTATGTCTGTTTACGCAGTTTTGGCTAATTTGATTCAAAATCTCCACCTTAACCAATTATATCAATTTCGTTTGCGTACTACTTTTTTCCAATTTAACGGAACTAATCACAACTATCATACAAGTGAAATGTTTGAACTAGGTATACAACCATGCTTAACTAACATTTGTTTTTCGCAAAATTCCAGTACAATGTGAGAAATTTGACGATTATTTTCCGTTCCTTTCGTTGTTTGAGATAGTTTAGCGTTTGATTTTTGAAGGTTTAATGGACTTTTTTTTATATAATATTATTTTTTTCAGGGACAGATTATAGCTCGTATCATACATTCTTCTTTTGCATAGGCATTTAGATTTTAGGTTTACAATTAGTTTTTGCATACATATATGAATACATGAAAAATGAATAAAAACATCAACAATAAACAAGTGACAATTTATTATCCTCCCGAGCGTCTTTCAATGTTGTAAATAAAGTTTATCAAGAACCTCTCTATCAATCCTCCTATGCCAGTTTTGATCAATAACGACAGTTAATTGAAGAAGAATTGATGAGCTTATACAAAACCATTTGCTATCGTATTGGAACATCTTCAGTCTTTTTCGTAAATTTAAAGTCTTCCAATCTTTATTTGAATTCACAAATAAAAATACTGGTAATTGTGCGGATGTAGATTTTCTAAAAATATTTGGACATGTTTACAATATATAACAAACAATAGCAAAATTTAAACAAAACCAACAATCAGACAAATTGAGCGGACAAACGATGTGTTTGGATTTAAAAATTTAACAAATTTGTTAAAAATGCAATCCTGTTTGCAAATTATCGACATTAACAAAAGCACTGAATATCATTTTGTTGTTATTGATTAATTTGAAAATGTATTCTTATAAATATATACATTATTGTTTTAACATTCGAATTCCGAGAAGTAATTAAAAAAAGCCAAAACAAATATGAAAAAAATGGTTTTACGACTTAATTGATAATTAATGAATAACCGAATTGTTTTTGGCTGTATTGGTGCCTTATTGTCTGTTTAACTGAATACGTATGCTATTTGTTCAATAGCTGTATGCATTGTTTTAGACTGCAGTATACAAATACATATACTGAAGTAGATGCCTTAGACATATATCACGGTGGGTAAGGTTGTCCTGCGAGAGAACGTGCTGTACTGGTGGGTCCTGATTCTGTGCTGGTGGGTTTGTTTATTTTGAGTCAGAATGGCAATAAAACAACCGTTGTGTTGCTTAATTTTTTCTCAGATACGTCATAAATACCATGCAAAGCATATTACACAAATATTTTATTACAAAAGTCGTGCAAGTGTCGCTAAACGAAATTGTCCTGACGTTGTGCTGGTGATTAAATAAACGGTCCTAGTTCTGTGTTCCAATGTCCTGGTTCTGTGCCTTTATATTTAAGTCAAAAGTGGCAAATATTCAAGATCATTGATTCTCAACTGTAATTGACTATAACTACAAAAGTAGCTGTTATCTGTTTTCTTAAAATTGACATTATTGTGACTCTGTTTACTGTTATTACGAAAAAAATAACCCATATTTTTTTTAATTTACTGTTTTCTGTTTTCTCATTTAAAATGATTTAAAAAGCTGTAATCGGTTATCAATATTTAATTGAACTGAAATTTAGAAGAAAAAAAAACATATACAAGACTTACAAAGCCACGAGTCTCCTGACTTGGGCCGGGCGCTGAAATGCTTCGGGATTTCGCATGTTTTATACGAATCAGGCACACACCTAAGTTGATCAAGGCAAACAATCAGATCCAGGTGAGCCTGCAAACCTCTTAGATGAGTTTGGATAATAAATTCAGTGTAATCTTATCATCCTGAATACTATTTCTCTGACAAATTTGTACGATACTGTAGATAATTTTAACCAAATGAAACTCAGCCTTGCTTCTTCGCGTTCGAATCATGTGTCTTCAGCAGCTAAAATCAGATTTCTTTGTAAACAATTTAGTGCTGACTAAAAGGATGACTAAGTATTGCGTTATTTACCTTTTTTATTGGGGGAGGGTGAGGGTAGGAAGAGGGAGGTCACAGTGGCTTGAAGTAGTTTTGAAATTCTAAAATTGATGTATTTTTAAGGTTTTGTCAACATAAAGTTTTTGTCTAAACAGATGACAGTTATTTTCGAAAGTGCAATAGAACACTTAAAAAATATTTCACAATTCTATGGAAGGCCAGACTAAAATTTGTCAGAGAATGAAGATAAGATAACCTAGATAACACAGATAACACTTACAGAAATAAGATTGTTTAAGTTTTGCATTTTATAATTCAAAATTAAAGTCTGTCGTAAAAGTTTTTTTTATAAAGAATTAATGGGGGAGTGAATGATGAATGATGTGTCCTACTTTTCTATTTAAGAATTGAATGCTTTTTTTGTAACTTCATTGGGGGTGTAAAAGCGTTGACCGGTGTGTATTTTGTATGAAGCGTTTCATTCTAAATATGTGCGCACGGTCAACGCTTTTACAACCCTATGAAGTTACAAAAAGAAGCATTCAATACTTATAATTACATTTTTTTAACTATGATCATGAAAACTTTGAATTTTATAATTGTTTTATTCAATTCCCCTGATGTGCACTTTATTGTGGGACCACGTGTTATCATGAATGACAAGTTTTATTGAGTAATGCAATTGCTTAAGGAATAACACGTGATGTGCAGTTAGCCAATCAGAATAAAGTAATATTATGAAACATACATCTATTGTAATTATATATAAATATATTTCATGAAGAAAAAGAAAAATATGCCATAATGTTAATTGAAAATGAGTGAAAAATGAGTGAACGGAAAAAATACCAGACTAAGAAATACACATTTAATATTGGTAATATCACGAGGTTTTTAAGTTTTTTGTGCCAAACACACCTTATCTGTAGTAATGACTCGTAACTGAGTTATTTCACTTCACGCATTTATTTCATCTTTTGATACAGTGAATTCTTTGTATTTGTAAAAAATCGAATCTAAAGCCATATATATATCAAACCTTTTTTTTTCCATTTAATATGTGTTTTCAGGACAAAACAATCAACTCTAAAACGCCTTGTAAGTAAAATGCGATACAATGATTGCCCATTTTTACATCCCCTCCCCCGAGAAATAAAGAACTGTTGCCGGATAAGGAGATGGAGGTATCAGATATGCAAATTAAAATCAATATTTTATCTTTTCGAGTACTTTTTTTTTCCAGTTGGAATTATACTTAGATAAAGGCAGATGTGGTGTGAGTGCCAATGAGACAACTCTCCATCCAAATAACAATTTAAAAAAGTAAACCATTATAGGTTAAAGTACGGCCTTCAACACGGAGCCTTGGCTCACACCGAACAACAAGCTATAAAGGGCCCCAAAATTACTAGTATAAAACCATTCAAACGGGAAAACCAACGGTCTAATCTATATAAACAAAACGAGAAACGAGAAATACGTATATATTACATAAACAAACGACAACTACTGTACATCAGATTCCTGACTTAGGACAGGTGCAAACATTTGCAGCGGGATTAAACGTTTTAATGGATCCAAACCTTCTCCCTTTTTCCGAAACAATAGCATAACATCACAACATAGAAAAACATACGATAAAATATCAATTGGCAGACTTAACTCAATCAAAAAACGTATGATTACACAATGAACGAATAAATTTGATCTGCGATATCTGAATACAAATGCACAGTTAAATAAATATTAGAGACAAACATTCATGACCAAAAAGCTGACAAAAAAATTCAAACACACTGAGAAATATATTACCAATCAATGTTCACTATAGAAAAAAAAAACGGTTTTTTATAATCTTGAAGTTTATACAAATGTTGTAAGAATAAGTGAAAAATTGAGGATATTTTTTACAAATAATCAAAGCTGGTGTACAGACAAGATCCATATAAATAAAAAATAACAAAAAAAGCATTATAAACAGTATCAACAGGTCGAATTAACAAGAAAATAAGATTTGAGAGTACTCGCAGTTACTGACAGCTAGTTAAAAGCCAAAACCAATTAATAGTAAAAAATCATGCATCAGATACTAAAATCGACTAAAACACATCACAGGGATTTAGTATTTTAACATCACTTGTTTGCATCAACAGAAATCGGTTTTGTTAAATGTGCTTTTAATTTCAAAAATTAAAATATATCGTAGCTTCATCCTAGTTTAATTATACAAATACATTAGAGGCAAAATAAATTAAATGATACACCTATGTAGACATCTAACTTTTAAAAACCGATAACAGTGAAAAATCAAAGTACTGATGTACTGAACTTCGGATGTTCTTGTGGATAGTTCGACAACCACTTGTCTCTGAAAAAAATAACATATCTATACCCGAAAGTGAGGTTTGCATACAGATATCATTTCTTTTTCTGGGACAAGTTCGTGCGTGGATGATAAATTAATGACACGGAATTCAACCTCACCGTAATAACTATTATATTGTAGTGATACAACTCAGTATACTCAGTCTGTGTTTTATTGTTATTTATAGTTTTATTAGTTGTATTTAACAGTTATTTGTTTATATAATGTTCATGTATTTATATATCGTTCTTTTCTGCTATATGAATAATAGTGCAGTGCTAGTGCATATTGGACACTCTACTGAAATAAATCGATTTTTCTAATACAATGGATTTGAATTCGTATTTTCCCGATAAAAAGGTTTAATCATCCATGCAAAATTTTATCGTTCCTTGAGATTGCAAACGTTCTTGAGATTTTCTTCCGCATGCATGTGAATATATATATGCTGAATCGTTTTTATGATCCATCGGACCGTAAGATTTATCGTTGACTATTTATTCAGTCATTTAATGTACACTACAAAATATAATATATAACAAATCTAAAAGGGTACAACATTACCAAAAACACAATAAAACGAACAATATGTTAGATATTTAGGATAACAGATATCCTTCCTCGGTAATTGCACGATGACAAATGAATCATGTCAATTTAAATTAAGACTCTATCAAAATCTTGAAATTCATACAATTTGAGCGAACGCTGGAACAATTTTTTAAATTTCCAAACACGGCGCAAAGACTACAAAGATATGCCAAAATAAAAATAGTTATTTACGATGTGAACTGGCACAACTCTAAATTCCCAAAAGTGGTGACAGTTGAGATGTTAAACAACTGCGTGGAAATACAGTCCCAATAAACAGTCCTGACAGTTCTAAGCTGGTATAATATTTAAAATATGACAACGGTAGAGCAATTGCTACAGAGACTGCGTTTTTAAACATCCCAAAAATATAGTAATAAGATGATAAGAAAAATGAGTAATAAATTTTTTACTAAGGTTAAGTAATAGAACGTGGCTGCGTATTTACACATCCCTGCCAACTGTAATTAAAACTAGTATAATTCAAAAATTCCTGAAAAGTGTAAGAGTCCAATACGGAAGCCGGAGTTACTGGACACAAGTGATGGCAGGAAATTAGTGATGGTAAGGAAAATGAGTGACTCTTCTATGTTTTTTCGTTAATGCCCTCTGGGGAAACTGTCCTGAGCTTTCTTATCCAAAAACTTTCCCGAGCAAGTCTGTCGGCCTTTGACCAGTCCTCGTTGTGATCTATGATGGTGATGGTAAGTTTTTTAAGATCAGCTTGGGCGTGCCCATGTGATCTTAAATGACGACTTACGGGAAGGTCGGGCTTGCAGGTGTAGTCACTACGATGACCATTCATGCGTTTGTTGAATGGCTGTTCTGTTTCGCCAACATACTGCATGCCACATCGACATTGAAGAATGTATACAACATTCTGGGTTTTGCAAGTTACATTACAAAATATTGTGTACACAGACCCAGTGGAGTGGCAAGTAAATGTTTGAGTATTCAGTATTTGTTGGCAAGTCAGACATCGTTTGTTACCACATGACTTGCACCATCCTGTAGTTGAACAGCTTTTATTAGAGGGGACGGCAGCTTTCACAAATAAGTCTTTATTAACTGCCGCGTGTGCGCCATCATCCAAAAGACAATACAGAAATGTTTTTAAAGCTGGCGGCATAATTGCAATTGAATGATCCAGTAAAGTGTCTTAAAATAATGGACACTCATCACATTGGAAAACAACTTCACAAATCTGCTTCCGTAAAATAGTAGCAGCTGCATGAAGTATTTGCTCTTCATTGCAAACAGTTTCACCATCACTGCTCAGATCTTTAAATTTGACAGACTGTATGTCACATTTTAAACGGTTAGCCGTCTTTACGGCATCAGACAGCGGTAAAGAGCTACTATATACAATATTGGACATACCTTGGCCTTGTTGAGGCTGTATGACTATCGACTGACCAAATATGTTTTAAGCTTTTGTTGAAGCCGATAGATAGTGTAACTTTTCTCAAGCAAAGTTGTTAACAAAATTACTTTCTTGTGTATAGTTAAGTCATCTTCTCTTGATTCGCAATGCCTGGCTGAATGAACTTCGTAAACATCTAGTTGTTCGAGGATACAATAACAACATTATTGATAGCGCTTTCGAAAGAGCAAACAAAACTAGTCGCCAAGAACTTCTTGAGTACAAAGATAAAAATAAAGCAGCTAACAGAACATCCCTTGTACTCACTTACCATCCTGATTTTAAAAATGTGTCATCCATTGTTCAGAAGCATTGGAAAATTATAGAAAATGATTTAAATCTAAAAAAAGTATTTTCTTCACCACCAGTCATGGCCTTCAGAAGACCTAAAAACATCCGTGACAAATTAGTGACATCTGTATTAACCAAGCAGCCTAATCCATCGCCCGGTTGCTACAAACAATGTGGTCGAAGGAATTGTTTGTGTTGTAAAGCTGCCAATACAAGCAGTTCTTTCATCAGCTCCGTTACTAAACAAAATTATACCATCTACTCTAATTCCAACTGTAAAACGGAGAACTCAATTTATATATTAACATGTGACACTTGTGGCATTCAGTATGTGGGAGAAACAATGGACAAATTTAATATTCGGCTCAATAACCATCGTTCATCGTACAAAACCAACAAAAACTGTCCTCTCACAAGACATCTTCGTTCAACGAAACATCCTTTTGATAATGTCACTTTCCAAATTATAGAAGTCAACACCGAATGGGACACCACGGCGAGAAGGAGAAGAGAAAACTTTTGGATTCACCAACTCCACACTTTAGAACCTGATGGTCTTAACGAAAAAGACGAAAAAAGATACAGGATAGATAAAGAATAATTTAAAACAAAGCATCGTCCTTTTTATCCCGTAATATTGGCCAAGGGACGTTGCTAACTTCAACTACCAATTATGTATTTTTAAGGTAGCTAAACCCAAGTGCAACATGTACATTGAGCTGCAAAATTTTCTTATTTTCAAAGCAGCTAAATGCAAGAGGTCATATACATTGAGCTGCAAAATTTTCTTATTTTGAAGGCAGTTCAGTGCAACATAGACGTTGAACTGCAAAAGTTTGTTATCATCTACATCCGATTTCACCTGGATGGATGCACGCTTGATAAAGCTAGTTGGTCTAGCGAAATATTGCGTTTATTTTCATCATTTTGTAAATATTTTAAACATTCTTATATTTACATACTAAATAGTGTGTTAAAATTACATAGTTAGGCAATCTATATATATATATATATATATATATTTAGTGTTGAGAATTTAAACACAACATTGTAAAACTATAGTGACATTATTCAGTTGGGAGCCTGTTGTTCAGTTGTTGTCGTTTGTTCGTGTGTTTCTCATTTAAAAAAAATAAAGATTAGACCGTTGATTTTCCTGGTTCAATTGTGTTCGGTGTGAGCCAAGGCTCCATGTTGAAGGCAGTACTTTGACCTGTAATTATTGATGCTTCATACATTGTGATTTAGATGAAAAGTTGCCACTCAGACCACATCTTCGTTGTTTATGAACCTATTTATCTATCATGAATATCATTCTCCTTCTAGAATCAACGCTTCTCATATCTGTCACTGAAAATTACTCATCAAATTAAATTCTTATCTTGTTATTGTGTACTTAATTTCAATAAGTTCGAATTGGCTTCCAAGACAACATTGGCAAATCAATTGCGCAGCGTATATACATGGATTGGCCTAACGTTGATTTTAAACGTTTGCCCAATGTATAAGTGCAAAGTAGCCCTTTGATGACCAAACAACGTGATTGTTAATTGTTGGCACAACGTTGGAAGGTGTTATACTAAGGACGCCTCCGGGTGCGGGAATTTCTCGCTTCATTGAAGACCTGTTGGTGACCCTCTGCTGTTGTTGTTTTGTATTTGGTCGGGTTGTTGTCTCTTTGACACATTCCCCATTTCCATTCTCAATTTTATAGGCCCAACGTTGGAATAAGATTATCGATGGTTAACAATCGTTGGCCAACGTAGTAATACAAACTGTAAACAAACTCCGTTGCTTCAATTTGTAAACTTTTCTATCCATATGAAGATGCTTAAATCCCTTCCCAGCAACAACTGAAATAATTCCTTGTTTTTACATCAGTTTAAAATTGCGAAAGTATTAGTTTTTCAAAGTATTGCAGTTATTGTGTTTTACAGATCCACTATACCATGTTGTGTCTTACACACTTCCCGAAAATGTCGTATTTTGTCACTTTCTCTTTATCTATTCTTCATGAACAGGCATGAAATATTTGCCCCGGAACGTTATAGTTATCAAATCCAATCAAGAATTGTACTTTTGAATTCAACCCATATTTGGATGAATTCAATCAACATATCTATGTTACCTATTTTTCTGTACGTCGCTAAATCGATCTAGAATGAAAACATTAAAGTCTATGCATGATAATTCATTGAACCCATTTGTATAAAATAATTACAGTTTATGTTGCAATATCCAAGGCAGGGGCGGATGCAGGATTTCGGAAGGCGGAGAGCGGAGGGCGGGGATGGTTGGGGGGGTTGGGGCGAAGTATGAAAAATCGCCGGGCATATCGTGGCGAAACATTTTTTTGACCTTTTTGGCTAAAAAACATAAAATAAGTGTTAAATGCACTTCGTTAACGATTTTTGATGTGGGGAATGTATGTTATATAGTTAAAGTGTAAGGGTTGGACATTTTTATGCAGTATTATCCCCATTAGTTGTTTATTATAAAATGATTGGATAGATTTAAAGCTATGTAATAATATATTTGATGCCGGACTTGTAAAAAAAAAATGGACGTGGAAAACTCTGATTTGTTGTATGTTTAGTTAGCATCACCTCTCAAATTTCTTGTTGTTAACAAGATATACGCCGGGCTATTCAATGAAATTTTAAATATGACCGACACGATTTAAGAGAGACAAACTAGTAATTTGTATCCAAATGTTTGGTTGAAATGTTTCACCCAATAAAGGAAGTGAGGGGTTTTAAATCAACCAAAGGCTATGCATGCAGTGGAACTTCCAGTGACACTAAAACAATAGAAAAGTCACTCTTCTTATGAAAGAGATAGAAAAGGTAAAAAAACAGGAGAGACAATTTACGCATAAAAACCGATATGCATAGGGATGAATATCTATTTAAACACAAAACCATTATATAACTTTTATACAACCCCTATAAGTAAAGTATATGTTAAAGCTAAATTTGTTAATATATGATTTTTTAATTGCCAAACATGCTGTTGATTTAAAAATCTATGGTTCAACATAGGGGTGTGTAAAAAACTGCCAGATTTGACTGCTTATTTTTCTTTTTTTTTGAAAAAAATATATATCAAACCTTAATGATGTAGCTTTCTGAGTATCCAATTTTTAACGTGTTCCGAAATGCAGTTTCGTCACAAAAAATTTTCAAAGTTGTGTCATTTTTGTCTATATGAATGTCGGTAAATTTGTATGATCGAGCACACCGACAAGTATATCGTTGGGACAACTCGATATAATGTAATCAATATACGTGACAGATTACCTAATGTGAAGTTTATCAAAATCATCATAACATAATTGATCAACACATTATGTTGGAAAAACATGAGTCCTATAATATAAGACTTTAAAGGTTCATATCATTTATATTCAACGTTTTTATTGGATTTTTTTTTACTACAATGTAACCTCGAGGTTCAACGTGGATAGTAAAAAAAATTTTGAATGATATTGTAAATGATATGAACCTTCGAATTCTTATAATATCGGATTGACGTAATAGAAAATATGTGATCCGAATTAAACATGCACGTGTGTTACAGAAGATTATGCACTTTTATGATGTACGGTTTTTTTTAAAACAATATTATGATCCAAAATTTAATGAATTCTGTTGGCAATACAAACACTACATATAGGAAAGTATATGTTCAATCTCAATGTATTATTATTAAGAAAAATGTTTGACACGGTAAACAATCCTTATCCCTCCCCCGTTTTGCATGTAATGGTTGAAATTTAAGGGGATTCGCACTAACTGCCTAAAAGGGGGCCCACTCAAATCTTGAATCAGTGATTTTAATTGTAATAAACATAATATTGTCTCACACTGAAAGGGGCGGCCGGGCAAACTGCACAGCGCAGCTTGTCAAAACAACCAAGATTTACAAAACATTACCAACAAAAACCTTCAGTTGGGCAATCTTACTTGAATCTGATTATCTCTACTGATAAAATAATGCAACACTAATGACACATTTAAGATTTGGAATGATTTTATTCACAAAGAATGTTTCTCATTGGTGTACATTTCTATGCTCTTGTCTTTTCGGTGTTTATATTGGAAATTAAAAATGCTGCATGAAAGAGACTAGCTCCACATTCCTATGCATATGATTGTCATATGTACGAGAATCATTCCATAAAACATCCGTTTAATATCCTTTCAATGCCAGACAATGTCTAGTGGTTTTTCTGCCACAATTACAAGGAAAACCGGACTAAACTTGTGCTGGATCAGACACTTGAATCTTACATCGGTATTGATGTTACGCAATTAGTTTAAAGGGCCATCCGGAACTGTTGGATTTTATGACAGTCTTCCTTCCGTGCAGACCATCGCTGCAAAAATAATTTGAACATTCAATTAGATGATTATAATATATTATTTGGCAATCCAAAGAGAACCTGAAAATATAAGACCACAATGAACAGAGACTCCCCCACCCTAAAAAAAACCCCCAGCCATTTTACTTTACAATGAAATTTAAAAAGTAGTTAGTTGCATGTCCAATCATATTTTGGTTGTCGACCCCAAATAAATAAAATCTAAATTTGGTAGCATTTTCTCCCCCCTTTTTTTTTTTTACTGAATTTGTTCAAGGTATGGTTGTTTTACCCCTTTTCAGATTTCAGTATGTCATGTTGTATATCTTTTATAAATTAGATGAATTTCTAGCAAGTTTCTACGATATTCTTTATCATTTGACAAAATACCATGCATCTGAATTAAATTGTTTTGTATTTGAAAAAGCGCGCCTTCTTTTACTTTAATTTACTTCCCTTTATTTCACATAGCAACACAAATTAAAAACTGCCAATCTTTGCTGCATAATCAATTTCTTCCCGCGTTAAAAATATAAATCATGCAACATAATCAACTTTACAAATTGGGAGAAAATCAAGGTGTTCCGACTATTGGATAGTATTTAAAAAAAATAATGAAAGGATGGCATGATTACAAGTTTGAACCCTAACGACACTGAAAATCAAAAATTCACGCATTTACCTATCATATGATGCTACGATGATAAACTTAATAACATTAAATATTTTACCTGATTCCTTGTCATATTCACATAATGTTGACACGTCTTAGGCAGCAACCATTTGATTTTCGGGGGGGGGGAGGGGGGTATGGATTTTTTTGGAAAAAAAAGTTTGTTTCCAGTTTTTGGAGAAAAAAATAATTTGTTTTTGACCCTGAGAAAAAAAAAGTTGTTTGTTTCACCCTCGGCTGCCACTATATGTAATGCTAAAATTGAAAGAAAAAAAAATGTTTTGGACTTGTCGCCAAAAAAATAAATTGCCTTTCGCCGAAAGCGAAAAAAAAAAATTGTCCAGAAAAAAAATACGCCCGTTTTCGATTCATCATGTTCATCTGACGCCCAGCACGCGAAACAAGGAATGTGTTTTTTAATTTGATAGATGCTTTTTGTGTTTTTATGCCCCACCTACGATAGTAGAGGGGCATTATGTTTTCTGGTCTGTGCCTCCGTTCGTTTGTCCGTTCGTTCGTCCGTTCGTCCGTTCGTTCGTCCCGTTTCAGGTTAAAGTTTTTGGTCGAGGTAGTTTTTGATGAAGTTGAAGTCCAATCAACCTGAAACTTAGTATATATGTTCCTTATGGTATGATCTTTCTAATTTTAATGTCAAATTAGAGTTCTGACCCCAATTTCACGGTCCACTGAACATAGAAAATGATACTGCGAGTGGGGCATCCGTGTTTTGGGACACATTCTTGTTTGTAAATGTTTGTTAGTCTTGAGATTGTAACACAGTGATGACTGCTGTAACCATATTTTGACTATTTTACCGATTATGTCTGTTTTGTTCACGCATCGTTGTTTTAACGGAATTTGATGCGACTGTCATAAAAGTGAGAGGTTTGGCGCTATAAAACCAGGTTCAATCAACCATTTTCTACATTTGAAAAAGCCTGTGCCAAGGCAGGAATATGACAGTTGTTGTCCATTCGTTTGATGTGTCTTTTTCATTTGATTTTGCCATTTGATTAGGGACTTTCCGTTTGAATTTTCCTAGGAGTTGTGATTTTAATTTTCATTAATTGATGCTTAATAATTCTGTAGAACATTTTTGTATCTAATATAAAAAAAAAACGGACGAGAAGATTGTTTTCAATCCAGATACGGCCAGAAATTTTGTGTAAGGCAAAAATCAGGGTCAGATTTTTTTCTCTCAAATATCTCAGACTGCCCCTCAAATCAAATGGTCCGTACCTTAGACATGAAATCTATATATAGCTTACTGACTGGGGATCATTATTCAGCTATGTACTTATTTTGGCTTTCTATTTTTGTTTGTTCTGAGCGTCAATGACGTAGTTGAAACGCCTGTCTGGCATATCAAATTATAAGCCTGATACCTTAGATAACTATTTACACCACTGGGTCGATGCAACTGCTGGTGGACATTTTGCCCCCGAGGGTTTCATCATCCCTGTAGTTAACACTTCGGTGTTGACATGATTATCAATTAAACGGTCATTACTTGGATGGAGAGTTGTCTCATTGGCACTCACACCACATCTTCCTATATCTATTTGTAATACATTTATATTTTCAAAAGTATGAATTATTCGAAATACTAAGGATTTTGTTATTCCAGGCATAGATTACCATAGATGTATTTGGCACAACATTTTTTTTTAATTTTGCGTCCTCAATGAGCTTCAACTTTTTACTTGTTTTGGCTTCTTAACTATTTTAATCTGAGCACCACTGATGAGTCTCATGTAGACGAAACACGCTGCTAGCGTATGAAATTATAAGTCTGGTACCTTTGATCACTATTTACACCAATGAGTCGATGCAACTGCTGGTGAACATTTCTTCCCCGAGGCTTTCACGAGCCCTGTTGTCAGCACTTCGATGTTGAGATGAATATCAATTATATGGTCATTTATTATTAATTTACCGTTTTCAAAATCATAAATTATTCAAAATACTAAGTGTCTTCTTATCCCAGTCATGTATTACCTTAGTCGTATTTGGTACATATTTTACATAGTAATAGTTCTAAATGAATCATTTAACAACTAAAACTGTATTATGAACCACAAAAAAATGGATAAATTCAAATAATTCTCACATGGATTTTCAGGGAAAGAAAATGAAAGATCAGTATGAAGTTACTTTTTTACAAAGATTAAAAGAAGAAGTCAAGATATTTTTGAAATTTCAATATATTTTGGGCTGAACCATCACTGAAGAGACATTTCTAGTCGAATAACGAATCTGGTGCATTGTTTTTCCATTAATCTTGCCGATATTTTTCTCATTTGAGTCATCATGTCTCTGGTTGAGAATTGTCACATTGGCAATTTTACCAAATCTTCTTATTTTTGTAGATTTATAAAAATCTATTAAGTTCCAATTGAAACGATTTGTGAATGCGGATATTTGACACTCGCTTTCTGGAAAGCTCGTAAAGTTTTCAAAATTTCAATCCTGGCTTATGTTTTTTTTAACTTTATGATATGATTCAAAAGTGTCTGTTTTTTTAAGTCTTTAATTGTCAGACAGGAAGAAAAATAACCTGCACATAAACATATTATATGAGAAACCATGAAAAGCCGGTAAATGAAATGCGAAAGATATTAGAGGGACATCCAATGATTTCCAGCCTTATCCTGATTTAGGGCAAAGACATATAAAATATGTCGGTGTTCAAAATCTATAAAACCACTGGCCTTACTGACATTAAAGCATCATAACATAATTGCATATCTCTGTATCCCCTTTCTTTGTTTTGGTAGCAATTAATGAAGCAACGAAATGCTTTCATAACAATATCGTAAGAATCAATCCCATTAATATCAACCCCTAAACCCTAATTTCAGATACGAAATAAACAAATCAGAAACTTGGGTTGCAGTACTATAGTTAACACAATTAAACAACTTTTTATTATGAGAAGTCATTATTTTTGTTAAAATAACAATCCTTTCATTTTTAGAAAAAAACTATCTTATCTGAGATGAAAAATCTTCTTTTGCATAAGGAATAACATGTCTGATGAAGTAGAAACACACATGTTTCATTTTGTATCAGACATAAATAAACTCGTCACAGAAAGATACCAGGATTGAAATCTTGTATTTGCGACATATGTGTGCTTCGTCTAAAAAAAACTCATCCGTGACGCTCAATCCAAAAACAAAGTAAAAAAGGCCAAATAAAGTACGAATCTGAAAAGCATTGAGGACCACAATTTCCCAAAGTTTTGCCAAATACAGATAAGGTAATCTTTTCCTGAGGTATTGTATTCTGTTATTTTTTTCACATACCTTCGGAATAAAGAATAGTTATCCACCACATTATTTTGGTGAAACTTAAAATCATTTTCCCGTTACGTAACCTTCTTTCTTGTATAAGACTATTGTATTCTTGTTGTTCGCGTTAAAGATTGACCTGAATAATTTAAAAAAGGCGGCCAATTGATATTTAAATGAATGGGATTTCCTTTCATTTCCTTCAAAAATGTCTCATTCATCATATTACAGAAAGAAAGATATTTTTTTCTTGTTTAATTTTCAATTAAATTCTTCCCAACAATTTATGTTAAAAGTTATAAAATAACTTTAAATTATTATCAACAAAAAATAAAGGTTTTGAAAACCCAAACACAAATAATAGGCATATTTGTTGATGAAATAAACGACAAATTTAATGATTTAACGAAATTCATAAAAAAGGTGATAAAAGACACTTGGTTTGCGTTGTGTAACCGATCAGAAACATATACGAAATTTATCGGGTATCAATTTATTGAAATTTAATTTTCGATGTCTTCTCAGAATTATAGATTGATTAAGATAAATGTAAAAAAAGTCTTTCCCTAACACGGGAGGGATTAGCTTGATATTCATATGATATAGACATAATCTTTCAATAAGTTTATATTTGGTCTGTAGCTGACATTTTAGTAACTGCTAGGAGTCCTTTGTTAATTTATGTATCATTGTCATTTTGTTTACTTTCTTTTGTTACATATTCTGACATAGGACTCGGACTTCTGAGTTTTACCGTGGGTATTGCTGTGTGTTTTTTCTTCATTGGCTAGAGGTATGGGGAGAGGGTTGAGATCTCAAAAAACATGTTTAACCACGCCGAAGTTTTGCATCTGTCCCAAGTAAAGAGCCTCTGGCCTTTGTTAGTCTTGTAGGATTTTTAATTTTAGTTTCTTTTACGTATGTCGGAGTTAAGTATGGCGTCCATTATAAATGAACTAGTACATACATTTGTATGTGGTCAGCTGAAGCACACTTCTGGGTGCTGGATTTTCTCGCTGTATTAAGGACCGATTGGTGACTTTTGGCTGTTCGGGTTGTTGTCTCTTTGACACATTCCCTCTTTCCATTCTCAATTTTATTACATGTATCGCCAGAAAAATCTTTACTTCAAATACTTATGCAATTAAACATATGAGGTAAATTGAGATTAACACAATATAAATTAAATGTTTATTCTAATGATGCAGTCGTTTGACTATGAACACTAAGTGGCGAACATTTTTCAGAAAAATATTTTCAATTTGATTTATGCTTTTGGCATTTTGACTGTCCTCCATACACACTTTACTTGAAAATAAAAATATATTCTTTTAAAAATCCCGGAAGATGTCATATTAAACGAATTAAGGAAAAGTATATTGCACAAAAAATTTCAACAACATAATGCAGTCCCTATAATTTTATTTTAGGCAAACATTAGTTATAGAAGAAATACGTTCTTTTGTTTATACTGAAACATAGTTTGTTAACAAACTATCCATTCATATTCCATATTCACAAATATTTTCTTTGATTATATAAATCTGAAGTTTACGTACTTTTTTATACGGAAAGTTACGTTTGTTTATTTCATACTAAATTACTTACATGATAAGTTATTTCTAATTTTGATTCATTTTACAAACTTGTGTCAATATCTACTTTTCAGTTTGACTACTTGGCACAATCATTAAACAAAATTTAAAACTTATGTTATGTTTAGCGCCAAATATTGCATGTACACTTAGGACAGGAACATGTCAGTTTGATATAGGTATGTACCGTGTTTGATACAAGATGAAAGATATTCCCAAATGATATCTGCCAATAATATGACCGATTTGAACGGAAAACAATGCCACCTCAACTTCATTTAAAACAAACAGTTTCAACACATAGCAACCTATCAAAATGTTAAGGTGCCTGTCATTTGCTAGCATTTTGATCTTGGTTGCTATGATAGCCTGACTAGTGAATTTGGCAAATTAATAACTCATGTTCATTTTCCTGAAAAATTCGATATTTCAGCAAGTCAGAAGTAAATATTTTAAGAATGTTAAAGGTCAGATGGCTGAGCATAATGATTTTAAGATAACATTTTGCTGATTTTTTTTATATACAATTATAATTTTTGGACTATGGTTATGTATATGAAGTTCAATATACGTCCTATTTTGTAAATCCGTTGTCTTCAGTCACCAATAAGACTTTCAGTAGTAGGTTAACACTAGGTCTGCCAGTATTAACAAAATCAGAGACTGAAGATTCTTGTATTTTTGTTGATACCAACTTGTTTGGATGAGTTAAAACTTGCATTTTCGATGGTATATGATTCCGTTGTCGTGTCAAATCCTGCATACATTTGATTAGAATTTTAGATAGGTTTACATGTGAAATCAGTGTTGTCTTGAACCCAAGAAGTCCTCGAAAATTGGTATCCATACCTATAAAACTCTGAAGTGTGTTGGGGAATGAAATTGAGCAAACATATTTACTTTTAAATGATTATTGATGCATTGTCACATGACGTTGCAAAGACTTTGAGACCATATGGTTTAATGTTATTTGCCTTCATCAGCCCAGTAATAATTTGACATAACTATTGTCATATTTAAAAGTTAACTGTTTATATAATTTTGAATTTTTCAAATCACTAAATTTCTGCTTAATATCTTTGGCAAACTTATTAGATTTTTGGTCCTTAATGCTCTTCAAATTCGTACTATATTTTGATTTAAAAACGTTTTCGATTAGAGCGTCACTGATGAGTCTTTTGTCGACGAAACACACGTCTGCTAGAACAATTGTTATCCTTGTACCTATAATGAGTTTTATTGCATAGCAATATTATATTTCCCATAGAAAGTAACCAAAAGTTAGCGTGCAATAAATTCTAATATTGCACTAGTGCAATAAATCTTCAAAATTCATGACGTTACCAACGATTTTTATTTTAGTTAAAACCAATTTTTACTTTCAAATATTATATTGCTATACAAAGAAAGGGTTATTAAATGAATATTGGGGAATATTGTCCCTCGTAGAACATCATACCCCATTTCCTTTGTATTATATTATTGAGAGCAGTTTCTGTCCTCTTATGATTTACAACCTTACCTAGGTACTCAAAAAATTATGAAACTGTTTATATTAAACGTTGTTATTAAAATTAAATATTTTGATAAATGTTATAATAAGTTTTGTAGTTAGGACAAGTTTAGTTCGCAAGAACCAAGTATTATTTGAGCGTTATATTGACAAAAAAAGTAAAAAAAGAGATATAATATCGTGACTTCGTTTACGGAATCATTACATGGTTATTGAGTAGTACATATACTTCATGACAATGACACACAATAAATGTAAATTGCCGACAGCTCGTTGAACACGGAAGACGTAGTATTTAATTTGTATCTTAAAAATTTTCCAGCAGTTCATATTTTCCAAATCTCAAACATTTAGCAGCGCCTGCAAACGCAGTATATATCTCCGAATTTATTCGACATTCCCGGGCTTGTTTTTCCTATATTCATTTCCTCGATAGAGGGTCGCTGCTGAAAAGTAAGCTATTAAATCAAAAGTTCCATATGGTGAAGTTGAATTCACGAGTTGGTTAACTGTTATGGAATAACCGTTTCACATATCATATCAGATCCGGATATAGATATAGGAAGACGTGGTTTGGGTGCCAACAAGACAACATTCCATCCAGGTAACAATTTAAAAAAGTAAACCATTACAGGTCAAGTTACAGCCTTCAACAAGCAGCCTTGGCTCACATCGAACATTAAGCTATTTAGGGCCCCGAAAATTACTAATGTAAAACCATTCAAACGGGAAAACCAACGGTCTGATCTATAACAAGAACTATCTTTAAAAAAGTTATCCGACGTATTTAAATTTGAGTATATGTTTAAAACTATCATTTCGATAACCTTCAGAAGCACAATGACTTAATTATGCAGGACCTCTTTAATAAAATCTCCATCTGAATGTAACTACAAGAAATTCTTTACTAAGTCTGGTTATATCACAGGAATCGGAATATATAAGAATATTGTGATGACACCTAAAAAATTTATTTGTCAAAAAATCCAGTGCAAATAACAAGAAACAAATATACATTTACTACTGTTTACATTAATCTTAATTCATGGTTAACAAAGCTAGAAACTATTGGTAGTATAAGTAGTATCTTTCTGTTAACATTCACCAAAACCCCGCGGAAATCTCACATGCGTAGGTGCTTTCTAAAAGCCATGTACGTTCGTACAACAAAGTGTACATTAAAAATTATATAATTGTCCCGAATAAACAGCTGCCATGGATGCAAAGAGCTATTGGAGAAACAATTATTTTAATAAAAATATAAATCTTTGTAAGATCTAGTTCAAATATTTATAGTTTTTCACTTGCTTTCCATCACGATATAATTTTCGAGACGTTTTTTCAAACTCAACCAAATCACCCACCATGACAGCATTTTGTCCAATCGCAGAAAGGATTTTTGAGCATGATTATTCTGTTGCCATAGTTGAGCGTCCTTAAGTTCAAAGGGCACAAACCGAATTCGAAACTATACCGACTACGTCGGAAAAACGAGAAACGAGAAACACTTATGAACCACATAAACAAACGATAACCACTGAACATCAGATTCCTGACTTTTCTGAAACAATAGTATAATATCACAACATAGAAAGACACACTATAAAATATCAATTGGAAGGCTTAATGTTCCTTATGTCGTTACTGCAATCCATTTCCCTTTTCCCCAAGAATGAGACCTACGAATAAGACCGGGTTTGTAATAATATGATCAACACGACGAGTGACACATGTGGATCAGGATCTGCTTACCCTTCCGGAGCACCTGAGATCCCGAAGTTTGTTTTGTGGTTCGCGTTGCTTAGTCTTAAGTTTTCTATGTTGTGTCTTTTGTACTATTATTTTTCTGTTTGTCTTTTAATCTTTTAGCCAAGGCGTTGTCAGAGTATTTTCGATTTATGAGTTTGACTGTCCCTCTAGTATCTTTCATCCCTCTTTTACAATATATCAATGTGCCAATAGTGTATTCGCTTATAATTCTGAATCAAATTGAAAATAGAAATTGGGAGTGTGTCAAAGAGACAACAACCAGATCAAAAAGCAGACAACAACCGAAGGCCTACAAGGCATCCGGAGGCGTGCTTCAGCCTGCCCCTAATCCAAAATGTATTTTAATGAAGTGATAATGGACGTCATACTAAGCTTCGAAATATACACAAGAAACTAAAGTAAAAATTCATACAAGACTAACAAAGGCCAGAGGCTCCTGACTTGGGATAAAACATTAGGCTGGGTTTAACATGTTTGTTGAGATCTCAACCCTCCCCCTCAACCTCTAGCAAATGTAGAAAAACAAAGACACAACAATACGCACAGTAATATGTTCAAAAGAGTCTGTTGTCAGAATAGGTAACAAAAGAAACTAAACAAAATGACAATGATACATAAATTTCCTAAGGACTACGAGCAGTTACTGTCATGCCAGCTCCAGACCTAAAATAAACTTATTAAAAGATTACGTCTTCATCATATGCATATCAAGTATAATCCCTCCCGTTAGGGGTTTAGTATTATATCATCATAAAATATATATTTCATGCCTGAAACTGGGTTTAGAAAAAATGTGTTTATTTCCGATGCAAAGACCCTAAAAGTGAATCAATATTAATGCCACAATAAACTATCTGAATGTTTACCCTTTATCATGTTTATATAGATATTCAAGGCCGTCAACGAAAAGTCAATGGAATAATAATTTAAATGTATGAAAATGAATGGAAATAGTATTCGATGCCAATGCTCGAGCTTAAATTTTGTATCTCAAAATAGATTTTCTGTTAAATTTGCGCTTTTCAAAACATTGTGTAGAATTTAAAACATGGATGTAAAACAATCAAATTTCCCCCTTATTTCACATGTGTACAATCTTTAGTAACCATGTAATCTCAAGTTTTCAAAATATTCTATAGAAACCCCAAATAATACTATAGTGATGCGTTGAAATACCAAAGATATATGCTTATGTCCAAGATTTTTTTAACGCAATTAAATGAAAATAATTCACTACAACTGTCAAATTCAAGGGATATATATTTTGTTCGACCTCTTTTCGTATGCAACCGGATGTGACGTACTATGATTTGGTGGTATTACAACTTAAAGTGTTAGACAATACCTTTGACAAGCAAACAAGTATGTAAATAGAAAATCAAGTCTAATGCAATTTGCAATTATAAAAATTCGAGCTAACTATTTTTTACGACGGCTAGAATATAAAGCGCTTGCAAAACCTTAACTACAATGAAATACAAAATTCAACTTCCCGATTTGTCGATGTTATGCCATTTAAACGCAACAACTCTGGGTACTTTTATACATCTTTGGCTTCCAAATATTCGGGTTTGAGCGTTCCTTGTGAAGGTAAATTTTGCGCGTTTTTTTTATACACAGCCAATTGGAAAAAAATGTTCGCAATCTTATTTCAAATTGTATCATTATTTTGTTTTCTAATTTATTGACAAAATGAAACTTTGAAAGTTTTTATCTACAAGTGAATCTATCACTACATATTTAGCCTATTGAATTATAGCAACACATACGAAGTATTGAAATATTATTTACAATGAAATCTGTGTCCGTGTTGTAAAATTCTGTATTAAACACACTAACTACTTTTTCTCATTTACACAGTGGCGGATAATATTTTGCGTTGGCGTAACAATCTTGTTCATTTGGTAGAGAAAACAATTTGGAATGCAAATATTTCAATTAAAATAATGTTTTCAGTATATTCTTGTATAAGTGATTATGATTTACAAATTCCCTGATTTTGGGCATATTGGGTAGCATTCCTATAACAAATATAGAATATACAAATATGGTTAGCATATTTCTAATGAGATTTAAAAATTTCCTTTCATGTGGTCCGAGTACACAGTTATCGCCCTTTGATTTTCTTTGTCCAAGAATAGAGTCCTTATTGTGGACAGTGTGTTACTTGCCAATTATTTTTTTACCTCTTCCAAATGTATTACTTCATGTTTTATGCATCAAATAGCAAGAAGGGGAATGAAATGACACTGTAAACAAATGTGTGTCATGAATTTTAAAGTAAACTGATGATGTGGTTCAGCTGAAAAAGGTTAAAAATTAGCACGTAGGAAGCTGTGTAAAGATTGCAAGACCCCTAAACATAAAATTGTCCATATTTTGAGTTAGAGCCGATGAATTTTTCTATGTTTTGTCCAAAAGTAGTACTACATACTGTAAAAGTATCATTGAGAGCGCAGGTGAGATCTTCTTTATTTATATTTATTGTCTAAAAGAAATGCACTACGAAATAACTGTGTACTCTAACCATGTATATTGTCTGTAATGAATGATAAGACATAATGGGCATAACAACGACGCTGACAGATTCTTGTAGAAAACAATTTGAATTATAGATATTAGGTGGTCAAGTTTTTTGTCGTTTCAATACTGTAAAATTTCCCCTTTAAATGTCTTTGTACTTGAAGGGACTCGATATTTGTTTATCCAGCTACATGTATATGTTTTTATTTTGCTTTTGTCGTTTTTAATGCAGATTTACTGTTCGAAAGCATGCATTTCTAACTTTTTCTTGGAATTTTTATCAGATTTAGTATTTAATTGTTTGTATTTTAAATAAAGACAACAGTAGTATACCGTTGTTCGAAAGTCATAAATCGATTGAGAGAAAACAAATCCGGGTTACAAACTAAAACTGAGGGTAACACATCAAATATAAGAGGGAAACAACGAAACAACAGCAAAACTAAAGTGCAACAATGCAACACACACAAAAACGAACTATAAGATAACAATTGCCATTTTCCTGACTTGCTACAAGACATTTTAATAGAAAATGGTGGGTTGAACCTGGTTTTGTGGCTACCCAAACCTCCCTCTATTATGGCAATGTTAAATATAACACTAAAATAATAAAATTACATGACAGGAGTACAATACAAATAAATGGAAGAACATTCAGGACAGAGAAATACACTAATAAACAATGCAATAGAACATAACGACATTCTAATAGTTATTAAAGGTATCAGGCTTATGATTTGATACTCCAGACGCGTGTTCAGTGACGCTCTGGTAAAATTATATAATAAAGAAAGCCAAACAAAGATAAAGAGCATTGATGACCCAAAATTCCAAAAAGTTATGCCTAATACGTAATACGTCTGAAGTTATCTCCGTTTTTGTATATCTATATCGTCTATTTACACAGTGTTGGCTGCTAAATCTTATTTGTTTTAATCTAACGATCTATAATTCTTTATTGATTTGCATATTAATGAATACGTTGATATGATTGGTCGAGATGACTTCCGGTAGTTGATTTTGACGTTGTTTATTTTTCGATAGACGACGTTGACCGAACTTCTTTTCGTAACCAATGTAAACAAGATGGCGACGATAATAACACCGACGTTAACAAAATTTATTTTCACTGCACGTTAATCGTTAAATTAAATAATTAACACAAAAACATTCGTTTGAATGATAATACGAGTTTTTGTAATTTATTTTTTTATCAGATACCACATATTTTTGCGTTAACCAACAACTATATATTGATTCGCCAGGCCTATTCAATGACACAAATATACAATTTACGTGTGATAGAGGTTACGAGTGTGGACATTTGTTTTTCCTTGTCTTCAATTTTAAAGAATTACAGTGGAGATCACTTCTAACCTCTCATTAGAACTGTCAGAATAATCTGTCATAGAACTGTTCTAACCTGTCCTAGAACAGTTCTAGCTAAGTAGAACTGTCAGAATCAGTTCTAGGTAGAACTGTCTAAAACTGTTCTAGGTAGAACTGTCCAAAGCAGTTCTAACCGTAGAACTGTCAGCAGAACTGACTCAATCAGTCAGGGCTGTAGAACAGTTCTAAATGACGTCACTGCAGAAAGGGCACTTAAGAATTTAGAAGAAAAAAATCCGTTTCAATTACTTTACTATATATAGATAGCAGATTTTTCTATATTTTTACTGATCAAAAGTTACATGTACAAATATCGAAGTGGATAGAAGGTTATCCAACTCATCGGAGAAATATTTTTATAAGATTGCATATGAAACATCATTGTTTACGTTTCTTCTTTCCCCGTTTTTAACAGTCTCTTCCTAAATATAACTCTGCATTTAATTCATGGAATTTTAATCTTAATTTACCTTGTTTGCCTTGGATTTACATTCATGATTTAAGATTCTGTTTTGACAAATGTTCAAACGAAAATTGTACAGTGGATGAATTATGGGATATTAATGAAAAAAGTGATGTTAAACAATGTTAAACGTACAAAAACAATGTACATTTGCATTATCTCGTAGCCAAACTTATCCATAACGATTAGAAATAATATCTGGTAGTCTGGAACGTCAGAAAAATAACCTCCATCTGAACATGAATGAAACAAACAAAACCAATCATTTTCCTTCTTCAAATTATTCCAAGAAGAGAACTTCTCATACATGTACTTTTCATTTTAAAATAAAGTATATGAATCAGTCATGTGAGTGTTGGATGATGCCGTTAAATAATTTTGTTTAAAAAAAACCCATCATGAACTACTGACTTAAAAAGTCACTTTTGTGACGATTCATTATTTAATAATTTAATTTTGGATGTAACGGGTCTTCTGATTGGCTGACGTTATTTTGTTATTAGTCCATAGAAAAAAGTTAGTCATGTGACCGTAACGTCATCAACGTTTTTTCATGGTTTGCCAAGGTTTAAAATAGAATTTAGAATTAAATTATAAGAAATGACTGTATTATTTTTTTTCTGTATATTCGAAATAACATAAAAAATGTGGTGCATGCACACTGTTAAAAAACCCCGCTACGCGCGTTATTCAGTGTGCACCAATTTTTTTTATGTTATTTGTGTTATTTCTTCATAGACAGATACAAATATTACAGTCATTCCTTAAATAATAATATTTTCGATACAGAGAGGAAATAATGGCGCGCTAAATCGATGTGGACAAAATTTGGTGTCATCTTTATCATGCAATATTTGTCCTGACATAGAAATATTATTGGTTTACAATGAGGCCATATATATTGACACGATAAAGTATATATGTTCAGTTTTGGTTGATGCGGTCAAATAATGTTGTTATTTAAACAACTCGGTCTGATATAGCGAAACTACTGAAATTTGTTAACAATTCAATATTTTGAATATATAGAGGAAATGCTGTCATTTAAATTATTCAATCCATCGTGATTGGTTGTTGTCTGCTCTATGGTCGGGTTGTTGTCGCTTTGACACATTCGCCATTTCCTTTCTCAATTTTATAAGTGATTAACTATGCAGCTATATAATTATCTATATATTAAGATTTACAAAATAAAGTGTAAATATGGTCAGTTTTGGTTGATGCAGACAAATAATTTTGTTATACCAGTCAGTCTAAAGTATGAAAACTACTGATATTTGTTTATGATGCAATATTTTGATTAAAAAGAGGAAACGCTGACACTCTAAATTGATGCAAAAGAAATTAGGTAGCATTGTGTTCCAATATTTCTATCATTTGTATTATACAATCCATTCTTACATAACAATATTACAGATTTACTATGCGACTATAAGAGTTACATAAAAAGAACAAATATGGTCAGTTTTGGCTGATGCAGTCATATATGGTCAGTTTTGGTTGATGCTGTCAAATATGGTCAGTTTTGATTGATGCAGACAAATAATTTTGTTACATGAGTCAGTCTGAGGTATGAAAACTACTGATGTTTTGTTTCTGATGCGATATTTTGAATACAAGTAGGAAATGCTGGCACTCTCAACCGATGCGAATTTTTTTTTGTGGTCGTTAATTTCCAATATTGCAGTTATTTATATACTTCAGTCCCTTTTGACCTAAAATTATAACTGAAGTACTTGCTATATAGACTTGCATAAAAAAAGCAAATATGGTCAGTTTTGGTTGATGCAGTCAAAAGATTTTATTACACGACTCTGTCTGAAGTATGAAAACTACTGATATTTGTTTACGATTAAATACTTTGAGTAAAAAGAGGACATGCTGGCACTATAAATTCATGCAAACAAAATTTTGAGGTCATTGTTTTTCAATATTGCTGTAACTTGTATATTACAGTCCCTCTTGACCTAAAATTATAGCTATATAGATTTGCAGGAAGAAAGAGCAAATCAGGTTAGTTTAGATTGATGCGGTCAAAAGATTTTTGTATAACAGGTCCGTCCGAGGTATGAAAACTACTCGTAAACAGATATCACATTTGTTTACGATTCAATATTTTAAATAAAAAGAGGACTTGCTAGTACTATAAATTGAGAGCAAATAAAATTTTGAAATCATTATGTTTTCCAATATAATTGGTATCCTTGCCTAAACATAAACTGGATTCCTGCAGTGTGCAGCTAAATGTATATAGATTTATATGATGAAATCAAATATGGTCAGTTTAAGTTCATAATGGATCAATGGCAGATCCAGAGGGGGGACCCCCTTTTTTGGACGATCAATGCATTTGAATGAGGACATATAGTTGGACCCCCCCTTTTCCTGGGTTGGGACCCCACCTTTTTTTTAAATTGATCGATCCGCCCCTGGTGGTTTGGGCCGGAACAACGTATTACATTAAGGTCAGATAATTTTGTTATGTAAAACGAGCCATCCTGACTCCCGGAATGACAAATGTAAAACAATTGAAATAATAATGCCCCCCCCCAATATTAACGGCCTAATTTATGTTAAAAAAATGAAAAAAAAACAAATAATTTATGTAACACATCAACAAAAGAAAACCACTGAATAACAGGCTCCTGACTTGGAACAGTCACATACATGCAGAATATGGCGGGGTTAAACATGTTCTCTTGCCGACGAAAAATTTGAAATAAAACCGGCAAAATAGCAAAACTCTTTATAATATTAATCGCTATTTTGCCGAAGCCTTTATATATAGACAAAGAGTTCTTCAAACTTATAAATCAATTCTAGCCGTAGAATTTATAAATCAATTTTAGCCGTAGGATTTATAAATCAATTCTAGCCGTAGAATTTATAAATCAATTCTAGCCGTAGAATTTGTAATCAATTCTAACCGCAGAACTGTTCTAGAAGTAGAACTGACCAAAGATTTGGTCAGTTCTAGGTAGAACTGTCTAAAACTGTTCTAGGGTAGAACTGTCAGGATCAGTTCTAAGTAGAACTGTCCAAATCAGTTCTAGGTAGAACTGACCAAATCAGTTCTAGCTAGAACAGTTCTAACCTAGAACTGACTAAAAGATGTCAGGCTGACAGTTCTACGTACTGTCCTAGAACAGTTCTCCTGACAGATTCTGACAGATTTAATGAGAGGTTAGAAGTGATCTCCACTGTATAAGGATTAAACGCCTTTTTGAAGGAATTTATTGGTGTATAAACTGGACCAAGTCACTCACAAATATGTCATAAAAGTCCTTCGGACTTTCATTTGTTTGTGAGTGAATTGGTCGAGTTTATACACCAATAAATGTCTTTAAAAAGGCGTTTAATCCTACAATAAATAAATACCGTACTAGTATTTTTCGGAAAATTCCTGTACAATGTCAGAAAATGACAGTTATTTTCTGTTCGTTCCGTTGGTTGATACAGTTGAGCGTTTGGTTTTGTTAGGTTTAATGACATTTTTTTATAATATTTTTCGGGGGCAGATAATTACTAGTATCATACATTCATCTTTTGCGTTTATGTTTCAGGTTTATAATTATTTTTTGCATGCATAAATGTAGTCTGCTAGTAGTCTGTTGTTATTTATGTATTATTGTCATTTTGTTTATTTTCTTTGGTAACATCTTCTGACATCAGACTCGGACTTCTCTTGAACTAAATTTTAATGTGCGTATTGTTATGCGTTTACTTTTCTACATTGGTTAGAGGTATAGGGGGAGGGTTGAGATCTCACAAACATGTTTAACCCCGCCGCATTTTTGAGCCTGTCCCAAGTCAGGAGCCTCTGGCCTTTGTTAGTCTGGTATTATTTTAATTTTAGTTTCTTGTGTACAATTTGGAAATTAGTATGGCGTTCATTATCACTGAACTAGTATATATTTGTTTAGGGGCCAGCTGAAGGACGCCTCCGCGTGCGGGAATTTCTCGCTACATTGAAGACCTGTTGGTGACCTTCTGTTGTTGTTTTTTTATTTGGTCGGGTTGTTGTCTCTTTGACACATTCCCCATTTCTATTCTCAATTTTATAAGATCAAATTTTAAAATGAATAAAAACATGAACAATAATCAAGTGTCAATACAATTTGACAAGATTTTAATCCTTCCGAGTCTTCCAAAGTTGTATGTATCAAGAACCTCTCTATCATTCCTCTTCCTCCTAATTTTGTTCTACAACAACAATAAATCGAAGTAGAATTGATGAGCATTTACAAAAACATTTGCTATCTTAGGGGAATATCTTCAGTCTTTTATCTTTACCGATTCCAGTCTTTATTTGAATTTGCAGATAAGATAACTGTTTATTGTGCGGACGTAAAGTTTTTAGAATTAATATTACACTGTTTTGAATGTATATCAAAAGTATGTTCAAAAGAAAATTTATCAAAAACCTAACATCAGACAAATTGCGCGGACGAATGATGTGTTTTTATATAAATTTCCTGTTTCCAAATCATAGATATCTACAGAAGCACTGAATAAAATTTTGATGTTAATGATAATTTGAAAATTAAATCCATGTATAGTTTGTTTTAATATTCGAATACAAAGAGTTAATATAAATTATTACATTGGTTGCAATGAATAACATTGATTTCCCAGTGAAATAAAAACCGATAACTTCACATGTGAATTAAACGTGGTTATTTCACTCCTCTGACATCATACAACAATAGCCGTTGTCAAGACGTCGATAACGGCGATTCAATACAAATTGAGAATGCGTAGAAAAAGATATAGTTTCTTACATTTTCTACTTTAATTTCATTAAAAAAAGCCATTTGCCAATGTAATAAAAAGAATAACTAGTCAAAGAAATCAAATATCGCAAAACATTCAACTCGTGACCGAACAGCACTAACAATTAACTCATGCACTACGTGCATTCCTGAATTAATGTGTTATTTGATCACTCGTTGAATATTTTTCTCTATTTGAATTCTTCGATTAGTTGTTCTATAAATACTAAAACAATTATAGGTAAATTGTTTTTACCACTTTATTAATAGTTATTGTATCAATAAAAATAATTTTCAAACTATATTGATGGAATATTGTATTTTTAACTGTCGTCATATTGACATTTGTAAAATATATTTGAGCATTGTTCTAGTCTGTAGGTTTTTATAAATGTACTGAAATAGATGCCTTCGTAATATAATTTTATAACCACACTTTTGAAACTTACACTATTCGTCGATATCATTTAGAGGTAACATCATGATGTTCCTGCGATTTTCTCTTCTTTGTAGTCTATCATTATAATTACGATTGCACATTTCCATTATGAAGTATATTAATCCAGAGAGAAAAAATATACAACAAACTGTTACTATTCCTACTATATATATCAAAAGCCTGCAAAACGTAAAGAAAATATGTATCAATGGAAATATGAAAGGGCTTAGATTATTATATGTGACGTTTACATTTTATGACGTCAAACACGCGAAGCAATGCATGTGGTTTTAAAATTTGAAAGATGCTTTTTGTGCTTTTTTGTTAAATATTTGTTTGTTTTGAGATTGTGAGAGTGATGACTGCTGTACCCTTACTTTGACTATTTACCTATCATTTCTGTTTTGTTCACGTATCGTTGTAAGTATAATGGAATTTGGTGCGACTGTCATACAAGTGAGAGGTTTAGCGCTATAAAACCAGGTTCAATCCAACATTTTCTACATTTGAAAATGCCTGTATCTTGTCAGGAATATGACAATTGTTGTCCATTCGTTTGATATCTTTTATCATTTGAATTTGTTATTTGAGTAGGGACTTTCCGTTTTGAATTTTCCTCGGAGTTCAGTATTTTTGAGATTTTACTTTTTAGACAAACATACTATCAACTTGTTAACAAATCTTGTACTATTGTCTGGCTGCTCTCTGCCTGAATCACTCTACTCAACTTTTCTAAAAAATCTAAATAGTGGTCATGTAACGTAAACGTCATTGTCCCGGACGACGCTATCATGTGTGAATCCTGGAAGTATTATTGTCTTTTTGATGATTAACGCATTGATACAGTCCGAAAAAATAGAATATAAAATTGTCAACATTTTATAAATTAAAAGCTAAACGACAAAATAAAAAAACTAAAAAACTTTGAACTTGAAGCTTATATTTTATAATATCAAATTATCAATTTGCATAAAACCTGATAATCAATTCGTATTGAGCTGTTTTAAGGTTTTATTAAAAAATGAGTCGCTCATTTTGTATCAATAACCCAGATTAAAGGCTATGATTTGTCAAGTCATCATGAATGTTGTCTTCAATCCACTCTTCAGTGGCTTTCAACTCAAAACAGTTGGAAGACAAACAAAAAAGGAAGATGATTTTCAAAATGAATAATATTTAAGTGTGGAGAGCCGTGGTGTAGTGGTTATCGCAGCGGATTACTAAAACAAAGGTTCCTGGTTCGAGACCCTTTTCCAGGGAGAAAATTTAGGGGACTGAAGTTTCGGCTCTCCCTTGACACCATTTTGCGAGTATGGTCTTGAGAATCGATGATAGTCCGTTGGAAGGGGACGATAAGTGGCTGACCAGTGTTAAGAGAGAGCAATATCTCTTGCACGTAAAAGACACCTTTGTAGATTTCAAAAAAGAGCAGGCTAATGTCGATACAAGGCAGAACTCGCACTCTCAAAGTGGAAAGGGATTAATATAAGTTGCAATAACTTGTTTCCCATCCACTATAAATAAATCTATTTTAACTAAGTGTGTTCTCCATGGTAGCAAACAATACAATAACACACTATATGCTGAGTCACTTGCAAGCTGAAAATATTCTTTAACATTCATAATAAATTATAAGACATGACCGAAGACAATAGTTACCAAAGGTACCAGGATTATCATTTAATACGCCAGACGCGCGTTTCGTCTACATAAGACTCATCAGTGACGCTCAGATCAAATAGTTCTAAAGCCAAACAAGTACAAAGTTGAAGAGCCTTGAGTTTTTAAAATAAGCGAGAGGTGTGGTTTCATAAAAGAGGATAAAGAAAAGTTAAATTTAAACAGGATTTAAGACAATCTTAAATTTAACCTTGAAATATTCTTTAATAATACTAATAGTTATCAAAGGCACAAGGATTATAATTTAATACGCCAGACGCTCGTTTCGTCTACATAAGACTCATCAGTGACGCTCATGATTTAAATAAGACGTGACCGTAGACAAAAAATTAATGTAGGCGACTGACTGAGACTGGTACCTTTAATAACTATTAACACCACGGAGTCGCTGCCACTGCTGGTGGACGTTTAGTCCCCGAGGTATCTCCAGCCCAGTAGTCAGCACTTCGGTGAATACATGAATATCAATAATATGGTCATTTTTATAAATTTCCCGTTTACAAAAGTATGCATTTATTTAAATACTAAGGATTTTCTTATCCCAGGCAAAGATTACCATAGCCGTATTTGGCACCACTTTTTAAAATTTTGGTGACCAATGATGTTCAACTTTGTACTTGTTTGGCTTTCTTTACTATTTTGATCGGAGCGTCACTAGTGGGTCTTATGTAGATGAAACGCACGTATGGTGTTTTAAATTATAAGTCTAGTACCGTACAGATAGCATGTCGAAATGTCATATTGAAATTTTATTTGTGTACTTGTCTTGAATGTTCTTGCATTTATTTGTACTATAGTCCTGTCATGTTATGTTGTCATTTTATTGTTATATTTAACATTGCCAAAAAAAGCGCGAGGTTTGGCTAGCCGCAAAACCACGTTCAACCTACCATTTTTTTCTTAACATTTCCTGTACCAAGTCGGGAAAATGATCATTGTTATATTATAGATAGTTTCTGTGTGTTACATTTTAGTGTGGTGTTTCTGTTGTGTCGTAGTTCTCCTCTTATATTTGATGTGTTTCCCTCAGTATCAGCTTGTAACCCGGATTTGGTTTTTTTTGTCAATCGATTCATTAATTTTAAACAGCGGTATACTACTGTTGTCTTTATTTATTCAAGTGAGAAATTTATCTAGCTATAAAACCAGGTTCAATCTACCCCTTTCTTCATAAGAAAATGCCAGTACCAAGTTAGGCATATGACAGTTGTTATCCATTCGTTTGATGTGCTTGGGCTTTTGATTTCGCCATTTGATTAGAGACTTTCCGTTTTGAATTCAGTTCAGTATTTTTGTAATTTTACTATTGACTAAGCAGTTCTATAATAATATTCTTGTAATGATTAGAAAAGAACACCATAACAAACTTGATCCCAATTTTATATTCCATTTTAAAAATTTAAATGTGACGTCACTTTTTGTGGCGTTGATACATTCGTGTATATATAGATAAAATTCAAAATGCTTTTTTTCTGGACTAAAATAGTTTTAAAATGCAAATTATTATTTGACAAATTACTTAAATATGTAACAATGAAGAATATGTAAATCCTGAATCATATGACAGAGATAAGTGTTTTTAAGATGAAACTAATTGATGCAAAAGAAATTAGGTAGCATTGTGTTCCAATATTTCTATCATTTGTATTATACAATCCATCCTTACATAACAATATTACAGATTTACTATGCGACTATAAGAGTTACATAAAAAGAGCAAATATGGTCAGTTTTGGCTGATGCAGTCATATATGGTCAGTTTTGGTTGATGCAGTCATATATGGTCAGTTTTGGTTGATGCTGTCAAATATGGTCAGTTTTGATTGATGCAGACAAATAATTTTGTTACATGAGTCAGTCTGAGGTATGAAAACTACTGATGTTTTGTTTCTGATGCGATATTTTGAATACAAGTAGGAAATGCTGGCACTCTCAACCGATGCGAATTTTTTTTTGTGGTCGTTAATTTCCAATATTGCAGTTATTTATATACTTCAGTCCCTTTTGACCTAAAATTATAACTGAAGTACTGTGCAGCTATATAGACTTGCATAAAAAAAGCAAATATGGTCAGTTTTGGTTGATGCAGTCAAAAGATTTTATTACACGACTCTGTCTGAAGTATGAAAACTACTGATATTTGTTTACGATTAAATACTTTGAGTAAAAAGAGGACATGCTGGCACTATAAATTCATGCAAACAAAATTTTGAGGTCATTGTTTTTCAATATTGCTGTAACTTGTATATTACAGTCCCTCTTGACCTAAAATTATAGCTATATAGATTTGCAGGAAGAAAGAGCAAATCAGGTTAGTTTAGATTGATGCGGTCAAAAGATTTTTGTATAACAGGTCCGTCCGAGGTATGAAAACTACTCGTAAACAGATATCACATTTGTTTACGATTCAATATTTTAAATAAAAAGAGGACTTGCTAGTACTATAAATTGAGAGCAAATAAAATTTTGAAATCATTATGTTTTCCAATATAATTGGTATCCTTGCCTAAACAAAAAATGGATTCCTGCAGTGTGCAGCTAAATGTATATAGATTTATATGATGAAATCAAATATGGTCAGTTTAAGTTCATAATGGATCAATGGCAGATCCAGAGGGGGGACCCCCTTTTTTGGACGATCAATGCATTTGAATGAGGACATATAGTTGGACCCCCCTTTTCCTGGGTTGGGACCCCCCCCCTTTTTTTTTAAATTGATCGATCCGCCCCTGGTGGTTTGGGCCGGAACAACGTATTACATTAAGGTCAGATAATTTTGTTATGTAAAATGAGCCATCCTGACTCCCGGAATGACAAATGTAAAACAATTGAAATAATAATGCCTCCCCCCCCCTAATATTAACGGCCTAATTTATGTTAAAAAAATGAAAGAAAAACAAATAATTTATGTAACACATCAACAAAAGAAAACCACTGAATAACAGGCTCCTGACTTGGAACAGTCACATACATGCAGAATATGGCGGGGTTAAACATGTTCTCTTGCCGACGAAAAATTTGAAATAAAACCGGCAAAATAGCAAAACTCTTTATAATATTAATCGCTATTTTGCCGAAGCCTTTATATATAGACAAAGAGTTCTTCAAACTTATAAATCAATTCTAGCCGTAGAATTTATAAATCAATTTTAGCCGTAGGATTTATAAATCAATTCTAGCCGTAGAATTTATAAATCAATTCTAGCCGTAGAATTTGTAATCAATTCTAACCGCAGAACTGTTCTAGAAGTAGAACTGACCAAAGATTTGGTCAGTTCTAGGTAGAACTGTCTAAAACTGTTCTAGGGTAGAAACTTGTGACACTTGAAGAAGGCCATTTGTTGAGCCGAAATATTTGTCAGCACGATTTAATAACAACATTTTCGTATTATAACATCTTATATCAGTACCGTTGTGCAAATCTTTAGACTGATATAATTTTTTCCTTATCTGCATAGTATCGCCTATTCTAGACGATCCGGTACATAGTAAATTTGCTGGTTGGTCGTTTTTATAGACTTTTATATATATATAATAATATAAAAATAGCAACAATCAACATTCAATCTATCTAGGTGTGGATCAGTTTGTAAATAAACTGATGCAGTTACTAAATTAAATTATATAAGTGTCTAAGAATGTAACTTTAACACACTAATGAGTGTTATAAAATTAGTTGTTATATCTATAATACTAAAATTACGAGGTCCAATTTGTCAGCCGTCATCACGTAAAAACGATAAATAAAAGAATTCAACTTTGTATATAACTAATATAGTACAATGCTGTTGATTAAAAATTACACCACTCCAGACCCTTTTGTTTTCCACATAATTAATATTGCCAATAATTAAGAAGTTCCGGGTCGAATCCGAATCCGATACCAATAGTATATTCACCTGTTACCTATTAACTTATCTGTACGTTCCGCATCTGACAGGCGCACCACCAAACGCTGTATTTAAGATTTTGCTATATACACGGGTCGTAATCACAGGGTTGACACAACTAAATTCAATCATTGTCACATTGTTCCCGATTGTAGTATTTTAATCAGTATGACTTTCTAAGATTACAATACGAATAATAAAAATCTGGACTTAAAATAAGGCGTGTAGGTACAGCATGTGCAGTTTTCAATTTGTTAGCCGGAATGGCGTCAAACAGCGAATCAAAGAATTCAACTTTATTTATAACTCATAAAGGACAATGCTGTTAATTAAAAAATACTCCTTTCCAGGCCATTTTGTTTTCCAAATAAATAATAGTACCAATAATTGGTAAGTCCAAGGTGGACGGGTTCAAACAGAAAGATGTTGAAAGCAGAGAAACTGACTGTGCATCTTAAAATCGGCATGACTTTATCAGATGACAGTAACAATACTAAAATAAGGCTTACGCATAGTTATATTCCTTAATTCAGTCACAGAGTGAGACCCGCGATATCACGGGTGTGTTCTAGTTTTATATATTATTCACGCAATATTTCGCTAAACAAATTAGCTTCATCGGGCGTGTGCATCTATCTAGGTGAAATCGGATGCATGACAAAAAAATATCTTTGTAGCTTGACGTTTTTGTGTAAAAGTTTAAAATATTGATTGATGGGGTATTTACAAGATATTTTTGCCGTTTATTGTACATAATAATTTTTAAATCTAAACAAATAGTTGTTTTAGTTAAATAGAATGAAATTCATGATTTATTCCTTTGGTTTTGGGTAGAACTGTTTTTCATCCCTCTCATTAAGTCCATCAGGTTCAAGAGTACGTAGCTGATGCATCCAGAACCTTTCTCTCTGTTTTCTCCTTTCGGAGTCCCAATTTTGATTTACCTCAATTATTTGAAAGGTGATATTATCAAAAGTATGCCCTGTTCTTAAGAGGTGTCTCGTAATTGGACAGTTTCTTCCTTTTGTATAGAACGACCGGTGATTGTTAAGTCTGATGTTGAATGTAGTTTCTGTTTCACCAACATACTGCAGCTTGCAAGTTCCACAAGTAAGAATATAAATACTATTTTCCGTTTTGCAATTAAATGTAACATAGATGTTGTATAGCTGCTTTGTTACTGTGCTGCTAAAAGAGTGGTCAGTGTATATATATAACTCGTCTAAACATCAACCCAACAATGTTAGATCTGTAAATTTGCTTTCGCAATTTTTTTTATATATATATGCTGTGTACATTTTATTATTTTGTACAGGTTATTACTTGTATGATGCCATCTCTGGACCATATAGAAATTACACGTATTACTACGTTCAAACCTATGATTGCGTTGGATAAAAACCGCAATATATATATATATAAGAAGGTTCGATTATCACTTTTAACCCGCGTTCGTACAGCAATTAACTTAAAAATTTATTCAAATCACCGAGAAATAATCCAAGTCTAAGTTCCATGAACTCAAAACAAACTACTAAACTTCACTGCTCGTCGCACAGTTAAATGGTTTTCAGCAAACCATCCAGGCTAGTAAGAAGGCAGTGTCCGAGAAGTAGTTCGCCAACATTTATGAGACCATGACCTAGACCCACAAGATTTGTCAAATAGGGAATGAAAAACAGTGAATTCGTGAAAGGTTTTGAATCGAACAACCAGTTCAAATCAGAAAATAAACCAATAATAGCATTAATTTTTTTTTCGGAAGGCACACAAAAGCACAGTAATGCGTTGCATACTGAGCTTTGTCATTGAATTCATATCTTAGATTCAACTTTGAAAGTTCTAGGAACTTTTTAAAATAAGCCAGAGTGAGGTGTAGTTTCATGAAAGTATATTTAGAAAAGTCATATATTTGTAAGATTTAGGACGTTGTTACTTAACATGTTCATTTACATCCTTTTAAGGTGGTATGGGAGTCTTTCGCCATCATGAATTGTAAAAAACAGAGATTCTAAGGTCCAGATTTTCAAGCAAGTTAGCAAAATGTGATGCAGGAATGCAGATAACTAATGTGAATTTTCATTCAAAAGAACGAATATAACTTACAAATATTGATATTTTTACAAGTGAATACTATTTTTTTTTAAATTGGCATTTTAAGGGGAGGTAACTCTAAAACAGTGCACTTTCTGAAGGAATCTATATGGACTTTTCCTATTTTGTATTTTAGCCGGAAAAAACGCACGGTGACCCTATCTTTTCTTTTGATATTCTCAAAGCCTTGTCTGAAAGCTATCTTTTCGTAATTTATTTTACAATTCTATCATTTTGTTTAGTTTCCAATAACAAAATGGTGTATTTTCCTGTAAAATCCATACAAAATGTGCCATTTTGTCACAACCGGTAGCTTGAGAAAATGCATGGTGACCTATCATTTTTATTATATTTTTGAACATATATCAATATATACTACGTTTTGGCAAAGTATGAACAATTCTATCATTTTTATTCAAGACTGTAATACCACCTTAAATTATGATTAAAATAAGACATGCCCAAAGACAAAACAATTAATGATAGCGAATGAATAAAAGCTTAACATATACACAAGAGCTGATACGCATAACGCTATTTAGGTCAAGATTTGTTCCAAACGGACAAATATGCGTAGCTATATAAAAAAGTTTTATTTTTAATCAATAAACAAAGCTTATCACATAAAACTAACAAACACTTGATGACAGACATATCAAAAACCGTTAGACAACTTCTTATTTGTTTTTTTTTACGTTGTTATAATACTATGACAAAATAAAATCTGAAAATTTGTTTCACATCAAAGTTTTCGCATGTATATACAGAGCACAGCACCTAAACAAAGTTCTGTTCCATACTTACTTCTTGTATATTGATATTATTAACACCAGAAAGCCGTTGAAGATATTATGTTCGACGTAAATTTCAAATAGCGTCGAAACTAAAGCTCTTTAAGCGTATGAAAATTCTGATGGTTATTTCGAAACTTGAGATCAACTTATAGATATTGATACCAGGAATGAATTCAGTATATTATGTTCCGTCATGCTTACCAATTGTTTTTTACACATCATATTTGTATTTATAGTGATCAATGTAAAACTGGCGCTTTCAGCTGAATAAAAAAAAATCATCTTTTAAAGCACAATAAGGATCCAAGAACTGCCCTGGATTTGATGTGTTGTTTTACCACCACCTAGGACAGAATGCAAAACACATCGATAATTTTATTTTTGAACTGTCATATGTTGGAAACAACTAGAGTTTGTAGGAGGACCCAATCACACACATCCTGTTTTTCTCCGTTTAGAATGTATATGACACTAAGGATTTCAGACTTTTAATGGGGTTGCTATAGCTATTTCTAATTATTTTATCATCATGTTTTATCTTTCATTAGGTGGCTATTCTAGAAAATATACAATAACAATCAAAACCAAGGAGTAAACAAAGACTCACAAAACCAAAGGACATTTACATCAACAGTTATAAATAATAAATAAGAAACAACAAGAACTCCACTGAGTGAAATCAGGTGCTCCGGAAGGGTAAGCATTTCCTGAAAATGTTTCTTGTACCTTTCCTATGGTGTCATCCTGGTTTGCCTACTTTTATTTACATGTATATGTTAACATAGGGGGAAATGTTGTTTTAAAAATTATAGTTTATTTCGGAAATATATTTTTAACCTTTTAAAAAATTTAAATTTAAAAAAATATTAATGACTAAATAAATTATTAAATCTTTCTGGCAATATGGTATTTTCAAAGTGTTTATTTGACCGACAAAATTATAGGTTAACAGATAGAAAGCAACAAACTAGATAAGATAAAAAAAAAATCATACTTAAGTTATTGACTAACATTTAAAAACAAAACAGAGAATTGTTCATTTGCATTATAAATGAAAACCTATCAACTTGTACTCATTCAAATGATATGTTTATAGGTATCATGAATATAAAAAAGAAGATGTGGTATGATTGCCAATGAGACAACTGTTCAAAAGAGACCAAAATGATACAGACATTAACAATTATAGGTCACCGTACGGCCTTCAACAATGAGCAAAGCTCATACCGCATAGTCAGCTATAAAAGGCCCCGATATGACAATGTAAAACAATTCAAACGAGAAAACTAACGGCCTTATTTATATAAAAAAATGAAGCCGGTTTTCTTAACAATGAAAAGATAATTATCAATTTTACAAAAAATAATGCATACAAAGTCGTACAGTATATCATTATTCAGGAAAACGACAAATTGTGCCTGTAGCATCACATGTTTAATCAAACACATCTTCAGTTTTTGTAATTTCTATCAGTTAACAGTCAAAAGTATTTGTTTAATAAATTATTTCCTTAAATAAATTAATTGATTATCGATGAAGCAATGTTTTTTCAAATCACATATATATAATAAATTTCTAATTATTTTAATTACTTGTCTGTTTTTTCCGAATCTGTTTCAGAATAAGATCCTCCTGAACGATAAGTCCCACGAACGGAATAAGAAGTTGTTCTTCCTACTCGGACTCGAAATCTACCTCTTGATAAACATGGTAAAGCTAAAATTAAAAACACAAATTAAGTAGGACTAGACAACTAGATTTCGAATGTCAGAATACATTCGCATGATAATTTTCCAAATACCAAATGTAAACATTTTCTTTAGAAATTGACTCATCTGCACAATGAAGCCCATGGGCTTCTGCTAGTTAATCACACAACTTATAACACGTGAAATTTGGTTGAAATTCATTTTTTGGTTGTATTACGTATTTACCGTGTATTGGTTTGTCATATAAGGTAATACAAGTATAAAAGTCCTAATATTTAAATTGCATGTTCAGAAGGGAAAATATTGTTCATTAGCCTCATCAGCAATCAGCATTGACATTTTTCTTGCTAGTCTCATTTATTGGTTACATAAGACTTTGACACATGTCTTACGTTGACCAATTTTTCCCCTTTTGTCTTGATTCTGAGGCCCCTCATGGGGGGTCCTAGTAATCACATAATCACCATTTTTTTGCCAATATAATCACATAATCATTAAATATTTGCTTATCTTTAGTAATCAAATAATCATAAACTAAAAATACAGTCCTAGGTAATCAAATAATCATGAAATATTTGGCTTAATAATCAAATAATCATTAAAAAAACGGTCAAGTAATCACATAATCAAAAACCCCATGAGGGCCCTCATTCTGAATCTATCGTTTTGTTACTTTGTTACGGTCTTATTGTCACACCACTGTCTCAGGTGTGGCGAGGGTTAGATGCCCGCTAATTGGGTTAGAATATGACAGTTAAAACAATTAACCAACTTTTAATTATGGATAGTCATAATTTGTTTGAAAATAGCGATCCTTCCTTCTTGCTTTCTTTTTTTGATAAATCAAAAAATCTGATTTTGGATAAGGGATAATATTGCTGATAAAGTAGATACACACATATTAAAGTTTTTATTATACGTAGCATAATTTTATTCTGTTATCGTTTCACATACCTTTGAAATAAAGAACTATTATCCACAACAGTATTTTGGGACACCTTGTAATCATTGTTACGTTTTGAAACCTTCTATATTTTATTGGACTACTATATTCTTGTTGTTTGTCGTTAAAGATTGATAATTAATTTTAAAAAGGCGGCCTATTCATTTTTAAATGAATGGGATTTCCATTCATTTCCTTCAAAAATTACTCATTCATACTACAGGAAATAAGATGTGTTTTTTCTTTAGATTACAATAATTTACTTCACAATTATTTATTGGTGGGATGATTAGTCAAAGTTAAAACATAACTTAAAGTTGTCATTTAAAAAAAAGTTTTAAAAACTAATAAGTATACAATAATTAACGGGAATATTTGCAGATAAAATAATCTATATATGTAGCAATTTTGCCAAATTTTCAACTTGGATGATAAATGCAAATGAGTTTTCCATAATGTGACTGATATCAGACACATCGACGAAACTGATGTACCTATATATTGACCTACTGTGTCTGTTTTTTTTTTTCACGCAATGAGGTCAATATACAGGAATGTATGCGACTGTCATTCAAGTTAGAGGTTTTGCTTGCTATAAAATCAGGTTTTTCTAATTTTCCGCTATTTTCACATTTCTTGATCGGTGTGAGAAAAATATATCTCCTTACTAGTGAAAAATCTGTTTTCGGCAAATGATTGGTCGAAATTTAATTGTGAAAGTATACATCTTTCTTCAAATTTTTTGTAAAAGGAAGGACAAAAAAAATTAGAGAAACATATTCCACCAATATAACTCGTGTATTAGGATATTTCTCCACTCTAAACAGTTACATTTAATTATTCAAAAAGTTCGGCAGGCCTCGCGCTCTAAATATTAAAATTTTACTGTCTCGAGTGCAGAAATATCGTAACACACTTGTTGCAGTTGTGGAATCTAAATTTAATGCACCATGTTCTGCATAAAAAATGCCTGTACCAGGTCCGTAATATAATAGTTGTTATCCATTCGTTTGATGTTTTCGAGCTTTTGATTTTGTCATTTGTTTAGGGACTTTCCGTTTTGAATTTTCCTCAGAGTTCGATATTTTCGTGATTTTACTTTTAAAGTTAACATTATTTATCGAATAATTAAGTTATTATGTTTTAACACCCAAATATTTCTTGTTCACGTAACTATCATTTATTTTCCATATTAAAAAAAACCAACATTTTCATTGATCGTATAATTTTTAAGTTCTTCAGCAGTTAATCTTGTTTTGGCGAGTTTCTGTCCTGACACAACAGTAATAAGTTATATGTGTACACATTTCTATTAGCCTTACAGCCCTTGGATGGTGTAAACTTCCAAAAAAAAAAAACGTGTATGGTGTAATGGTGTTATGGCATATGGTGCAATGGTGTAAGGTGCGTGATGCTATGGTGTATGGTGTAAGGGGAATGGTGTAATGGTGTTTGAGGAATGGTGTGATTTTGTAACGTGCGATCGGGAATGGTGTGAATGATGGTGCACGACATTTCATTGGTTGAAAACGAAGTTCTTTTTTATTATTTTTTTCGAATTGTAAACATAAACAATAATAATAATCTTAATATTTGAAATTTAATTGCATTATGGGTATTTTCGGATCATGTAGATAGAATGGGGAATGGTGTATGGTGTAAGGTGTATGGTGCAAAGGTGTAACGTGTATGGTGTAATGGTACAAGGTGTATGGTGTAATGGTGTATGGTGTAATGGTGTATGGTGTTAGTGGTAAGTTTACACCATCCAAGGACTGTACATTCCCAACTGTTATTGTATTTACCAGGTGTGGGCATGATATTGGTTATTTTCTTCTATATATTTGATAATGGTATGATACTAAACCCCTAACGGGAGTGATTGTGATATAATATAGACATAATCTTTCAATCATTTTAACTGAGGTCTGGAGCTGGAATATCAATAACTGCTAGTAGTCCTTTGTTTATTCATGTATCATTGTCATTTTGCTCAGTTTGTTTTGTAACATATGACAACAAACTTAGACTTTTTTAAACTGAGTTTTACTGTGCATATTGCTGTGTGCTTGTTTTTTTCCCTTCAAAATTGGCTAGAGGTATAAGGAAATGGTTGTGATCTAACAAAACATGTTTAACCATCCTGCAATTGTGCACCTGTCCCAAGTCATAAGCCTCTGTCCTTTGTTAGTTTTGTATGATTTTTAATTTTAGTTATATAGTTTTGGAGTTCATTATGACGTCCATCAGCACTCAACAAGTACACATTTTTGATAAGGGACCAGCAGAATCCCGCCTCTAGGACCCGGATTTTTATCGCTATGTTAAAGACACATTGGTGGCTTTCTGCTGTTTTCTGCTCTTTTGTCTCAATGTTGTCTCGTCCACGCTTTCCAATTACATGGTTTAATTATTTTCGTTTCTTTTAATACTTATATAATAAGCTATAAAATATTTGCCACATATCGTTTATATTTCATTTTGTTGTTTTCCACAAAGAAATACACGAAAATTGGTATTTAATAAATACTTCAAAATCCATAGTGTAAAGGAGAATTTGATTTTAAAGACAGTTGTGCCGATTTTTTTTATTTTTATTTTTATGTAAAATTCTAGTTGCTGCTACTAACACATTTGTATTTCAAATGATATCCGAATTGTTCATGTTTTTCAAAAATCAAACATTTCGATGTATTATATTCATTGTGTCAATAGTGTTTTCACTTATATTTCTAAATATTTCAACTATTCATAGATAGTCTTGGTCGTCCAGGAAAAATCAAGGAAATGATTATTTATATGTTTGAATATGAATGGAAACCTGTTTCAGATGCCATTGCTGGAGGCTACACTTTGTCTCTCAGAATGGCAGTGTCGGACCACACCATGGATAAACAAATATGTAATATATAAATAGAAAATCAAGTGTAATTGCAATTAGCTATTACAAAAAGGAGTTTACTATGTTGAATGATGGCTAGAAAATGAAGTTCTAAAAAAGGCAAGTCTATCGTAATACAAAATTCAACTTCCCGAAAGATCTCTTTTATGCCATGTGAATGCAATAACTCTGAGTAGGTTTATACATTTTTGTCTTTCAAATATTCGGCGTTCCTGATGAAGGTAAATCTAGAAAAACATAATACGAACCCATTAAATTTATTACGTGTTCGGATCTGTTTTTTTTGAAAACAGACATTTTGAAACTCTTGTTATTTTGATTCCCATTTGTACGACTTTTTTTCGTTTTCCAATTTATTGATAGAATGTGACTTTGACAGTTTTTATCTACTAGTGTATTTATCATTTCATGTTTAGCCTATTAAATTACAGCAACACATACGAAACATACTTTACAATGACATTTGTGTGGTTTTGTAACCTATTTGTGCTATATTGAACACAAAAAATGTTATTCCTCATTTAGACAGTGGCGGGAAAAATTTTGCTTTTATATAGCAATCTTCTTAATTTTGTAGACAAAACAAGGTAGATAGTAGTATTGTGAATGTTCATAGTTCATTTACGAATAGGTAATTTAATCCAGTGTATTCTTCTGTAAGATTATAAAAGTTTCCCGATTTTGGGCATATTAGATAAAATTCCAATAACAAATATAAATTCTATATTAAGCAAGCAGAAATGAGATTTGCAAATATTATTCCAGGAGATTGACTGTAGAAAATATTCAAACATAAAAGGCATAATAATGACACTGCAAATGATAATCTATTGTCGAAAACATTTATAACAGGGTGGTCTTGGTGTTGACGTTATTTATCATTTTATTACTTAACAGTTTTCCTTCATTTGTCGTTGTACTTGATGTGACCCAGTATTTTCGTATTGAGATTATTTTATGTTTTGGTTTTAAATGTTATTGATGCATGAGGGCCAATACGTACGATTCGATCGCCTGAATTACTATAACTTTTTTGTTGGAGTCTTTGTCAGATATGATTGATTTGTATGTATGGTATGTCTGTTTACGCAGTTTTTGGCTAATTTGATTTAAAATCTCCACCTTTATAACCAATAATATCAATTTCGTTTGGGTACTATTTTTTTTTCCCAATTTAACGGAACTAATCACAACTATCATACAAGTGTAATGTTTAACTAGGTATACAACCATGCTTAACTAACATTTGTTTTTCGGAAAATTCCAGTACAATGTGAGAAATATGACGATTATTTTCCGTTCCTTCTGTTGTTTGAGATAGTTAAGCGTTTGATTTTGGAAGGTTTAATGGACTTTTTTTTATAATATTAGAATCATATTCAATACAGTGTGGCTGTAGCCATTGATTGACGACCTAAATTATCCCATTGACTGGAACAGATTATGTGAACGTGTGTCTATAACGACCACTGTTCACTATGTACTTGTTAAAAACACTTAAACTGTGGGGTTACTAAAGGTTCTCAACACCTAAATAAAGTAATTCGAAAAATTAATCAGAAATAACACGATGTTTTGATTTATATCAATGATATAAATCAAAACATAAAGGTTCCTCCTGATTAGTTTTTCGATTTATTTTATTATTAAAGGCGTTAAGAACCTTTGGTGACCCCACAGTTTAAATTATATAATAAGTAAGTAGTGAGCAGTGGTCGCTACAGACAAACGTTCACATAATCTGTCTCAGTCAATGGGATAATTTAGGTCGTCAATCAATGGTTACAGCCACACTGTTTTGAATATGATTCTATTTTTTTCAGGGACAGATTATAGCTCGTATCATACATTCTTCTTTTGCATAGGCATTTAGATTTTAGGTTTACAATTAGTTTTTGCATACATATATGAATACATTGTAAAATGAATAAAAACATCAACAATAAACAAGTGTCGGCACAATTTGACAATTTATTATCCTCCCGAGTGTCTTTCAATGCTGTAAGATCAGATTTATTGTACATGTATAAACTTTCATGTCAATTGTATTGCATGATTGCGATCATGAAGTTTGTTTAAACTGCTTTGACAGCTGGATTCCAACTAGTGTCACTAGACCGTGTATATTTACGCCAAACATTTTTCATTTTAAGCTGAAAAAATAGATTTTGCAAAATACTCTACAAATTTAAAAGTTTATTGGTTTGATAAATGTATCAAAAACTGTTGAATTCACTTCTGAAAAATCATTTTCGTTTTGAGATTAGAAATTTGTAATTTTCATGATATTACAATATTTAATTTCACGAGGATAATATAAAAAGTAATGATAAAATATTAAGTTTGTCTTTAAAAGATTTCATCTTATCAACAGTTTGAATAAATTAAAACAATTGAATTTGATTGTTTTAGAAAAAAAAAAAAAATTCAATCTCCTTCCTAAGAACAAAATATTGAAATTGCTTACCTTAATGATTTTTCAATTTGCCTTAAAAAATTGAAAAATGAAAAATGCTCCAACGTGGAGCATTTTCAATTTGCCTTTAAAAATTGAAAAATGAAAAATGCTCCAACTTGGAGCATTTTTCAATTTGCCATGAAATATTGAAAAATGAAAAATGCCCCATATTGGTTGAATTTTCATTTTTTAGAAAATTTTCTCAAAAATGAAAATGTTTTTGTGTGTAGCATTTTTCAATTTATGCAATCGTTTGACAAAACGAAAAATGCTCTAAAAAGGTTAAAGAAATTGATATAAAAGATATTGAAAAATAGATAATCAAATTATTGTTTCATTCATTGTTTTAAACACTTTAGAAATTTTGTTTTTATGCTTTAAATATAATACACATGTGTGTATGTGTGAACCCGTAAATGCACATTTATAACCAAACCCCGAAAAGATAGGAGAAGAGCAACGCACCAGCAATTTTTTACTGATGTGGCACAGAATATCATGCAATCTTTATTTCCCTTCCTATGTCGTTATTAACATTCAGGTTATCTTAATATTCTATATGTATCTGTTAAATCAAATAGATATTGGTATGTTGAATTCATTGATAAAGATATTTAATTTTACTCTCAAGTTTAGTATTGTTTTAAAAGTTAATAGATATAGGAAGATGTGGTGTGAGTGCCAATGAGACAACTCTCCATACAAATAACAATTTAAAAAGTAAACCATTATAGGTTAAAGTACGGCCTTCAACACGGAGCCTTGGCTCACACCGAACAACAAGCTATAAAGGGCCCCAACATTTAATATATGATCTGAACCATTTATGAGTGTTATGATCAAGGTATAACTATGCCTGATTTGAAAATGAAGTTGAGGTTTTTTAAATGAGTATGCAAAGCTGGTAACAATAACAAAGTGATCTAAGCCACAACGACAGAAGAGAGAGTTATTCACAAATGTAAAGTAAAAAAAATGTAAGATGGACTTTTAATAAATTAGAATTTCGTACTTTCATACACTGGCTACGCGCTTGGTAATATCCTCGGTGACAACCTAGAAAAGATGTAAAGATAAAAACAACACCTAGGAAAACTGTTCTTTTCCCAATCTCCATGTATAAAGTTGATGAATGTGCCATATTCCTTCTAAATACGGCTTATTTTGGAAGTCATTTTTTAACTAGATAACATTAATTTTTTCACTGTTTTTGATTTCATTTATTTACTTAGCTATTCAGATACCAATAGTGCTTTAACATTTGGCATCCATTGTCTCAGCTGTTCCGAATTACTCAGGTTACTTTTTGGTCACGCGAGCAGGGTGTTGAATTTTTTTTTTCTGTTTTTAACTGAAATACATTATTTTTGGAAAACTAATCAGGAATGAAGTCGACTAAAGATACGACTGTCGTTAGGAGACAATTTTGAAAACGTAGGTGTATAATTGTTCATGTTGTCTTTTGTTTTTATATTATGGTTTATTTGGTAAATGTATAGTAAAATAGGTTTGATGTTGTCAAGACTGATATTGCTGATTACTTTGTTCATTTTGAGACAGATTTTCTATTATTTAGAATGAATGTGAGGTGGCATTTCAGTTATAAATGAACTTCAAATGTGAAGCTAGTTTACGTTTCTCTAGATATAAGAAGATGTGGCATGAGTGCCAATAAGACAGCTCGTCTTCTAAGTCACAATTTTTAAGATAAAAACCATTATAGGTCAAAATACGGTCCCTACACAGAGTCTTGGTTCACACCAAACAGTAAGCTATAAAGTGTCCCAAAAATGACAAGTGCAAAACTATTCAAACGGGAAAAACAACGGTATAATCTATACACAGAACGAGAAATACTTATGAATCACATGAACAAACGACAACAAGTAACATTAGAAGATAACAAAACCTTTAAACAGATTTATTAAGAAGGGATATACATTTGTAGTTACTCTATTGTTGTCAGGTCATTAAAGTTTGCATATTTTGGCTTTAATATTGATTCACTTATAGGGTCTTTACATCGGAATTAAACAGATTTATTTAAAAAAAAAAACCAGTTGTTGGCATGACACGGGTTATGTTCTTCTCTTAAATACTTTATGATTGTATAATACTAAACCCCTAACGGGAGTTGCCTGGAATTCCTACGATTAAGACGTAATCGTTCAATCAGTTTAATTGAGGCTTGGAGCTGGCATGTCAGTAACTGCTAGTAGTCTGTTGTTATTTATGTATTATTGTCATTTTGTTTATTCTCTTTTGTTTTCTGACATCGGACTCGGAATTCTCTTGATCTGAATTTTACTGTGCGTATGGTTATGCGTTTTCTTTTTTACTTTGGCCAGATGTATTGGGGGAGAGATCTCAAATACATGTTTAACCCCACCGCATTTTTGCACCTGTCCCAAGTCAGGAGCCTCTGGCCTTTGTAAGTCTTGTATTATTTTTATTTTTATTTTTTTGTGTTTAGTTCGTTTAGTATGACGTCCATTATCAATGAACTAGTAGATATATATTTGTTTAGAGGAAAGCTAAAGGACGCCTCCGGGTGCGGGAGTTTCGCGCTGCATTGAAGACCTATTGTTGACCTTATGTTGTTGTCTGTTCTATGGTCGGATTGTTGTCTCTTTGACACATTCCCCATTTCCATTCTTAATTTTAGAAAAGGGTATTGTCTATATAAAAAAATAGAAGGTTCAAAATTATTATGTCTGAAGCTGTCAGGGACAAGATAAAAATTATCAATATTTTGAGTCAGAGATGGCAGATTTTCCAATGATGCCCGCCCCTCCCCCCTCCAAAAAAAAGTAAACAACACTAAAATCTTAGTCCGACATTACATATGGAATTTTATTTCATTCACGTGAATGATGTTTGAGTGACTCGGTATGCGCCTTTTCCTAATTATATATAAATTCCTCTTTTTTGTTCTCCAGATCCCACCTTTGGTGTCCCCTTGATTTCATTACCCAATTTTTATAATCCTATATCCAACATCCCCTTTTTGTAATCTCAACATCACCCCTCTTTATATCCCACTTCGAGGGCTACTTGCAAGATTCATTTTTATCAAGATGGATTTTATGCCCAAAATTATCAGCCTGATATGGAACAGTTTCGTGATCCCTGTAAAAAAACCCAAAAAAACTTGTGACTTTCTGTTTACATAACGAATATAAAATGGGAGCGGATGAGCTACATAAAATATAATAGTATAAAAAAGCGGCAATATCGATAAATGTTTTAATAAAATTATTTAAAATTTCTCAAATTACAAGAGTGCACACGCTGAAATGTCTCTACTTCTTTACTAATCATTGATATTATGTTGAGGGGGGTCGGAGGGGTCCCGATTCCGAAATCATGGACGTAAAAACATGAAATAGCGAGGTCCCGAAAAAGGTTCTGCCCACCCTCTATGTTGATAGTCTTAAATATAAAGATATCCTACAACGATCACATAAACTTAACATGATCCAAGAAAATTAGGCCAAGATCATTTAAACACAACAAGAAATACATGTACTCTTTACAATAAATCACTAAGTATAATTGACCTTTTTCCGACTTAACCGAGAAAACTAAACACACGAACCATGAAATTAAGGTCAAGGATCCGAACCTTGGCAGGCAGAGGTGCACAGCTAACAATTCTTCCATACAGCAAATATATTTAACATATAATTGCTTATAGTGATAGAATTTCCTAAATATTTGACGTGAATAGAAAATCCTAGTTTGTCGTAATTAGAGTTGTCGATTATATATACATGTGGTTGTTTTGTTGGTGTGTTTCGTTTTTGTTAACTCTATAGTCCGTCGGAGATGAATAACAGTATTTGACAATCCAAATGATCTAGGCCCGTTTCAGATGACAGTGGGTCCATTCCGGAAAGTTATAAATCAATACACGAGACTGGATACATGAACTTTCACATACTTTATTTTTCCATCTAACATATATACAATCACAGTTCATCAAGCATATTTACAAAACATTAATCATGGCAACATACATTAACCCGCCGCTGCTCGTAGATCGAGAGCGGGGCAAACCGGTGCGTCACATGGTTCTTTCTATTTCTATCCCCTTTTCGTTTCAAAAGTAATCTTTATAAAATATGATCATAGAAACGTTTCTGACCAATGAAAACAGAAAAGGGTTGATGACCATTGTTATCAAAAAGTATTCTCACGACATAATCTTAATCTTAATCCATAAATATTTCCTAGTAACTCTGAAACGACTAATACATGTCTTTTATAAAATTATTTGAAAAATAGTTCAAAATCTTGTTTCCTAATAAAACGCATTTCTAGCGTAACAAAAATATTTAAACTAAATTACGCACAAGAAATAACTGTTGATGCCAAACACGACACAAAAAGATGAAAATTCTAAAATTCACAATTTCACGCATTTTTACAACATGACAATAGTTTAAAAAATTAGACCAAAACTAAAAAAACTGAACACTGAGCAGTGAACAGTGAAAATGAGGTCAAGGCCAAATAAAACCTGCCAGACTGACATGCACATCATTAAATATTTCCATACACCAAATAAAGATGACATATTGCATATAGTGTTAGAAAAAAAGACCAAATATAAAAAAAAACTTAACTTTGACCACTGAACCATTAAATTTGATCAAGGTCGGATAACCACTATCATGCTTGACACATCTATATCATTTCCGCTATTGTTCAATAAAATATCGTCATTCGATCTCGATGGACCAGCAACGTGTTGTGACTCGTGGTTGGATTGATTGATCCAGCATGTTTACTGGATCAAAATTCGATTCAGAGGCTCCTCTGATTCTACATCTATCCCTACCATCACGCCCCCTATTTCTGGTACATTTTGTTAATATGCCTGTGTTGTTTTCGAGAATTCTACGTATTTTAAATGACAATTAATTGGAATTAAATTGAACAGTATTTATATGGAACATGATGTTGACGATATTGACGAGAGCGTAGTTAGATCATGGTATGAAAGTGGAAAGGTCTTAGACTGATCGTTGTTAGAGCGTGAAAACAATGAAAATCCAAACTTTCATCCTGCTCGTACCATGATCTCACCTTTTAGATCGCGGTGAGCGTTGTGCAATATTGGTCTAGTGTGATTTGGGCATAAAACATGCTCCTTGTTTCTCTACCTTTCCTATTGTTCAAAATGAGAAACTGGTTCTCGTCTTGTATTTTTGCTACCATAGTTACGTAACCTGCTTTCATCGTGTCAGAATACATTTTTTAATAATCGTGAAATATATATCACTTATAGATCAGTAATTTCATTTATTGTTATTGATCGTAACGCAATCAATAAACATAATCAATTACAGAATACAGAAGAAACGTTGCTATCTTACTTTTTCTTAGTTTCCCCATTAGCATCATCAATTGATACATGTACATTTATAAAAATTCATATATATGGCACATGAAAATATATAACGCTGCTGCATGCTCTCCGTGTATTCATTTACTCTATTCGTGAATGGCGTGCTTTTTAACTGACCTGACGAGTACTAGACTAAGTGTTTGTTTTATTCATAATTTCATAAAAAAAAGATGTGTAATGATTACCCGAGAAACATTTTTTTCCCCACCGGACATTAAATGATGATGAAGTAAGCAAGTATAATTCATGGTACAGTCTTCAACACTTAGGAAAACCAATACTTCACAGCAAGCTACAAAAGATTCCAAAATGATAAATTTAAAACAATTCAATTCATTCAAGAAAAAATAATTTTACGGCTCATATATAGAACTCTAAGTGATTAAAGATCACGAAACTCGTTTTAGGTGCGCAACCATCCCCTTAACATTGAACAGTGATAAACAGCATATTATAAAACTTCTTATAAAATCAGTTGAAAAGATTTGACTCATTAATGCCCGCGTCACACTGTCCCGATTTTTATATACGATGGACACCCGAATGCGAAAATTGTAAGTTCGTACGAAGTTGGTCCCGATCTCGTTAAAATACCAAAAAGTAACCGAAGAAAGTACGATGAATAACAAAGTCTATACGATGGTGCCGAAATTATATACGATAGCAAAAGATGGACATACGAAGGTTAACCGAAGACGGGTATTTAAGCTTCATATCTCAGCCGAAGCCTACACGATGGATCACGAAGGCTACACGATGGATTACGAAGGCTACACGATGAATTACGATGATGGCGCGATGGCCATACGATATCTAAAACATACGAACAGAATTTTGACAACATATCGTTTCTGTACAAGTCTGCCATGCATGGCTGGAAATCGATCTTTTTGTCTAATTCTTATAAAACTTAGTTTATTATCCCCTCGCCTACTACATGTAAGTTGCGTGTATATAAAATTGTTATTGACACTCTAGACCCAAAATGCTCAAAACTTGGTATGGTGTTACTCGTTAAGAATATCTTAAGCGCAAAGGTCGAGGTCACAGTGGCAGTTGTAATACAAGGCAATATCACCCTTGTGGACACTCTAAAACCAATATGCTACAAAAGATTTTAACCACATTTGGTATATTGAACCTCCTTGTAATGATCTGACATTTTTTACGTTCAAGGCCAAAGGTCAAGGTCATGCAGATGGACTTGTTTTTTCTCCTTGAAATAGCATAATACACAGGAATTGGTTGCTCATTTTTTTACCTGCTGGTTCTAAAGACAATATTAAAGGTATTTCCATTACTGAATGTTTTGGTTGATTTCTAGAAAAATAGTTTATGTATCAAATATGCATATTCAATTTACCATTTTCTGCATGTGTATATACAAATATAGTGTCCATCTTTGTCCTCAATATGTTAGATACGAGGGGATGCCACGCTCGGCATTGCCTTGTTTGAACTGTAAAATGTGTGCACTAGTCTGAATAATCACCCATAATTATGCCCATGTTTACTGATCTATCTTAAAGGTAAGGTAATGGGTTCGTTGATCCCTTTTATTAAAAAAGAGCTCTTTCCAGGAGAATATCATAATGATATAGACAAAAGGAAGGATGTGGGGAAAGCAACAAATGCGGCAAAATATGACATATAGAAAACAAAATGGTTATGGAGTAAACATTCGTGTGACAACAACTCAGACGATACATAAAAAAATCAGAATAATGAAGAAAAAGTTGGTTTCCCTACATACGTGTACTTGCAGTGTTGGTGTACGAGGCGCGTTTATGATTTTCATTATGTTACTTGATATGGAAAATTGACAAAAATAATATTTTATTTGTAAAAGTAAATCCTGAGCCTGTAATAGCTACTCTTCTTGTTCCATTTGAATTAATAGAAACAACGCTGTCGCCTTTCTTGTTCTCATAGAATCATATGATATGAGCTCCATGTTTTGTGAACGTCTTTCTTAACTGTCATATTAGACTGACCAGTGCATATCGCGCATGGCACTTTAAATGTATTTTAACGCGAAAATCAACTAACATTTAGCTGGATTTATTGCCGTCGTAGTTCCATCTTGTCGCCTTCGTACTTTTATTCGATGGCAACACGACGGGATTACGAGGTCTTCACGAAGTCGTGTTGCCATCGTAAGACCTTCGGGTATCTTCGTGATTCATTCGTGTAGACATCGTAATGTCAAAACTGCCCGATGGAAACGATGGAAACACGAATGCAATACGATGTGCAAAGATGCATTCCCGGTGACATTACGATAGTGAGGATGGTGGTACGAACTCAATACGAACCCTCAACATCGGACGCACCTTCGGGGATTTTTTAACATGTTAAAAAATTTAGAACCCTTCCCGTTTCCGACATTTTTTACAGAAGAAAAATTCCACAACTGTACAATATCTAATCAGAAATTATATAAAAAAAAACAAAAGGGTACTTAGTTTAATAACTGAAAAACATAGCACTTACATGTATATTGTATTTAACAGATGACAGGGGTCTCTATACATATATTATGTCAACTTCCGGGTTCAAGTCTCTGTCATGTCATTTAAGAGTAGAAAAGAACGCTACCAAGATAATGATACATAAGAAAAAAGCGACATGACTCACTAGAAGACGATTTTCACACACACACACGAAACTTGTACAATGACAAAAGATTTATCTATTAAATATTAACTTTTTATTGACCTTTCTTTTGACTAGCAAACAAAAATTAAGGCTATTTAAAAGAGATGTTGTATGTCCCGAATAAAACGCAAAATCCATGACCGATCATGGTAACAGTCACGAAAGCAGACGGAATGTAGGATGAAAAACTTCAATCAAATAGTTTGGGTGGGAGAGGGGGAGGGGTGTAAAATTGCTGCGAATTTTGTTTATCCAAAATCGATTTTACATATGTCCATATTTTACAATCAATTTTTCCCAAATTAAGTTAAGAAAAAGTGGGGGTGTCAGTGAAAAAACTATGTGAATTAAGTTTTTTTTATGTCGTCCTTTACTTCTTTTCTTTGTGGAAGCGTTGACAATGTGTACTATACGCTGTCATCATTTGCAGAAATTAAAACACTATGTTTTTCCGTTGGTGCCCCCCCTTTTTTTGTGGGGAAAATTTGGTTGATTATATAGGTAATCACTGAAGCATGACTGGAGCGCACCCTTTTAAGTTCAGTCAGTGCCCCCCTTAAATGAAAAGTTCTGGATCCGCCACTGCTGCTGTCGTAAATGATGGTAGCGAGGATTAACTGTCGCTAATGCTTTACCAACTCAGACTCGTTGATTCCTTTGCTTGATAAATGGCCTGTCATCATTTTACGACCGCGTATGTGGGTTCAACTTGAAAATAACACACACTTTGCGCACAGCATGTTTTAAATGTAACTACTAGTATATATTCCATGTACATGATGCATATGGTTTTAAATACGTTTGTGTCGATCTGGATTTTTTTTTTTTTTTACTTTTTTTTTTTTATTTCAAAAGAAGATTGTCAATGACTGAGACCATTTTTTGTGTCGACCTATTTGTCCGACAATACTCGTTTTTCTTTCACATATTAAAGATGTAAAATCATATTGAATAAAAGGTAATAGAATGTACATAAAACAGAACCTCATGGGAACTGTCTTATGTTTGTTGAAATACTATTCACATAATTATGATATATTCTTTGCTACATTTGTTTTTCCGGTTAAAGCAAATATAAGAAGTCATTTATCCTTCGAAATATAAGTTTACCACAAATACATGCATGCAAGTTAATTTCATATTTTTCTTTATTAGATGATGCTTATTTGATATGTTGCGACAGAGAATTGTGATATTATAAGCTTGGGAAAAACATGTTTGTATTAACAGATTCAAAATATGGGAAATGCTGTACAATGCAGAAAAATATAAATTTGAAATCAAATACATGTACTTATCAGAATAATATAACATCTACATCCATCCCTCCCCACCCCAATTCATCCGCGAACCCTGTTCCGTGAGCATGTACAAAAACTGACATAGACAATATCTAATATTCTAATATATTCCCTTCTTTTCTAACATGTTAAGTTTGAAACATTCAGCCACGATATGGTTAGATAAATATTAATTTCATTTTCAGAACAAAAACGGCTTATTGTTTGCGCTAATGCATGTTTGATTCCTAAAGAAGTCAAGTGTTGAGAAATGTCTTGGTGTGTTCTTCCGTCAAGTAGCATTTGTTGAATCAAACATCGATGGTCTAAAAGTTCTTCCATTCTTAGGGAGGACCATTTGATATTCGGGGGGGGGGGGGGGGGGGGGGGGGGGGGCAGGAGGATTTGTTTTTGATCGGTTATTTATTTTTGTAAACTAAGAGGACATATTATTCATTTTCTGCACTATTGAAGCAAGATTTTTCATTTTCATTAAAGCAAGGGACTGATTATTCATTTTCACCACTATGTTTTTGATATTCGAAATCATACAATTTTTAAATGATTTGTTTATTATAACATGTATAAATAATACATATAGTATATTCAAGTCATTATGTACCATTTAATTAGATTAACCATACCCCTCTGGAGAAATGAATATTTTAAATTCCCAACTGCATATACATGTATTGCATACATACATAGTATTAAAATTTAGTTAGAACTAGGCACTTTTTTTAAATGTATTGGCAAACATAACGCCGAGCGGAGCGATGCACATTTTTTTAGGGGTTTGGAGCCACTGAAGGCCCAAGAAACTATAGAACAAATGATGCAAAGTCATGCTTTCTGGGTGTTCCAAAGACCCTTTCAAAATCTGAAAATGAAGTTTTGTTTTAATAATTTTTTGACAATACTTTGGTCTCAAAGCAAAATGCATAAATTCAGTGTAAGACTTAAGTTTCTAGGGACAACACCAAAAGACCAATGTGCATGATAAAGCAAAAATGGAAATCACATAGTTAAGTCTGTGGCTGCTGTTTTTTTTAAACTCATGATCAACTTTATAACAAAATTGCTAGATAACAAAAGGAATGCAACACTAACAGAATACAGAAGGCAATCAATGAACACAAGACAAATAAATAAGAAACATTGATCCCGAAAAATCAGTGCTATAAGTCTGAGGGAAAACAGAACTTTCTGCTTGCAAGGCTGTGAACACAATTTGATATGGAGACAAGCGTTTGGTTTTGAAATTTTCTACATGTAGTTACGGCCCTGTTAAAATAAAAGTGAGGTAAGGTTTCCTGAGACAATATACCTCAAGTTAAATGAAACCAATTTTCAGACATTTCAAGTATATTTAAATAATATTTATACTTTTGTTATTGAAAAATTTGGGAAGTGTTTCCCGATTGTTTTGGGGAAAAAGATGAATTTATGAAGAATCTGGTGCCATCTCATACTTTCGATTAGAACTGCTGAGTTATTTATTTTCTATACATTTCAAGTCAGGTAATTTATTTTCAAACTACCACAGAACAAACGATTTATTTTGTGATTATCAAGGCTGAGTTATCTATTTTCAAAATCCTCCTGCCCCCCGCCCACCCCCCCCCCCCAGAATATCAAATGGTCGTCCCCTTACAACATGTACATGTATATAAACAAGTGACTTCTTTCTTCACTTCGAGAGAACTAAATTAAAGATTTCAACCAGACAATTCAAAGAGAGACATGACAAAGAAAAACAAAAGTCAGATATATAGACAGATTGATATATACAATGAATGACAGATTGATAGATCGAAAGATAGACGAAAACATGTAGCTACAAAGACAGCTAGATATATAGATAAAAAAAGAAAAAATGATTTTTTTTGGTGGTCATTATCGTACTTGTCATTATACCATTCTTGTTCGGTATTTGTTGATATCACACATAGTTCACACACATACACACACACCTTAAGAAGATCTTCAAGATATATTGCGCTTAAAACTAGAAAAAAGAAAACGGAAATAGTAAGACATTTAATAAAAAGTGTCAACAATTTAAACATTTAAAACGCCTATTTTGAAACAAATTACATTTTCGTTCTCATTATTACACATTTAAATAATGAACATTTTTTAAATTTGAATATTGCACAGTAAAATGAAAAATGAAAAATTGGAGCATTTTTCATTTTTCCATATCAAACGTCAAATTGAAAGATGCTCCACGTTGGAGTATTTTTCATTTTTCAATATTTGAAGTCAAATTGAAAAATGCTCCATGCTTGAGCATTTTTCATTTTTCAATATTGTAAGTCAAATTGAAAAATGCTCCACGTTAGAGCATTTTTCATTTTTCAATATTGTAAACTAAATTGAAAAATGCTTAAGGTCAGTATTTTCAATATTTGCTTTTAAGAATGAAATTGAAATCTGTTTTGTTTTCTAAAGCAAACAAATCCAAATGTTTAAATATATTTTAACTTTTGACAAAATAAAATCATTTTTAACACAAACTTATTGTTATTTGTTTCATTGACAATATCTTCGTAAAATCAAAAATACAATTCCATGAAAATAACAAATTTCAAATCTCATAGAGAAAATGTTTTTTCGAAAGTTATTTCAACAGATTTTTGTTACATTTTTCAAACCAACTACATTTAAAATTTGCAGAGCAATTTGAAAATTTATTTTTCATTTTAAAATGATAAATGTTTGGCGTAAATGTACACGGACGGTCACTTAAACCAATCATATAAGTTTCGGTTGCTCAGGCGATTTTTTTCCCAATATAACGGTACTATAAACAACTAACATACATGTACAAGTTTGAGCATAAGCTAGGTTAAGAACCAGATTAAACCTGTCATTTTCTTTAAAATATGCCTGAACCATATCAGGAATACGACAGTTATTTTCCATTCGTTCCTTTTGTTGATATAGTCGCGCGTTTGATTTTGTCAGGTTTAATGTACTTTTTTATAATGTTGTTCGGGAGCAGATAATTACTCGTATCTGCATAAACGTTTAGATTTCAGGTTACCATTATTTCTTGCATATTTATGAATACACTGTAAAAATAATACACACATAAACAATAAACAAGTGTCAACACAATTTTACAAGGCTTTAATCATTCCGAGTCTTCCAAAATTGAAAATACAGTTTTTAGAAAACTGCTATCCTGATCTTCTCCATCATTTCTCTTTCGTTAGTTGTGTTCTACAAAGACAATAAATTAAAGTAATAAATGAGCATATAAATACACTTGCTATCTTAATCGAAATCTTCAATCTTTAATTTACACCGGTGATATTTTCAGCCGTTATTTGAAATTACAAAAAGATTACTACTTTATTTTGCAGACGTAGAGTTTTTAAAAATACTATGATATATTTTTGAATATAATTACAGTATATTTGTCTAGAGATAGCAGTCGGAAGCTTTGACAAGTCAGTAGTATTTTTAAAGGAAAAAAAAATAATCAAATTCAACGATCACATAAATTCCGCGGATAGACACATTTGTAAAATTCGTGATCGTGTTTCCATCAACAAAAACAATGAATAACATTTTAATGTTAAGTCATTAATTTGAATATTTTTAGTAAACATATCCATAGTTTATTAATATTCATATTCAAAGAGGTAATATAAAATACAAAAACAAATACACGTAAATTGGTCATACTTCATTACTGTTAATTAATGTATCAACCAATGTTGATGTTTTTGCAGTATTGGTGGCTTATTATCTGTTAAACGGTCAACATATTGACATTTGTACAATAGAGTTCATCTGCGTTCTAGTCTTTACTTTTTTTAACGTATAAATGTATTCAAAAAAACGCCTTCGACCTATATATCAGTAGTATTTAAACTTACCCCGTTCTCTGACCATATTTATAGGTGTCATCATTACGTTTCTGTGATTTTGTCTTCTTTATGATTTATCGTTACGGCAGCATAAGAATGTTATCAAAACGATGACACTGAAGACGAGTGCTGCTATTGCAAATAGCGCACGTCTGCAAAACGTAAAAAAGGTAAATTTTACAAACGCAAACATGAAATGATTTTGTCAAACACATTATGATCTCTATAAAAAATATTGTAATATTGCCCGTCTGCCCACTGCATGTATCACCTTATTCGGCTCCTCCGAAAATTCAAGGCCAAGGTCAAGTGACGTAAAATTTATAATCACAGACTTATCGTCGAAGTTCTAATGATTAAACAAGTTTGAAATGCTTGACAAATAGGTCTTATAATATTTACCTAAAATGTACAGCTGGAAAATACTGTCTTCAAAACTACAAATAATGCTTTTTAATATATGCAATTTATAAATATCGAGTAATTGCACACTTCATCCTGTTGATATGCCACTCAGGCTTGTTTTTTGTTTAAATCTTTTTCGGTTATTATCCGTTTTTCGCAATTATTCCGACAGCCCATTGGTCCGAAAACCCAATATTCCGACAACCCATTTCTACGACATCCAAATAATCCGACAACCCACTAGTCAGACATTTATCAAGCATCAGGGTATCAGGATTAAATAGAACTAATCAGGCTGTCTGTATTATTAGGTATTTGTTACAACATATTTTAAGAAATAACTCCGAATATATATTACATAGGTATTTCGAAAACTTTCTATATACTCAATTCGAAATCTGTGTACTAAGATAAGAACAGAATAGAATATTTCATTTTTGAAATTACAGGGTCTATAAAGAGCATATAAATCAAGAACAACAAGTGAAAGTGCGAGCTACTGCTTACTGATGATTCCCCGCCAAAATATTTCGGTAAAAAGAAGTTGTTGAGTTATCAATCTGAATCATAACAAGGTACAGCGGACTTTTATAAACCTTGTAACCAAATTTCAGAACTCCTTGAATTGTAGTTCCTGAAAAAAATGTGTCGAAAATTTTCAACTTGGATATCCTGTGAAAAGTGTTTGGTAGACAGGAAAAACCCTAAAACCAAATTTCAGAAATGTAGTTTAAGAGAAAGATTTTTTTATCAGGCATTTTCAAGTCCCAATGTAATGCACTGATTCTTTATCAACATATAAATTGCCTTTCTTAAAATCAATGGTATCTAATAAAATTGAGACAGGAAATGGGGAATGTGTCAAAGAGACAACAACCCGACCAAATAAAAAAAACAACAGCAGAAGGTCACCAACAGGTCTTCAATGTAGCGATAAATTCCCGCACCAGGAGGCGTCCTTCAGCTGGCCCCTAAACAAATATATACTAGTTCAGTGATAATGAACGCCATACTAATTTCCAAATTGTACACAAGAAACTAAAATTGAAATAATACAAGACTAACAAAGGCCAGAGGCTACTGACTTGGGACAGGCGCAAAAATAAGTATTTTCTTCTTGAAAACAGTTGTTAAATGAAAAATAAGTGTCAAGTTTTTGCCTTTTTCCATGTTGATTGTTTTAAATTTTTTAAAGATGATTCCAATATTTGTATTAAATTAAGACACATAACTAAGTTTGTTTTATTAGAATTAGTTTATTGAATCTCTTTTTGTAGACATTCTTTACTGGAACACATGTATTGACCATTAAAAAATATAACTGTTTATTACACTTATAGGCATCATATAATATTCCATCTTTCAAACCTACTAGTCCTAATATCAACATTAATACAAAATATAAGTTAACCGCAAAACAAAGAAATCTACCAATTTCTGACATCACAGCTATAAAATTATACGTAATCACAATTTGTGTATAGAGTTATAATTTTCACATATACATGCGTACAGTAATCGTTTAATATGTTTTTACAGAATTAAGAGAAAAAAACAAAAACAAAAAAACAAACGCACAAACCAATATATTTCAGACTTCGAAACACGTAAAAAATATACGGAATCATGATTGGTCTTTTTAGAGAAAATTAACCCATACACTGAAGACAGATGCAATGTCGGAATAATGAGCTGTCGGAATTATGGGATGTCGGAATAATGGTTTGTGGAAATACTGCACTGTCGGAGTATTGGGCAATCGGAATAATGGTTGTTGAACTAACGGGATGCCACCTTAAGTAAAATTTTATTTTTCTCGTATTTTATCTTTTATCCGGTAACTGTTATAGGAAACATATTTTAGAACTAAACAACTTTATTCCATCAACCACTGTGTCAAAGTGTTCGTGAAGTTGTTTTAGAAAAGAGAGTCTATTTTTCTGTGTTGGTCTTTGCATTATGTTTTCGGATTTTGTTTTTAGTTAATACTGCAGTTTTATTATGTATATCTTTTATATTCATTTGATAAACTTTACTGTTTGCAATAGCACAAATTGTTCCAAATAATAAGGATGTTCTTATCCCCAAGCATAAAAACATAGCCGTATTTGACACAACCTTTTTCAACTTTTGATCTTCAGTGCTGTACAACTTTGTACTTTTTTCACTTTCGATCTTTTATATCTGGGCGATACTGGTGAGTCTTGTGTGGACGAGGCGCGTTTTTGGCGTATTGAATTTTAAACCTGATGTCTTTTGTTATCTATTAATCATGTGTTTCTTTGTCTAATACGTTCTCCGATTAATTAATATTGTATTCCTGTAATATTATGTTGTCATTTCAATGTTATATTTAACATTGCCATTAAAGTGCGAGGTTTGGCATGACATAAATCAGGTTTAACCCACCATTTTTATCTTTAAAATGTCCTGTACCAAGTCACGAAAATGGCCATTGTTATATCATAGTTCGTTTCTGTGTGTGTAACATTTTAACGTTGTGTTTTCGTTGTGTCGTTTGTTTTCTCTTATATTTGAGTGTGAATTCACATTACTATAAGACGTGTAACGGTACTTTTCTATCCCAAATTCATGTTTTTGGTTTTGATGTTATATTTGTTATTCTCGTCGGATTCTGTCTAATGCTTAGCCCGTTTCTGTGTGTGTTACATTTTAATGTTGTGTCGTTGTTCTTCTCTTATATTTGATGCGTTTCCCTCAGTTTTAGTTTGTTACCCCAATTGTTTTTGTGCATAGATTTACGAGTTTTGGACAGCGGTATACTACTGTTACCTTTATTCATAGACGAAATGCGAAAGGAATATGGGAATAGTGCAAGTTTCAGAATGTTTTTAAAAGAGTAGTCAGAATGGTTTATAAATAACATGATCAACACGACGGGTGCCACATACGGAGCAGGATCTGTTTACCCTTCCGGAGAACCTGCGATCACCCCTAGTGTTTGTAGAGGTTTTTGTTGCTTAGTCTTTATTTTTCTATGTTGTGTCTTGTGTACTTTTATTTGCCTATTTGTCTTTTTTTCTAGCCATGGCGTTGGCAGTTTATTTTTCATCTATGAGATTGACTGTCCCTTTGGTATCTTTTTGCTCTCTTTTTAAATATTTTTTCATGGCATTTTGCATAAACATTGACGGGTCAAAAGCGATTAATTTCTTATTATGTTAATTATCTTACCTTGTATCAGAAGCCATCTTCTCGTTTTACACATTCTATTTTGTATCATAAAAATATAAAGTTAACATGACAAAAAAGATGTTTGACGATATAGGTTGACCTTTAACATTTAAAAAAGACAACCAATTCATATTCAAATCAACGGGATTTCCAGTCAGTTCCTTCAAAATTTGAAATTCATCATATTACTGTAAAACATATGTTTTTCTTTAGGTTACAATAACATATAAAACAATAATGTATTGTTTGGCGGCTGAATGAAAGATCTTTATTGCAGATATGTTTCGTTCGATTGTTTCATTACGTTGTTGCCTTTTACCAAGGTATACAGTTTTATAAAGCTCGATTATCTTTTACAATCGTTAACAATCGGAAAAGGGTTTGTTTTAGTTTTGACTTTCCACTTCAATAACTTAATAAAATTATCAACATAAAACATATCAAATGTTTTGAAAACGAAAATGTTATCAAACGGTGTGTATATAGCATGACAAATGGAACATTTGTGGATTAATCAAACGATATATTTAACAATTTACCAATTTCTCAAGGTGACCTATAGTTGACAATTTCTGTGTTATTTTGGTCGGTTGTGGAGAGTTGTCTCATTTGCAATTATACCGCATTTTTTTTTATATTACACATGTAAATTTGTATGTGATCAGTTTTCACAAATATTTAGTACATGTCTGGCGATTTAAGAATGAAAAAAATAAACTAAATAAACTAACGAAAATTATCATGTCTATATTTCAATGAAGTAGAAATCATTAAATAGCATTTCTGAATTATTAGTTATGGAACAACGTATTTCTGAGACAGACATTTCCATTATTATTTAGTGGTAATAAATTCAATGGTCAGATTTAACCAAAGATTTCAGAAATAACATATTAGAATATAATAAGTTATTTTAGTTTGTTTGATTATACTTATGTTCAGTGGCAAATATTTCATGATTATTAAGGATTAAAATAATTAAAAAAAAACAGAAAATATTTCGCCCGAAACTTATAAACTTCAGGATGAACATTAAAAAATGATACACATTATGTAATATTTTTGGACGACATGCCTCAGATTAAAAAAACATATTATATTTGTCACTCATAATCATATATACATATATATATATATATATATATATATATATATATATATTATATATATATATATATATATATATTATATATATATATATATGTTTCAGTGGATTTGTATAATACCGCAATCCCACTAGGCCACGATCGCACTACGATCTGTTAAAAAAATGAAATTTTGATGATCGTAGTAAGATCGTGCAGATCGCAGTAAGGTTGTATCAGGGTCGTGATGAGGTCTTCAGATCGTGATGAGCGTGCCCAACTTTGAACATGTTCAAAACAATCGTGGTGGGGTCGTGGCGAAATCAGGTCGTTGTAGAAGCGTAGTGAGAGCGCACTAGGGTCGTTGTAAGATCACGAAGGATGCTGTACCATCGTAGCGAGAGCGTAGCGGAAGCGTGATTCTATTCGGAGAGACTGCACTACGATCTCACAGCGACGTTATTACGACCTCACCACGACCACCACGTTCTCATCGCGACCCAACTACGCTTCCACTACGACTATACCACGTTTACACCACGCTGTTCAAGACTATAGTACGATTCTAGCACGCCCTTGCCGTCCTCGTCACGATCTTCTTATGACCTGACTACGTTCATACTATTACCATCATACTCATTGACATTTTCACATAAATTAATAAAATTGTTTGTCTGTGTTTAATTAGACTTCTTGTCCATTTTGTTTTCTAACGGCTCGATAATGCTTCTCGTATTTATATAGATCAGACCGTTGGGTTTCCGTTTGAATGGTTTTACACTAGTAATTTGTGTGGCCCTTTATAGTTGGCTGTTCCGTGTTAGCTAAGGGTCCGTGTTGAAGGCCGTACCTTGGTCTATAATGGTTTACTTTTATAAATTTTCACTTGGATGGAGAGTTGTCTAATTGGCACTCATATCACATCTTCCTATATCTATTGACATATCTGTGTCATCTCTGCTATCGTTCACTAAAATACCCTCATTTGAGCTTTATGGACCAGTAATAGGTTGTTTATAATTTGGGTTGGATAAGTCGGGCCGACATCTCTGCTTGATCAGGATTCGTTACTATCAGAGCTCACTCTGCCTCTGCATCAAACCCTACCACCACGCCCACGTGTTCTGGTAGATTTTGGTGGCATGACTGTATTATTTCCACGAAATGTACGTATTAATCAGAAATAGAAGGAATGGAACTGTATTGATATGAAACACGATGTTGACGTTTTTGCTGAGGAAGTAGTAAGATCGCGGTATGAACGTAAAATAATCGTGGTAAGAACGTGCTATAATCGCAGTAGAAGCGTGGTAAGAACGAGCTATAATCGCAGTAGAAGCGTGGTAAGATCGTATTGCAATCGGATAACTCGAGGTATGGTCGTAGTGAGAACGTGATGCGCGTAGAAAGATCTTGATAAGCGTAATGAGGTCGCAGAATAAGCGCGGTGAGAACTTAGTAAAATCGTAGCGGGATCGTTGTAGAAGCGTAATTAGGACGTATTAGTGTCGTGAAAGCAACGGAAATTTACATTTTAATGCCGCTCATATCGCGACCTCACCACGATCTGAATTTATTTTAGATCGCGGTGAGCGTGGTACGATCGTGGTCTAGTGAAACTGGTGCTTTAATAATCAGTAATTACGTAGAATACCTGAAATTTTTAGGGATATGTAGAATCACTGGCCAGTTTAGGAATTATATATAATCACTAAAATTTTCAAGTATTATGTATAACACTATAAAAAAGGTCAGGGATTATACATAATAACTGAAATGAAGAACAAGTTTTATTTATAAAGAAAATTATTAAAAGTAAAATAATTTATGCTATAAAATCATATTAAAACAGCATTACACTGTATAAACATAAATTGTAAAATTTTAAGCACAAAACATCAAAATGATAACCCTATTTTATTTAAAAGTTAGGCACAATATATTTAAATGTTTAACACAATATATTAAAATAATAAATTTCACATCTGTCTTAACCACAATATCCACATTTTAGAAAACATTTTCCTTCACATATCTAATCAGATTTGATGACCTTCCTAAGAGAAATAAAGTGTTCAGTAAGAACATCTGTAGGTACCCCTTAAAAAAGGGAAATAGCAACCTAGAACTAGTTCGAGCAAGATACCATGTTGTTTTGCCAATGCAATATCCTTTTTCAGAAGTTTGGTAAATAATTATCATTATGTTTTTGGTGATTCCCTTTTCCTTATTTACCCTGTGGAATTGCTATGAGGATACTACACCAAATGTCAGATTCCTTTAAAATTTTGTTCTAATTCAATCCTTAGATTTTCTATACATTTAGATGCGTAAGTTCTCTTTGTTTGAATTTCCTGTTCATTTGAAGAAAAGAAAAACACCAAAAAAACCCCAAGATGTTTCATAATCTTCTTCACCATTTGTTTTACATGTACCACAACTAACATGCTCTATGGATTTACAAATAGAACATGCATATCCATTTGACGCTGGCTTTTAATAAACAAACAATACAACGAAATTTGTTTTACATGCACACATATAAACATTGCGGTTTTTATCCAATGCAATCATAGGTTTGAACGTAGTTTTCAATTTCGACTTGTTTATATATATGTTCCGGACCATATGAGTATTTGGACCATACGCGTATGGTCATGACCATATGCGTATACTCATATGGTCCGACCATACGCGTATGGTCCGACCGTACGCGTATGGTCGGACCATATGAGTATAATACTCGTTTGGTTATTAACGGGCCGGACCATATGAGTATTTGGACCATATAGGTATATTTATTTTTCCAAATTACATTATAAACGTTTCAATAATACAAGAACTTTATCTAAAAAAAACAGTGATGGTTTAAAACATGACAATTTTTTAATTTTATAATAAAAAAAACTACGTAAAAATTTAATATTGATGCCATAGTTAGTTTTCATCGCTAGTTACATTAGTGCATGTAGGCTTGGATGACATTCACTTCCACACGGTATCATAGCTTTTTTGCATTTGCAAGTTTTGTGCACGATCTTTTTCATTTACACATTTTGTTTGCGAGTGAAAAACAAGCCTTTTTTGCAGCTGCGTACAGTGATACCGAGGTCTTTGGCAATTCTGATGTCTGCAGTGTTTTTAAGAAGCTCTAGATCTCAAATATCGTAAAATGGTTGACTGCAATACACCATCTTCACAACACAACTTAAATAAACTAATAGTATGCTACTTTCCAGTGACTTCTTATGTAACAGTTCATTAAGAAATTTTTGGAATTTAATTTTTTAGTCGACATATTGCCATTTACTCGTAATAACAAATCGGTTATGACCATCGGTAATGACCATCGGTATAAAATGTGTTTACTTTAAATTTGACAATTAAGTAAAATTAACAATGTGAAACTTCTTATTTTTATTTAGCTTATCTTTTTATTATAATATAACGATAAAATTACCTATATGATAGCGTCTTTTGAATGAACGGTCATACCATATGAAGAGTTTAGAAGTATTAAAAGTAAACTGTAACAGAGTGTTAATTACCCCGACCAATACTCATATGGTCCGGAACATATATATATAAACGACAAGCACTTTTTACAGATTGACGGAACTAGTATGGGAACAAAAATGGCACCTTCTTTTGCCAACATTTTTATGGGGGATCTCGAAGAACGCATCCTTTTGAGTGTGCCATACACACCTTTGTCATAGCTCCGTTTTATTGATGATATTGACATGAAATGGAACGATACTGCAGAACATTTGCAAGATTTCTTAGATCATTGTAATCAGTTCCATCACTCAATTAAATTTACATCTGAATTTTCAAGCGAGAAAATTGCTTTTCTCGACACCACCACATTTGTAAAAAACGGGGTCATGACAACTGACCTCCACACAAAGAAAACTGATAAACACCAGTTCCTTTCTCCAAAAAGTTGTCACCCGAAACACTGCTCCAGGAGTATACCTTACAGCCATCAGACTAAAGCGAATTTGCTCCTCTGAATCAAAACTTAACTATCGTTTGGGACAACTAAAAAAACATCTGAAATCAAGAGGATATAAAACCAAAAACATCACAGACGCTTTTCATTAAGCTAAAGAAAAAGATCGAGCTAGCCTCATGGAATACAAAAATAAGGCGACCCGTGCAGATAGAATTCCGTTTGTTGTAACCTTCCATCCCGATTTGAAAAATATTTCATCTTCTATCCGAAAGCACTGGCGTCTAATCGAAAATGACTCTCCCTTAAAAGAAATTTTTCCAGCACCTCCGCTTATTGCCTATCGCAGACCCAAAAATCTCAAAGACATACTTGTGACATCAAAAGTAAAGAAACAAGAAACTTCAAAATTTGGGTGTTACAAACAATGCGGTAGAAGGAACTGTAAGTGCTGTAAAGCCGCCAACACTGACCACTCTTTCAGCAGCACAGTAACAAAGCAGCGATACAACATATATGTTACATCTAATTGCAAAACGGAAAATAATATTTATATTCTTACTTGTGGAACTTGCAAGCTGCAGTATGTTGGTGAAACAGAAACCTCATTCAACATCAGACTAAACAATCATCGGTCGTTCTATACAAAAGGAAGAAACTGTCCAATTATGAGACACCTCTTAAGAACAGGACATACTTTTGAAAATATCACCTTTCAAATAATTGAGGTAAACCAAAATTGGGACTCAGAAATGAGAAAAAAGAGAGAAAGGTTCTGGATGCATCAGCTACGTACTCTTGAACCTGATGGACTTAATGAGAGGGATGAAAAACAGCTCTACCCGAAACCAAAGGAATAACTCATCAATTTTACTTATATTTAACTAAAACAACTATTTGTTTTAATTTTTGAAAAAAAATGTTTATGTACAATAAACGGCAAAAATTTGTTTTATACAGATCATTAATCAATATGTTAAACTTTTGTGTAGCTCAAGCTACAAAGATATTTTTTGTCATGCATCCGATTTCACCTAGATAGATGCACACGCCCGATGAAGCTAATTTGTTTAGCGAAATATTGCGTGAATAACATATAAAATATAACACCTAATTTTATAACACTCATTAGTGTGTTAAAGTTACATTCTTAGACACTTATATATATATATATATATACGTCAGAGCCAGTGACAACTCTACAACAGATTTATCAATCGGATCACCAGCAGTGATGGTGATACATGGCTGTGTACATTATGTATATACAACTCTTCTAAACATCAACCCAACAATGTTAGATTTGTAAATTTGCTTTCGCGTATGTTTTGTTCTTCCCTCGCCGGGATTCGAACCCATGCTACTGAGATATAGTGACACCAAATCGCCTGCACTGTAGCCGTCCAACTAGACCACACGACCACCGGGCTTCATAAAAATGAGGCTCTCTGTGGCCGGGTGTTACCTTTCCATGTCAGTTTTAATATAGCGTCGTACTACAGTACATGACATATAAAGCATGGAGATGTTGATAATATATAATCCCTGAAAATGACCAATGATTTTACATAATCACTGAACATTCTAATGGGTATTCTAAAAATTCCCTAATATAATATCAGAGATTATGAGTAATTTAATGATCCTTTGTTTGATGAAAAAAAAAAAAAATTCATCGCCAATACTTTCAAAGAAAAAAAGCTGACTCCAGAAAAAAAAAAACGATTCTAATTAATACGAAAAGAAATTACGCCAAAATTTTAGGTGTGAAGGCTAAATACTTTTTTCCTTATCGGTGACATATCTTTTTTATTGGCTTTTTCTTTGAAGCTATATTTTAGCTTTCTATATTACACTTTTAGACCAAGTGTCACAGACAGTTTTGTTTTATATTCCGATTAAAAATATGTCAAGACAATAGAGATTTTCCCTATCATTTCAATAAAAATTGGTCCCTTTTACATAACTGTTAAATAGTCATATTTTGAGCTTACATGGTCCACGACTCCTTTTTCTTTTCGACCTTTTAGATTTACTCTCTGTAAGTAATCACTTTAATCTTTAATAAGATTAAAATAACAAGAAATACGGCACTTCTGATAGAAACTGCGTATAGGCCCGAGCCACCTTATGGGCAATAACTCCTAAAAAGAGTCAATTGAATATTTTGATCATATTGACTTATTTTCAACAGTATCTCAATAATAAGTTGTCGAACTCATCTGAAAATTTCATAACTTATTGATCAGGCCCCATTATCACCCTAACTCTCTTTCACTTAACACATAAGCAAAAAACTGCTTTTATCTCCTATGGTCTATGCTTAGTCATGACGGCCATGTTAGTTGATGGATAGAAAAAAATTGAAAACATAAAAGACGCACACAGAATATGAAAAATAAACGTTCAAGGGTAATAACTTGGCGATTCATATGTCTTAACACAACATAAAGCCTTTAGACTATAATGTCATGAGGTTTTCATAGAAAAAAGATGTATCAAAACAAATCGTTCAAAATATTCAGCATAACACTTACATTTGAGACAGAACGCAATTATTAACTGACTTACGTATAGGAAGAATAGACATAACATAGAGGAAATATGAAAAAATGTATAGGTAGTTGATCATAAAGTTTGGAGATATTCACATAATACATAGTAGTTACAGCAAAATGTAATGCCTATCGCACACAACAAAGTTTAGCAATGACATACCATACAATTGTTTGACCAAACAAATAATAAATTCGACATAACACTGATATGCAGTGTCAGGAAATAAAGGCACCTGCACATAACATAAAGAAGAAATGACAGTATGAAAGGCAAAATGACAAAACACATTAGTATTTACACTAGATGACAGTTCCGGCGTTCCATAATTATATCTTCATGTTTTATCTTGTATCACGTAGCTATTCTGAGAAACACATTTAAAACTGAAGACCTTAGAAAAAGTTATTTAAAATAAAGACGAAAAGCGAAGGGTACATGGTGACTTGGAAATTAAAAAAAAAGTAGGACGCATACCTAAAATATGTTTATGGCACATTTAATAAACATTGATGATTTAAGAGATTTGACATACTCTGAAAATTGTTAACCAACTGCTATGTTCAACTATATCAAAGGATGATGAATTTTTATTGGGGGTTATTAAACCTGGAATTTTGACCAACAAGTGCAGTCATACACCATAAGATGGTTGTCATTCTAATAGAGATGCTTTATTTATCTATTGATAAAGAAAGGTGTGTATCTATAACACTCTGCATAAAAAATTTACCTGTACAGGTTAATTGTTCTTGTCCTTTTTCAATACGGACATAACCATGTGGTTACTTTTTAATTTTAGGAAAAGAAAGTATTTTTGTTTACTTTTCCCGAACGGACTAAGTAAGGAAAGAGCTACAACCAAGTTTTTGATTTCTTTCCATAATTTACAAAATCATTTATTTCTTAAACAGGTTAAACAACTTTGGATACATATATTCTAGTAAAAACTTAATAACGATTAAATAATACTTTTAAACTATCTGTCTACGTGGCTTTTTTGAGGTTTTATTTGACTGGGTTCATCATAACAAGAAAGATAGATAAACAGACAGAAATTCACAAAGAAAATTAGAAAAAAAGTCATACTTATTTTTTGACAATCACTTGAATACAAAATAGATAATTGTTTTAGAAATTGATAATTATCAACATGATCAACTTGTTATCATAAAAATGAAAATTTAATGTTTTAAGGCACCTTGAAAACTATTTTGTAAATGATCATAACTTTTTACAATACATAATGTATACAAAGTCGTACAATGTATTATTATTCTGGAAAACTACACATGTGATTGTGAAAACTACATTTTGGTTGATAATGTTTTTCAAATCCCATTACAAAGTTGCGCACTTTTATCTTCTAAATGCACATCTGGGGCAGAAAAGTTGGTACCCCGCATTCAGAATATACTAATGAAAAAAATTTGATAAATGGCCATTTAAAATAATAACAAAAAATTCCTAAGCTCTGAAACAATTGTTTAATCAAATACATCTTCAGTCTGGGTATTTATTGTCAGTTTACAGCCAAAACTATTATCATGTAGTATACATCAGCAGTTTTAATTCAAAAAGAAATAATATAAAACTTCTGATTATTTTGATTATTTGTCTGCAGTTTCCGAACCAGTTCCCGAATGGTATGTTGTTCTTGCTGCTGGGACGCTATATCTACCTCTTGATACACATGGTAAAGCTAATACAAAGAAAACGAATTAAGCAGGTCTAAACAACTAGATTTCGAACGTCAGAATGCATTTGCATAATAATTTTTCGAAATTTATGTAAGACATGGACACATGTCTTTTGTTGATGATTTATTTTGAAACTTTGTCTTTCTTTGTACTCATATTCTTTAGTAAAAGAAATAAAAGAGATGATGCATTATTGTATTGCACAAAGATAATAAGATCAAAAGAATTAAAAACGAAAATAAGAGGGATTGCGCTTTCGTTGTTGTTATTCGTCTTAAACTTATTAAACATGTCGTCAATAGAGGAGTTGAGAAACGAAAGATTGAGGATGATTGATAGAATTAAAAGCTCTTTTTGACTAATTTTTATAGTTGCGTCTTATACTGGATTGGTTCACCGCTGTCTTAGGTAAGTGAAGGGTTGAGCGCCCGCTAATTTGGTAAAAGTATGACAGTTAAAACATTTAACCAACTTTCAATTATGGATTGTTACCATTTTTGTAAAAATAACGATCCCCCTCACCTCTGTATATTTGTTTTAGATCAAAAATCAATTTTGGATAAGGAATTACATTGTTGATGTAGTAGATAAACACATGGTTAATTTATTAAAAGACATAGCATCATTGTATTCTGTTATATATTCTCATACCTTTCAAATAAAGAACAGTTATCTTTAACAATATTTGGGAAAAAGTTGTAACCATTTTCACGTGTTGCAAGCTTTTATCCTGTATTGGACTATTATATTCTTGTTGTTTGTCGTTAAAGATTGACCTAAATAGTTTTACAAAGACAGAAAATTCATATTTCAATGAATGGGATTTCCATTCATTTCTCTTTAAAATTTCTCATTCATACTGCAGGAAATAAGATGTTTTTCTTCTTCTTAAGGTCTTAATCAAATACTGCAAAATTATGTACTGTTGTTAAGGTGACTCAAAGTTATAACGTATTTTAAAATTTTCATAAACAAAAAAGTTTTAAAAAACTAAAAGGTGATCAAACGGTATAGTATACAATGAGTAATGGTAATATTTGTTGATGAAAAAAAAACGATATATTTAACACTTTAACTAAATGCTCAACTACGATGCTAGAATGCACATATGATTTGCATTCTGTGACTGATATCAGACACAGAAAAATCTACGCGGCTACCAATTGGTTGAATGTAAAAATTAAATTTCATATGATGGTGTATAAATGTGAAAATTGTTTGCATTTCAAAGTTTTAAAGATGTTTGCTCCTCTATTTTTGGATTTTTTGTCAGATTTTCGGAATCCTCTGGTTTTATCCATGTATTAACATTAAAAACATTTGCCCACTAACCCCTACTTTACTTTTCATATTTTTATTACATATTGTTTAAAAAGCCATATTTTCAAATCTTATGAAATCCTTATTATTTTTTTTATAGTTTTTTAAACAAAAAAAATTGCCAATGTAAAGTGAAAGAAAAATCTAGAGAGAATTATTTCCTGCAAAATTTTCGATGGTTTATATTTCGAAAACAAGCTCATTTTAAAATTTAAATTCAATACCCAATTAGTCCCTTTATAGGAAGAAATGGGCCAAAAATCGTAATGATTTTCATTGAGTCTAAAACTAATTCAAATCAGATTCCATTTACTTGAATATTCTTAAATACATGATTTCTGTTTCGACAGAAATTACAAATAATCGTTATTATCTGTTCTGATTTTAAAACACTGATTTAACATTTACATTGTGTACACAAAATAACATAAAATATTTTATGTCCCAGTTTAGAGGATGGAAGGAGAAAGCTTTATTTTTACATCAGGGGCCTCGTTTGCCAAGACGTCTAAGTAGTTCTTCTACTGTAATCACTTGACAGTCAAAACTGAGGGTTTTATGATAAACCTCGCCCGTGTGGGGTTTTTCGACTCCAATATTTATTGATCAGGATCGACAGAAACTACAAATAATCGTTATTATCTGTTCTGATTTTAAAACACGGATTTAATATTTACATTGTGTACACAAAATAACATAAAATATTTTATGTCCCAGTTTAGATAAGAAAAAAAGGAAGGAGAAACCTTTTATTTTTTCATCAGGGGCCCCGTTTGCCAAGACGTCTAAGTAGTTCTTCTACTGTGACCACTTGACAGTCAAAACTGAGGGTTTTATGATAAACCTCGCCCATGTGGGGGTTTTCGACTCCATATCTATTGATCAAGACTGCCAGTTTTCCTATAAAAGATTTGCGGTTTTCTCCGAGCACTCCGGCTCCCTCTACCAATAAAAACTGGGCGCCGCGAAATAGCCGAAATGTGGCGATTAAAAGTGACGTTAATAATAAAACACAAACAATCAATCCATCATCTTTTTATCCTTATTTTGAAACTAAGATGTTTGTACTAAGTATTTAATTAATCCAGTTTATTTGTAACTTCAAGTCAGATGGCGGATTCGGGTTTGTTTTTTCTTGGGGAAAGAAGGGGCGGGGGGGGGGTGAACAGGTTGTTCATCCATGAATTGGACAACGTTATGTTTAAGTCTCGCTACAACCGTTGATATTTATTAATTGTATAGAAAACATGTAGAAAAAGATAATGAGAGTATTTGTGCTGGTTATTCACATAAGGGAAGGACCATTTAACTTCAAAACGTGAAAAAGAGGAGGGGTAAATTTTATTCCCCAAATAAATTCGTTTGATCCAAAATTTGTTCGTAAAAATATTATTGTCAGGCAATATTTATGACCAAAAAATTATTATGAATTCTGATCTCCTAATACCTTATGGTATAAGTTTTGAAAGAAAAAAAATTGATTTGTGGAGGAGGACAATAAAGGAGTAGGTTCAATTAGACCCCCTTTTGGACCCAAATTATAGCAGTTTTACAAAATTGTTAAAATGTAATCTTTTAGTTATTTATTGGAAAATAGAATGCTTCTGCTACATAAATGTGGGATGCATATAAATTGGGTACTAGCATCATTAAGTCATGCTAAATTGCTGAAATCCTCACAATATAAGCATTTTAGTCATATTTTAGACGGTTTCCGTCTTAAATAAAAGTGGCCGCATTTGTGTTCATTCTTGATATTGAAATATAAGTTGTATTTGATGATTATTCATAATATATATATAAAGGTTGAGGATGAACACGGAATCGACCACTTTCATTTTTGACAAAATCCGTCTGAAACTAATAAACCAATCGAATCAAATGTAATAGATACATAAGTGTTTAAAAAGTTTCCAGTATTCTTCGTCTGATGAACTTGAAATTTGAGGCCAAAATCGGCCCTTACCGGACCTACTCTTTTTCGAGCTCAGACAAAAAAACACACACACCCCTTTGAAGTTAAATGCTTACTTCCTTGTTGAGGGATTGTTTCCTGGCTTGCTTTGATAGAGTATTGTTGCATGTTTTACACTCGAGGAATGTATATATTAAGAAAAAAAAAAGATATTAATAATAAAATAAAATCTTATGATTAATATTGGCGAACAAAAAAGTATCACATTATGTCGACGGACAATTGTACGATGCTATAAGATAGAATAAAAATGTATCGAAAATATAACACAAAAGAAATCAATGAAACAACTGCAATCCCAATTTAAGATGCACACACATCTAAAGAAAAAAAACAATATCACACCATGTCACCATATGACAAAAAAACAAAACCCAACTGCAATCAACAAATAAGACGCAAGTAAGTCACAAGAAATACAAAAATAAATGCCTTTGGCGGGCAAATACCGTCTTGTCAATACTGTATGATCGAATACAAACATAGCCAAAATGAGACACCAAAGAAATAAGACGCAAACTAAATTACTAGAAATTACAAGATCAATAAATGATGTGTAAAAAATAATTCCCAACGTACAATTGGTTAACACAAACAAAAGTAAATCCAACGATATACAAATCTATGCTACAAAACTCAACTTCACAATGGTCAACCAATCCGGGTAAATGCATTACTAAGGTGTAACAAAATGTACAACAAAACTTTTTAATTAATACAGAATTATGACTGTCGGTGTAATTGTAATTGTTTAAGAAAAAATCTTGTCAAACACGCAAATATTATTTAATAAAAAAAGTTTTAATCACTAAAAAGTCATGTGATATATAGGACGGGGTGTGATCGATCTGTAAATTAATTAACAAAACCCCGCCATTTTACATCCAACTTTGAAATTGCACATGTCAAATTTAGTTGTGCCAATTTGGGAATGGTCTTAATCTATTGACAATTCATTTCTCAATGTTGGTAATTTTTCCCAGATTTTTCTATGTCGGGCCAAAATAAAAGAAGCAGTTTATAAGGAGACCCCTAAATAACGTAACAACTTGACTTGTAGTCGTTTTAAAAAAGATTTTTTGCAAGTTGCATTGTTAACAGTTGTACAATATGAAAATAAATCAACGTGAATGCAAATATTCACAATGGATTTACGGAAAGTAACTTTTGTGACATCTTGACAACCGTATACAATGTTCATTTCACCTTTCTTCCTTCTAAACACAAGAGCTCGATTTCTTTTGTTCTATTTAAACCGCATATCGGACTGATCAAGCTGACAATATTCATTTGTTTAATATCTCGCAACAATGATTCCTTGTGTACGCAACAACTTTGATTCTAGGTTCAACAGAAAGCGCTGACATTTGTAAGAATGGTTCGCTATGATGTCTTTTGATCCCCAACGACCACACTGGTACCACTAGTGTATTTTTCATTTGATGTATAATATTATAAATTGATAGTTTTTATCTACTAGTGTGTCACTATCACTACATTTTGATATTAGCGTATTGAATAACCGCAACAAATACTTTTTCTTTAAATACACTATGTTACTTTTAATTTACTCACTGGTGGATTGCAGTATGTTTTGGTATATCAATCCTGTTCAGAGAAAACAAGGTAGCTACTATCAAAATTAATGCGTCGTTCATTTAGACTAGATAATTGAATCATGTGTATTTTACTATTAGATTTTATTTAAAAAATGTCTCGAAAAATTCAAGTACAATGTTAGAAATATGAAAGGTTTTTTTTCCGTTAGGAATTCATATATGCTGGTTGATATATTTTGTTAGGCTAAACGGACTTTTTTGGGGGGACAGATGATAACTCGTATCATACATTTTCTTTTGAATTAGCAGTTATATTTGAGGTTAATAATGTTTTTTTGCATACATATATTTTTTGCATATACATTGTAAAATGAATAAAAACATGAGCAATACACAAGTGTCAATACCATTTGACAAGGTTTTGATACTGTCGAGTCTTCCAAAGTTGTAAATACAGAGAACTGTTATCAAGAACCTCTCTATCATTCTTCCTCCTAGTTTTGTTCTACAACGACAATAAGTTCATTAAGAATTGATGATCATATACAAAAACATTTGCTATCTCAGGGAAAATCTTCAATCATTAATTTACCCTGATGCTATTTCTAATAAGTTGTCCAGTCTATATTTGAATAAACAGTTATGATTATAAGACTACTGACACGGGTTGGGGTATCTCTTCCTATATGGAGGTATATACAGATGTTCTTTAGATATCAGTTAGCAGCTTTGATAAATCAGGAGAATTGATAAAGGAATTGTTTTTAGAATCGAGAGTCATTGATGAGTGTTAAGTAGACGGAACGGGCGTCTAGAAGTTAATTCAAAATTTCATTACTGGTACTTCTGATGAATTTATTGTACATTCATAATAAATGTATCAACCAATGTTGATTATTTTGTTGTTTTGCTGGCATATTGTCCGTTTTTCTGTCTCCATATTAACATTTGTTCTTGTCTGTACTTTGGCTTTGGCTATGATTTCACAAATAAATGTACAAAAATAGATGCATTTGATATATTTGTCAACAATATTTCAACTTACACCATCCGTCGATATTATCTGTCATTATGTCCCTGTGATTTTCAGTTCTCTGTGATTTATCATTACAACAGCAAAAGAAGAATATTAAACCGAAGATGGCGGCAAAGCCGACTATTCCTATTAGAATTACAAGCATCCAATTGCTGCCAAAAAAAATAATGAAAAATTAACCAATGTAAGTATAAAAAGAATTCAGTCAAACAATCATTGTCTTTTTTAAAAAATCATGTACTATTATCCGTCTGCCACTGCCTATATCACTTCACCCAGCTCTTTTGAAAAATTCAAAACACGGTCATATGACGTAAAACCATAGACTTGTTAACGAAGTTCTAGTGCTTAAACGAGTTTGTTATGCTTGACAAGAAGGTTTAATTATATTTACTCGTGGTTGACAAGTAATGCGGGGACATTTTTTTTCATTCAATGGATAATTTGCATAAGCTTCGTTCAGAGTTGTTGATTTAGATTTGGCAGTTTCGATGTGTTTATCACTTTTAAGCCGCCGCCGTTTGTACAGGACTGACTTAAAACAAACATCAGTAACAGAGAAATAATCCAAGTCGACCTTAAAGTATCTGAGAAAAGCTACATAACTTCACTACTGGCACACAATTAATGGTTTACAGCAAACAATCCATCATAGCCTGAATGAAAAAATACGAGCAAGTTGTTTCATAAAGAATAATGTTTCATTTGTAAAACATTTAGAGAAAGAGTATCCACATGTTCTGTAGAACATAAAACATGTTTAAATATCGTTAGTAGAAGTTTGCGCACGCCTTTGGATAAAACAAAACGTTACGCATCACTGCAATCAAAAGGAATACTACGATCAATAAGTTTCGCATCCACTCGGGTACTTCTTCTGTGTCAATAATTGGGCAAATATAGGTTTCTTACACACTCGTCCTTAATGTAATGCAAAACGGGTATGTAATTGCTTTTTCAAACTAATTATAAGAGTATAGTTTTGAAAATAACAAATCGATAGTGACATCAAGAAAAAAGGGTGCATAAGCAGATTAAACGATAACCACATGTTGTAAACCTTCAGTAGAAAATAATGGGTCAAAACTCATTACTGTTATTAACCGACAAATATAAATCTACATATGTTTAAATTTCGTCACAAAAAAACCGAAGACGTTGTTACAGCAAGACATATACATGATATATGTAATAGAGATGATAACATTTTTCGTATCATTTAAAAAATAAATACCATTATATTAGAATTTAGCATTCTGCTACTACTAAACATAACCCAGGTTTCGAATTGAGAAATGAGTTTTATGTTTTCAATATATTGCAAACTGGATTGGCAACAAAAGTTTTATTTGAGTAAAATAAAACGCATTGCCAAGAACGAGTATTTACCATTTCCTTTTCATGGAGGACTACCTAGGGAAAAAATCACAGAAAAGAGCTATAATTCAGTATAGGATATTGTTATTTTTTCTGTGATTTATAATATCCTTTTTACCTTTAAAATATTGAACAACTTTGTACACAAACATTCATGTAAAATCTTAATAATGATTAAATAATATATTAAATCTATCTGTCCATATGGCTCATTGAAAGTTTTTTTTGACTATGATTCATGGTAACATGTGGACAGAGCCAAAAAGTGGATCAGACAGAAAAACATACATACGTTATTGACTTCCATTTAAAAACAAATCAGAAAATTGTTCATTTGCTTAAAAAAAGAAATATTTTCAACTTGTAATCATGGAAATTATATTGTATATGCACTATGAAGCCTGTTTTTCTAAACATATCATGATCATTATCAAGTTTACAATAAATAATGTATAAAAAGTCGTACAGTGTACTATTATTCAGGAAAATACATTTTTGTATGTTTTTGTTTTTCAAATCTCAAAATAGACTTGTACCAGTAGCATCACCGAAGAAACTTTTATTTTTAAAATTAACAACCAGTGGGATAGAGTTGGTACATGTACCATACTTTTTGTTCAATAACATTCTGTCCTACATTCATAATATACTTGAATATATATCACAAAAACTTGAGAAATTTCAACCAAAAATGCTAAATAAAACGAAAAACTACCAAAACTTAAACAAAAAAATGTTTTCTCAAATACATCTTTATTTTGGGTAATTTCTGTTAGTTAACAGCCAAAATAATTTCATTTCATAAATGATTTCCTTGAATAATTTAGTTGATTTTGCTGTAGTTTACACCAAGAAATTTTAATTATTTTTTTTTAATGTTTAATTGCTAAGTATTATTTTTACTTGTCTGTAGTTTTAGAAACATATCCGCCTCCATTGTGAGAACTCCAATCACGTTCGGAGTCATCCTTGCCGGAATTATATGATCTTCTTCCTGTTCGGACTCTAACTCTACTTCTTGATACACATGGTAAAGCTTAAATTAAGAACACACATTTAGCAGGTAAAGACAACTAGATGTTGAACGTCAGAATACGTCAGCATGATAATTTACCAAATTCAAAAGTAAACATACTCCGTAAAAATCAGGCTATTGAAACAATAAACTACAATGTATTTTGGTCTACGACGAGTCAACCATACAACTTATAACGCGTGGAATTTGGTTGAACAGCGCTAAACTTTGTTTCTTCTCATCAATGTATTACGAAGTGCACACCATCCAGTAAAACTCCTGTTATCTCTTCAAGGGAAGTGAAAACATTTTAAATGCTCAATGCTCTTCAACTTTATACATGTTTGGCTTTTTTACTATTTTGATTTGAGCGACACTGAGTCTAATGTAGACGAAACGCGCGTCGAGCGTATCAAATTATAAACCCGGTACCTTTGATGACAATTTTAAGGACACATCGTGTTTACCTGTATTAGAATGCTATTCAGTCAATCAAGTGATTTACATTTTTTGCATATTCTTTCCCCTTGAATAAGTAAACACGAACAATGCGCCACGTATATCCATCTCTGGCTTAGAGTTAAACTGAAGCTTATTTTGACAAAATTGAATCATAATGGTTCTAAAAGTGAATTATTATTTCACTATTTCATTTTCATTAACGATTTAACACCTAAAATCATGTTGTATATTGTTGTATATACCTCGAAGCAAGTGCCCCATTAAAGAAATGAGTTATCATACGGTATGCTCTTAAAATTTTCATATGATATATTCTTTCTCCAAAACAGAACTCGTGCATAAAGCACACAGAATAGGACAACTAATTTCTACTTCATATTAAGTTTTACATTTTTCATATAAGTTTTGCTTACCTTTGCATTGACAGAAGTACACAAAGAACTTTAGGCTTAGATACATATTTTTTTATTAGTTTTTAGAAATTGAGGGTACTTTAAGATCTGTAATTAATGTCTTTTTGATATAGGGTGTATTTAAACCTTGCTCCATCTGATATGTTTTTTTCTTATTGTTACTTGTTTTTCTGCTTGTGTCAATCTAATGAGCCTAGCTATTTTTAATTGATATTTATAGTTTTTTTCTTATGTTTTATTGTGATACACAACTATCTAAGGTAAAGTGAGGGTGGGGGGCTCCCGCTTACATGTATCAACCCGCAACATTCTGCATGTGCCATAGTTGTATTGTGTACATTGTGTTTTTCTATTAATCTGGACGCTCCGTTTGTTCGTTTGATTTGTTTTAAATTGGTCTTTTGGGAGCTTTTATAGCTGACTATGCGGTAATGGTTTTTCTAATTATTAAATGCCTACGGTGCCATAATTGTAAATATTGATTTCAATTTGTTTCTGGTCGAGATTCGTCACATTGGAAATTTTACCACATCTTCTTAATTTATTGTAGCTATTATAAAATCTATTATGTACAACTGTAAAACAATTTGTATGTGTCTTTATTGATATTTAACTATTGCATATTGAAATGGTAAAACGCACACATAACATGTCACACTTACTAAACAACCCTATTCGTTTGCCTTTGTGTCCTCTAGAATTAACTCTTTGTAAAGAGGTCTTCTAAAGTGGTCATCATATGGTTTTTAATAATGAGTTATGCCTATACTGCGTAATTAAATTTGAGTGGCCGGTAAAAGAGACGCAAAAGGTAACAAAGGGGCATCCAATAACTTTCAGGGTCATTTCGAAAAAGAACAGAAACATACAAAGTATGCCGATGTTAGTAATGATTAATTTCATTTTTAACACCTATGTAACGTTTGTAAAATAATTATTTTAAGAAACCAATCAACAATTTCCTTTTTTAATCTAATCTTATATCCAAAGAAAAAGAAAAAAAGAGATATACATTTGACGAATGAATACCGAAAGTTTAATTGAAATAATTTTGTGTATCGGTTTTCTTTTAGCTCGGACCTATCAGTACAGCAACGAAACATCACTGGCCTTACTGACATTAAAACATCTTAAAATAATTTCATTTCTATGCGTCCCTTTTCTTTGAATTGGTAGCATTTAATGAAGCAACGAAATGTAATTATAAACATCTTATCAAAATTCAATCAAATTAATGACAACCCCTAAACCATTATTTCAGCTTTCAATTATGGGCAGTCATAATTTTTGTAAAAAAAATAATACAATCCTCCTTATGAAGTAGATACACAAATGTTTTTTTTTGTATTTGAGCCTTAAAGACTCATCAGTGACACACTTATAATTAAAAAAAAAGTACAAATAAAGTACAAAGAGCATTGAGAATACAAAAGTCATAAATTTTTGCCAAGGTAAGTTATTCCTGAGTTTTTTTATTGTTTTTTTCTAACATACCTTCGAAATAAAGAATAATTATCCACAACATTATTTTGGAAAATTTCATTTTCACTACTTGTTAACCTCGATCATGTATTGGACTATTATATTCTGGTTGTTTGTCGTTAAAGGTTGACCTGAATAATTTTTAAAATGCGGCTAATTGATATTTAAATCAATGGGATTTCCATTCATTTCCTTTAAAATTTTCCCATTCATCAACTACAGGAAGATTTTTTTCTTTATGTAACAATAAAGTGCTACAATGAACACACCTTATTTTTTGTTGCAAATTTTGAAAACTAAGAGGTTACATAACATGAGTAAGGGGAAAATTTGTTAATGTGATGAATGATGCATTCATCTTTTGCATAAGCGTTTATGTTGTAGGGCCACACCAATTTAATTTCTTGTTCTACGGATTTTTGGACTCCAAAATTTGGGGCGAGCGAGCGATTTGAAAATTTAAATAAAAAAATATTTAATTTGCAAATTTGTGAGGCGAAGCTTGAAAAGTAAAGGCGAGCGGTTATAATTTTTTTTTGTAAACATAAAATAATAGTTTTTGACAATATATATATATATTAAAACTTGATTTATCACTTGTACTTTGACATTTCTTTAATTTCTGAAGTATTTTTTCCCTGTTCACCAAGAAATAATTAAATCTGGTCTATGTATGTGTGACTGACAATGAGACAATTCTCCATCCAAATCATAATCAGTTTGGGGGCAACCCCTTAATGTTATAAATATCCCTTTTACATGTTTTATGAGGGATCAATATAAGTTATAATATATTTGTTTGTACAAAAGGGCTCATATTTTCTCATAGAACTATATATCTATCTGGTATTAAATGGTCAAAACATGTCCAAGAATTTAGTAATATTCCTGGACTTTAACCATGTTAACACATTTACTTTAACAGTTTAATATTATTCAAAATAAGTGGACCCCTCTTTTAGAAAAAATTGTTTAAAATATGATGTAACTTTCCTCTTTTTGAGTACAAAATTCTAAGGCAGCAACCATTTGATTTTCTGGGGGGGGCTATGGTTTTTTTTGGAAAAAAAAGTTTGTTTCCAGGTTTTGGTGAAAAAAATAATTTGTTTTGGACCCTGAGTAAAAAAAATTGTTTGTTTCACCCTCAGCTGCCACTATATGTAATGCTAAAATTGAAAGAAAAAAATTGTCTTCGGTTTGTCGCTAAAAAAATAGATTGTTCTTCGCCGAAGGCGAAAAAAAAGTTTGCACAGAGAAAAAAACCATAGCCCCCCCCCCCCCCCCCCCCCCGAAAATCAAATGGTTGCTGCCTAAGTGTTCAAAGGTTTTGTATAGAAGAACTATACAAATCCTTGGTATTTCTTTTTTCTTTTTCTACATCAGTAAGGCAGCAACCATTTGATTTTCTGGAGGGGGGGGGGGGGGCTATGGTCCAGTTTGTTTCCAGTTTTTGGAGAAAAAAATAATTTGTTTTTGATTCTGAGAAAAAAAAATTGTTTGTTTCACCCTCAGCTGCCACTATATGTAATGCTAAAATTGAAAGAAAATAATTGTTTTCGAATTTTTTTCGCCACAGGCGAAAAAAAAAGTTTGTACAGAAAAAAAAAACCATAGCCCCCCTCAGAAAATCAAATGGTTGCTGCCTAAAATGACCCCTTGTCTGAGGGAGGGTTGTTCTCAACCTGATAATAACAAACACAGGTCAAAGTACGGCCTTTTACACAGGGCTTTGATACAGACCAAACAATACAGACCAAACAGCAAGCTATACAGGACCCCAAAATTATTAGCGTACACAATTCGAACAGGAAAACCAACGATCTAATTTATATATCCAAACGGGAAAATACCAATGAACAACATCAACAAACGATAACTGCTGAACGACATGCTCCTGAATAAATCAGGACAGGTGCATAAACATGCAGCGGCTATGGATAGTTTTGTTTCGCCAGCATACAATATAATTGCAGTTGAAGGCAAATCCTTCAGAAGTTCTTTGTACTTTATTCTAACCACAAACATATTTTGATAGGGAATATAAGTAAGGGGGAAAGAAACCAATTTCTTGTCAATCTTCACGGAAATTCCCGCTGTTATAACTTTTATCGGAGCACTCCAGGTTTCATGCTGAAACAAATATTCTCACAGATATTTACACAGTGTGTTGAGTTCCTTTTATGTTTAAAATCGTTATTTACAGGTTAGACTGTGATTTAACAAATGTTGATATCTTTTTATAATATTTACAACAACAAAAAACGGTGCGGGAAATGGACATGATTACAATTCCGGATGCGGGAAGCGGGAATATAAAAAAAATAAAAAAAATTCTGTTTTGACAAAAATAGGTGCGGGCGGGTCCGTCGAACAAGGGATCAAATTGGTGTGGCCTAGGTTTATAATTATTTTTTGCGTAAACGAGTCTATATCAAATTTTAAAGTGATCAAATTTTATATATATATATGATCAAATTTTAAAATGAATAAAAATATGAACAATAAACAAGTCTCAATACAATTTGACAAGATTTAAATCCTTCCGAGTCTTCCAAAGTTTTAAATTAGGTTTTAAAAGAACTGCTATCTAGAACCTCTCTGTCATTCCTCCTTCGCCAGTTTTGTTCTACAAAGACAATGAATTGAAGCAGAGTTAATGAGCATATACAAACATTTGCTATCTTAGTGGAACATCTTCAGTTTTTTTTAACTTTTAATCAATATGATATTTGTCTAGAGTTATCAGTTAGCAGCTTTGACAATCCGGAGTATTTTAAAAGGAAGAATTAATCAAAACTATACATTTATAAGTTGATCATGAACTTGATATCAATCATTTATATAAAAATGTTTTTAATAAATATATCCATAGTATTTTAAAATTCAAATTACAAGAGGTAAATTTTAATATATCAAACCAATAATCTGAATTGGTCTACTTCTGTATTAATAATTTACCTACCAATGTTGATTTTGTTTTTGGCTGCATTGTTGTCTTATTTTCTGTTTAACTAATCTCGTACTGTATTGACATATGTACATAGAGTTGACCAGTGTTCTTGTCTGAAGTTTACGTATAAATGTACTCAAAAAGATGCCTTTCACAAATATGTCCCCATTACTGAAACTTACACTGTTCCTCGATATCATTTAGAGGTGACATCATTATGTTCCTGCGATTTGCTCTTCTTTTTAATTCATTATCACATGTACAACCGCACATTTTAATTAAGAAGTATATTAATCCAGAGAAAAATAAGCAACAAACTATTGCTATTACTCTATATATCCATCGCCTGCAAAAACAAAAGAAAATTTGTAAAGGTCTATATTGACAGTACAATTTAAGTTTTAAATGCGAAAATATATCGATCAAGGACTACATTTCACAAGAGTAATATAATACAAAAATAATGATCATAACACATTTCGTTATTGATATATATATATATATATGAAAGTGGGTTTACATTTTTTGACATTTGTGGAATAAAACAACTCCTAAAATTGAATAATTGTATTTGAACGAACGCATTGTGTGCAATAATGTACAGCCGGTGTTAGTATTTCTATTTGTTATGACTAATGTCATGATTTGACCGTATTTATCAATTTGAAAAAAAACCCCGAGACTTATAAAATGCTATGGAATAGCTATATAATCACTGTCTCATATTAATTATATAAAAGCTTCCAGGATTATAATTTAATACGCCAGACGCGCGTTTCGTCTTCATATGACTCATCAGTGAAACTCAGATCTAAATAACTGCGAGTACTCTCGGATCTGTTCCTAGTGTCTTTTTGTTGTCGGGATGTACAAGTACCAGACCACGTCCACTTATATTTCTGTCCGTATGATGAGTGAAGCCTTTTTCCACTGATTTTTATAGTTCGTTCTGATGTTGTACTGTTATACCACTGTCCCAGGTTAGGTGAAGGGTCTGGATCCCGCTAACCTGTTTAACCCCGCCACATTATTTATGTATTTGCCTGTCCCAAGTCAGGAGCCTGTAATTCAGTGATTGTCGTTTGTTTATGTGTTACATATTTGTTTTTCGTTCATTTTTTATATAAATAAGGCTTTTAGTTTTCTCGCTTGAATTGTTTTACATTGTCATATCGGGACCTTGTAAAGCTGACAATGCGGTATGGGCTTTGCTCATTGTTGAAGACCGTACGGTGACCCAAAGTTGTTAATGTCTGTGTTATTTTGGTCTCTTGTAGACAGTTGTCTCATTGGCAATTATACCACGTCTTCTTTTTGACCACACAATAAAAATAAAAACAAAAACGTGAATAAAAACAAAAGCACATAAAACAGTACAAAATAAACTAACATTGTCAACTGAAAAATAACGCTACGCTACAAATTGACGTCACAGGTAAAAGTGACGTCACGATAACTTTCGAAAAGTTTGATATAGTTTCAAAATCAGGTTTATAATTATGGCATTTAATGTATGATACAACAATTACAATTGAATTAATATAGAATAAAAACCACAAACGATTAGACATAACATAATATCCAGTTGGACTTACAAAAGACACATTGCAACTAAATATATGAATGTTGGATGTACGTAAAAAGACGGAGAAACGTCTATTAACAATGCATATTTAAGTCCGTTTTCATAATTTCAGACAAAAATTCTTCTATATCGTTTAAATAAAAAGTAAAAAGAAATAAATATAAATTATTGTTGGCTTACATGAATATCAAATATGAAAATATCAAAGTATCTTTCACCATCTTTAACACAAGATATTTTGGCCACGAGCATCACTGAAGAGACATGTATTGTCATAATGCGCATCTGGTGCAAGAAAATTGGTACCGTTAATTTTATAAATATTACTATATAATGAAAAATTACTTTGAACATGTTCCATTGAATGTTACTTTTAATCAATAACTTCCACAACTCATCCCTCCAAATCGTATCAAATCATATTTTTTTATTTATATCTATAAATGTGCAGAATATTTGTTTTTCGTTGTTAACAATAGATCAAGTAAATAAAACAAACAAAAACATATCATTCTGAGTTGAATTTGACGCTCGAAAACCTACATAATTTATGTCTTCGATATAAGACCCGTTTCATTTGAATTTTGTTTTAAATGTTGTGTTTAAGATTGAAGAAAACAGTTTACCTAGATTAAAGAACTCGCCCAATCCTTGTGAGGGTCCTTCGGATCACCTCTATTTTTGTAAATAGCTTCAACACGTTTGATTTCCATGATTCAAAACTATCACAATTATCAATACTTTCTATACTAGTAACGTCCGAAAATCTTTATGAAAACAATTCTATTCAACAAAAGTTTCTAAAATATACTTTAGCAATTCATTGTTAACAAAATCATCGAAATCGTCTTAAAAGTAATTACTAGATAAACGGTACCAATTTTTCTGCACTAGATGCGCATTTTGACGTCCAATGTCTATTCAGCGGTGCTAGAGACCAAAGTATTTGAAAAGTAATGAGCTTTTTGAACATATGCTAAAAACCTTAAAAAAAACTTTAAAACGATAGCCGAAGCCGGGCAGGGAATTGGAGCTTAGCACGAGCGAGATACATTCTTTGATTTTAAATAATTCTTATCTATTGTAACAGCAAGTTTGAATAACATAAAATCCGTATTTTCATGCCAGGACATAAGTAGATTTTCTATCAAAACCGATTTTATTTACAAAACTAGTCGTAATCATTGAGAACATTCAATATATCTTGTGTATATGTTTTTGTCTCTACAAATAGAGAAATATCAAGTTTGATAAGACCGTGAAATGTTTAAAAATAATTTTAAACATTGCTAGTTATTAACACACCAGTGTGTGGCTCTCTATGATATTGTCATTTTCGGATGCGGCCGCGATGATGGAAATGATCGAAGAAATCGAAAGTTGTGTTAAATTCTAAGTAAACAGCAATCGACAAACCTCGGCAGATTCCGTCAGACTCCATCTTTATTTGTGTGACGATTTATAGATGGATAGATGTGTGCGACACATAAATAATGCTATAGAAAAACAACTTGAAGAAAGAAATTTGTACAATATTAATTGAATAAATGCAGTCGCACATATTTCATGCATATTTAAGACGATTGTAAATTGTTTGTTCTGATATTGACCGGTCAAGGGCCGTATAGCAAGTCAAGGTCGTTGAAAACTTTTATCATCATCGTCATTGTTCTGATAAAAATAAAAGATCAAAAAGATTTTAAATAAATGTAGGAATTATTAAGCTGCGTTCTAAATACAGTGTAAGATCGTTGGTTGGTATGCGAATATTTCAGCTGAGCCGGATGTTTTGAACTTTTTTAAGTACTGCAACTGTTCAATAATATTTACCTGCATCATTTGGACAGATAGTGATAAAATATTGTATGACTTTGTACTTTGTACTCGTTTGGCATTATAACTATTTAGATCTGAACGTCACTGATGAGTCTTATGAAGACGAAACGCGCATCTGGCGCATTAAATTATAATCCTGGTACCTTTGATAACTATTTACATCATTGGTCGATAAATAAACTCATCATAGATGCCAGGACTAAATTTAATATATACGCCAGACGCGCGTTTCGTCTTCAAAAGACTCATCAGTGACGCTCGAATCCAAAAAAAGTAAAAAAGGCCAAATAAAGTACGAAGTTGATGCCACTGCAGGTGTTGACATGACTATCAATAATATGGCCATTTTATATTTTCTTTAAATATTTAGTAAAACTAAGAGTTTTCACATCCCAGGAATAGATTACCTTAGCCGTATTTGGCACAACGTTTTGAAATTTTGGGTCCTCAATGCTCTTCAATTTTGTACTCGCAGTTATTTGACAGCTAGTTCAAAGCCACAAACAACTAATAAAAAAGCATGCATCTAAGACAAAACTATCAATCCGTACAATCCGGTCATTTTTATAAATTTGCTGCTTGAAAAAGTAAGAATTATTCTATATACTAGTGTTTTCTTATCTTAGGCATAGATAATCGTATTTGGGACCACTTTTTAGAATGTTGGGTCACCAATGCAATGATCTTCAACTTTTTACATTTTTGGCTCTCTTTACTATTAAGATCTAATCGTCACTAGTGAGTCTTATGTAGAAGAAACACACAAATGGTGTATTATACTATAAGCCTGGTACATTTGATAACTATTAGCATGTCGAAATGTCTAATTGAAACGTTTATTTGTGTATTTCTTTGCCTTGAATTTTCTAGCATTTATTTGTACTGTAGTCCTGTCATGTAATGTTGTCATTTTAATGTTATAATTGAAATTGCCATAAAGCGCGAGGTTTGGCTAGCCGCAAAACCAGCTTCAACCCGCCATTTTTTTCATAACATTTCATGTACTGCGTTAGAAAAATGGTCAGTGTTATAGTATAGTTCGTTTCTCTGTGTTTTACATTTTAGTGTTGTGTTTCTGTTGTGTCGTATGCTCCTCTTATATTTGATGTGTTTTCCTCAGTTTTAGTTTGTATTTTTTTCAATTGATTTATGAATTTCGAACAGCGGTATACAACTATTGCCTTTACTTATACAAGTTAGAGATTTAGCTAGCTGTACAACCAGGTAATCCTCTCTTTTCTACATAAGAAAATGCCTGTACCAAATTCGGAATATGACAGTTGTTTAATATCCATTCGTTTGATGTACTTGAGCTTTTGATTTTGCCATTTGATTAGAGACTTTTCGTTTTGAATTTTCCTAGCTCAGTATTTTTGTGATTTATTTTTGACTAACGCAGTTCTATGTTAATATTGTTGTAATGATTAGAAAATAACACCATAACAAACTTAATTCCAATCTCATATTCCATTTTTAGAAATTTACATGTGATGTCTCTTTTTGTGGCGTTGATACATTCGTGTATATATAGATAAAATTCAAAATGCTGTTTTTCTGGACTAAAATAGTTTGAAATGCAGATAATTTGACAAATTACTAAAATGTATTTAATACAATGAGGAATAGCTTAATACTGATTTTTTGAAAAAAAAAGTTATCAGACAGAGATAAGCGTTTAAGATGTAACAAACTTTTTAGAGTGATATTATTCGAAATTTAAGAAAGAGTTAAATTTGAAGATAACGTTTTGGTGTTTAATCCGGTTAATAGAAACTATATTTGCAAACTAATAAAAAGCAATCTAAAATTCCGATAGGAACGGGACGTCTGGCTGGTACACAATATGATGCAAGATTGGGGTTACATTTGTCTTCCATTCCTATTACAATAAACTCATTATAGATATCAGGATTTAATTTGAATTTACGCTATTAAAAAGTCCACAAAAAGTACGAAGCTGAAGAGCATTGATGATAAAAATTCCAAAAATGTTTGCCAAATACAGCTATGGTAATCTATTTTTGAGCTAGAAAAGCCTTAGAATTTCAAAATTTCTATTTTTTTTGTAAAAAAAAACCACTTGTTTATACGTGGTGGTGATGTACGAGAACGAAATTGAGTGCACTCAAACATAAATACTGTAGTTGAATTAGAGTACCCGAAAAACTAATAACGGAATAAGGAGGAACATATTGCCTACCAGATAGGCATCGTTTTGGTGGCCACAATTTTTAAGAGTATATTAAAGGTAGTACTATGTGTTGATAAAAAAAGATAAAACACAAATCATTGAACTAATAATTTGCTTATTATTTTCATTACCTTACTGTGTGATCTGGACCATGTACATAATTAGATGCTTCTTCATTGTAATAAGCCCCGTTACTTTCGGAAACATATTTGCCGGAATAGTACGTTCCTCGAAAACTACTCTGTGATACACATGGTGAAGCTAAAATTAGAGATTTCTAAAGTCAGAATACATTTGCATGATACGGTATCCTAATTCAAATTGTAAACAAGGTCCATAGAAATTGACTTATCTACAGAATGCAATCCTGTAAATATAGACAATGAACTCCTTTTGCGACTAAATCTTATTCAATTTTGCTAAGAAATTTCGTTAAAAATATATCCTAGATTGGATAGATCTACTATGCTTTCAGTCTAATATAGGGCTGAACGGCATATTTCTAACATGTAAATGCCACTAATTTATAAGAGTCAAAACTTGTACCATCTCTTCACTTTGGATCTTTCGCAGAATTTCAGTTGAGATGCTACTCATTTATATATTTTTGTAATATACTTAAGTTATGTCTCTACGAGATGAAACAAAGAGATGATATCATGGAACTAGTTGGTAAACAAAACAAAATAGCAATGAATACTATATAAATCTCCCCTCAAAAGGTGTGGTCTGTGAAACAGATGTTTTTACAAAGTGCAACCTTAGTTATTTTGGTTTATTTGACACTGTATGCTCTAAAAGTTTCCGTCTCATATATTCTCATGTAAAAACTCGTTCAAAAGATAAATGGGCAAATAATTGAAACTTTATACCAAGTTTTACGTGCTGAAAACAACTGCGGTTTTAGAGATAGCATTGTTGTAAATACGGCGCGAAGACAATGCGGGAACGTCACTTATGTCTTTTATTGTTACGTCAAAAAATTTGAACCAAACGGTTTATCAGAAAAATTACACTGGTTATATAGCAGTTCGACAAACACTAATTTTGATCATTGAGAAGCTTAATATTCCGTTAACAAACCAACGTAATTAAAACGTTTAGCTGATTTTACAGAGTTATCTCCCTGTAGTGTTAGGTACCACCTTAATTCACGTATTCCCGACAAGCATCTGTAAAGATATGCCTTGATTTAGTGCCTTTATTATGACAAAGTCATTATTTTGTATTACAAACCTGTTCGTGCATTTTTCATTGTTATTCAACGCAAAATAATTATCTAAGATACCTGGGACGATCTCATTTCACAAAGGATTTCTTTTGTCTACTTATTGTACCTCGAACTTATTTACCCGGTGTAGGTCTTTAAGTTGAGGTTCAATTTACTTAAAGTTAATCAGGCATGACTAATTAGATACGCCCTCTAAAAATCAGGGGGTCCGAAATAGGATCGGGAAAAAACACCAAGCAAAATACCATAATTTAAAATTTAAGATTTTTTTTGATTCAAAGTGCTTTTGGTTGCTTAAATATCTCCGATCAATAATCAAACGGTATGTTGTGAAAATAATAACCTGTCCCGAACCGGGAGATGTTGGCTGCAATAGGAATTTATTTATAAAAAAAGTCCATATCTCATTATTTACTTAGAGTGGCCGTTATTGATTTAAAATTCATGGCATTTTGTTTATGGCATTCGTGTATCGTGGAGAAAAAGAGGGAAAGAGGGCTAATAGCTAAACTTACGAATTTCGATCATCATGGTTCTAATCTATTCTATTACGGCATACATTTTACCTCTAGCGAACGCTCTGCCTTATAGAAAAAAGTGCCACTCTAAAATTGTAGGCATTTGCTTCAGATTGATCCACTTTGCATCTAGTCGTGAATATGCATGACATATTTGCCACTGGACACAAAGGAGCAATAAATTAATCAGCTTCATTTAGTGATGTGTAATCATTTGTCTTCAGTTGATATTTGTCTCAGTCAGTTTTCCATTCTTTATATATTTCATTTTTATTTACATTTAAATTTTTAAGCGTAAACTTTAGCATTTCTTCAATTATTTTTCTCTTTGCATCTAATCATTTTTTTAAAACATTAAAAACATTGTCATAGTACACGGGGGTTACATTGTATCCTTTCCAGCAAAACTAATAGGAGTGGGGATTAGAACTGAAAAACAATCTTCATTGAGTGGCAATAATTCATATATTGAAGCGTACAATGACGGCTGTCTCGTCTAGGTGACAATATTTGCTGTTTCAAGTTTATTTATATCTCAGAATGGTATAATAGTTGTAATAACAGCAAAAAAAAAATGATAAAAAAATGTTGACAACAATTTATAAAAGGATTCAACTTATTTTGGGCGTTTAATTTTTTGATAGTGTCTTGCTGATCGGTTTCGTTATATTTTTCATCTACTATTGTCTTAGCAAAAGTCACAAAAATGTTGTTAAAATCAGCCATGCGACTTATTTGAAAAGATTTAGCTGACCTTTCTTGTTGTTTACACATTTAAATCATTCAGCTCGTGCGTAGGTCTTCTTCCCCTCTAATGTTTTTTTAAGTTATAGATAGCGTAAAATTCTCACTACACCAGGCATCGGATATACATTCCTGTTATATTTCGATCGGACAAAGCTTTGTTTTTATATATCCGATAAGCCAAACGAACGCACCCAATTAGCAAGTGTATACTGAGGGATGGGGGAGGACCAGAGATGTCAATATTTCTATACCCAAGTGATCAATCATTCGGTTTTGAATAAAAAGAGATAAAGGAATACATTAATGCGACAGCAACCCAAAGACACAGATAAATCAAAATATTTAGAGTCATCGTTCATTTTTTTTTTTTTTATATATAAATAAGGCGTTAGTTTTCTCGTTTGAATTGTTTTACATTGTCATTTCGGAGCCTTTTATAGCTGACTATGCGGTATGGGCTTTGCTCATTGTTGAAGGCCGTACGGTGACTGTGGAAGTTTGATCTCTTGTGGAGAGTTGTCTCATTGGCAATTATACCACATCTCCTTTTTTATATTCAGTCTTTTTTATATCGAAAGATGCGTATAAATACAGAATAATTAGCTCAAAACCGACCCATGACTAAATAATAGTTATACGGAGTTAATTCAATAATATTTACAGTCAAATATTATGTATCCGAAAAGGCACATTTGATTTAATATTATTTACCGTCAAAGATAATCCAAAAATCATAAGTGTTTGGTTGAAAAATTTCACCTGCCCTATTTTAATTTTGATCGGTGAAAATTTAAGAAGCTGTAATATAAACCAGTAAAAGAAAAACACTTCACTGTATAATATAACGGTAAAATAAATGATGATAATGGATGACGACCAGCGGCAAATAAAATTAATATTCAAGACGATAACATGTAAATATAATAAGAGTATTAACCCCGTTTTTTACTATACTGACCCGCTGAGTCGTTTTTTTTTATCGTGTAAGTTCACAAGATATTCAATTTAGTTCTCAGGAAGAAAAGTCACCCGACCCGGATACATTTCCGACTCTGAGCCGGCCAGTCTGTGCTCTTACTCTATGATGCCACGTGTTTAGCGTTGAAATAGAATACCAATTTAATTAACGTACATGTATTTGTTTGACCCGTTCGGGATTCAAACAAATGACCTCCCGGTCTCGAGGCGAACACCCCCACACGAGACCAACCAGGAGAGCGGTAGTGATCGGTAGTACAGAATATCATACCAAAAACTAAAGTACAATACACAATACAGTTTCACAGAATTATCACAGTTACTAAAGCGAGCTAAAAGTATCTAACCTAAATTAGATGCGTGAAATGATATTGTAAACTACATGTAAACATCGATGATCGACTTCAGGGTAGATTTTATGGATCAACGCTCTCGGCAAATTAAAAAGTATTGCATCTATTATTTGAGTGGTACGAATGTTGCCACTTGTTGCAAGTCTTTTCTGTCCTTATTCAATATACCCTCATTTTCCAGTGGTGTTTTAAAGTTTCACGTCCAACCTCACTGTCGACCTCCTATTTATTGCACGACCTACCTATTGTATTTAAAATTTATGTGTTATAGTCATGAACATGCATGAAATATTTGCTACTGGACGTAAAACAAACATCAACCAATCAACTTAATTAATTCCCCTGTACTAGTACTTAGTACACAAAGACAAGATCTTGTAAAATGCTATAATGTACAATTTCCATTAAATTGTTATGGTTTTTTGGTTTTTTTTTCTCTTCAATATATTACATAACTGACTGCTTACTAAAAAGTTTTAAATATTTTTTTTACTATGGTTCTTATCTACTGTTTTAATACGATTTATAACATATGATTTTTTTTGTCAGACAATGATAAAACTAAGAAAGATAAAAGGTTTTTTCAGGTGTTTTTGCTTCATTTAGACATGAAAAGGGAATAAGGGACGACTAAATTAAAGAGTTTGTTTTCATATAATACATTGAACTTGCGAATATATCTCACCTAACACGTTTTGATCGGGCCAGTGAAACCTAGTTTAATACGGGTTTTTTTTATTAATTGAAGTTTGCATGCATAGTTTTTATTTAAAAAAAAACAAAACAAATAAGGCAAGATCTATTAATAAATTGGACTGAATAGACAAAACTAATTATTTTGCATTCGCATGTAACGTAATGTAGGAACATTACCGAATCAGAAACAAAATGAACATTTACCGGATGAATACTGTGAAGGACCTTATGCATTTAGGTCTGTTCGATTAGAAGTTCTAAAACAAGCTGTTTAAAAACCTAATTGTTTGAAGAGTTTACTTACTGTTTTCTAAGGTCTGATCTTTACGAATCTATTTCATGATTACTGACAGATCAAAAACATCAAGTATATATAGCAAGAAGTTGTTGGGCAGAATATTCATTGGTCAGTTATAAATGAGGTCTGTATGGGGTTTTGATTGCCTCATTTATTAAATAAGAAATCGTTATTTTGAAAAGTTGGCTAAAAATATAAATTTACCCCCGAATTTTGTAAAACTATTATTTGGTGTTATTTTAATGCTAAAATAATTTATGATAAATAAATAATTATATGATGTAATGCCATTTAATCGGTCCGTTTTCATTGCAATTTGGTAACTGTTAATTGTATATATCAGTCTGAGTACTGTTTAACTATCATTTAAGTTGAACATATTTAGACTCGTCCAATTCAGGGGAATTAGGTTTCTGCAAATTCTTTTTATGTACTTTTCTTATATTTTTGACGGTTTGTAAGTCAGTAAAAGTTCAATGATTAAGTTAATATTGACATTAAAAGACCTCCTCACAAAAAGGCTGTTCAAATCCCCTCGCCCTTCGGGCTCGGGGATCTAAACACCCCTTTTTGTTCGGAGGTCTTTTAATATCAATATTAACTTATCACTGAACTTTTACTATTACTAAATAGTCTCGTTTAGTTATACAAGATTGGGACACTTGTCTTTGTTGAAGACCTCATGGTGGCCCTTGTCTTTATTTGGATTTTATCATTGTCGTCATCACAACCTTTAATTCCTAGCAGTTGATTAAAACATAACCCTGAAATCTTATATTCATATTTTAGAGTAAATGAAATAGATATGTTATATGTTATATGTTTTATTGTTTTTATTTATTTCAAAGTTACACTTTGTAAATATTATCTTGAATCCAGGAAAAGAACATAAAAAGATTGAAAATGAATAAGTGAAATTATAATCCCAGAAACTAATAACTCAATTACAGACAAAATGTGTTTTACAATATTTCAATGACAGTGCAATGTTCACAGCATGCTGTTACATCAGAGTTATCTGTAGATTAAACAATACTTCTGATGATCTTTGAAAAGCGCGCTGTATTATTCTTCCATTTTTAGAAATTGCACATAATATAGTTTTGATATTATGAAATCTTTTCTGTTCCATTTAGCAAGGTTTTCTGAGAGCATTTCACGGATATGTGACACTCGCTTAACTAAATGCCCGTCTGATGTACATTATTTCAGTGCTGGAAATTTAATTTCACCTTTTGGTATATTGATGATGTACTCTCTCTTAAAAACATAAGATTAAGTGATCAATTACATTTAATATATCCATGTGAACTTGAAATTAAAGATACTGCCGAAACAGATAATATAAAAAAGAAGATATGGTACGATTGCCAATGAGTCAACTATCCACAAAAGACCAACATAACACAAACATCAACAACTATAGGTAGCCGTACGGCCTTCAACAATGAACAAAGCCCATACCACATAGTCAGCTATAAAAGGCCCCGATAAGACAATGTAAAGCATTTCAAACAAGAAAACTAACAGCCTTATTTATGTAAAAAAAATGAACGAAAAACAAATATGTAACACATAAACAAACGACAACCTCTGAATTACAGGCTTCATATTTAGACCTTTTTTCGAATTGACTACTGATTGTAGGTTAAATACCAAATTTTATTACAAACGTGATGATTATAATATTCCTATAGTCGACTTTTCATTTCTGTGTTGCAACATCCAAGCGGCACCAGCAGATGGAGCATATGTATCTCAATTGATACGATACTCGATCTGACTCGAGTAAGCTAAAAGTACGATGATTTTGTTGAACGAGAACTACTTCTTTTTCAAAAGTTGCTAAGACAGGCTATGAATCAATCAAATTAAGGTCATCACTCAAAAAATATCTGATATTCTTCCTCAGTCATATCACCTCCAATCATTACCGAACTGACCAAAGAAATAATACAACGGGTGCCGTATACGGTGCAGAAATGCTTACCATTCCTGAACACCTGGTTTCACTCCTGGTTTTTAGTGGAGTTCGTGTTGTTTCTTACCTACTATTTGTAACTGTTGATGTGAATGTTTTTTGGTTTTATGAGTCTTTGTTTACTTATTGGTTTTAATTGTTATTGTCTTCAGTCCTGAATTTTATGAAGATTTAAAGAGAAAACTGAAAGGTGTCTGTTTTCAGGAAAAAACGCACAAATATATGTCAGACTAATTTAACGAATGCAATGACGTAACTTTTTACGTTTATCTTGATATTCCTTTCTAAAAGCATATCTTTCTAAATATATTTCGTCGTTAAATAGCAATTTGCATTACCTAAACCACATATTTGATTATGAAGAACACGTTATCAGCGATAACTTATAACTTTCAGGCTCATGTTGATTTGGGACAGAACCATACGAAAAAAAAACAGGGTTACCAATATAAAATTTATAACATTTTACTAATTCTGTTAAAAGAGCAATTATAAAGGAACATAACATTAGTCTTTAGATATAGGAAGATGTGGTGTGGGTGCCAATGAGACAACTCTCCATCCAAATAACAATTTAAAAAGTAAACCATTATAGGTTAAAGTACGGCCTTCAACATGGAGCCTTGGCTCACACCGAACAACAAGCTATAAAGGGCCCCGAAACTACTATTTGAATCTTCTTACAAAAATGAAACACTTTGGACAGACACCTGAGTCACAGTAATGGTATTTTTTTTCCAGAATTTTAAACGATCACCATCATAGATTAAAGAGATTTATTTTATAGTGTTCAAAGTAAAGAAATTAATTTATTATAAAAAAGTTATATATATTGAATTAAAAAAACACAATGTTTCAGATGTATCCACTACTAGATATATATAGTGGAGATTATAACTAACAAACATATCATATTCCTTAGGTTAATTGTTGTTTCTGGAATGCAAAACTGTATGTTAAACACAGTCACCTTTCCAAATCTATAGAAAGTTTTCACTGAATTCGTATTTCTCCAAGGATCGACGTTTATGATTTTTTTTTTAATATATACCAACGGTTTTCTATATTATTCTTTGAAGAGTGTTACTACTTTTTTATTACATGTATTTGAAAAAATAAAAATATCATTCAGTACTGTTCATTGCTAGTGTAAAAAATGAAGATACAATCTTTCAATTTTACAAGACATTAGTGTTTTCTTTAGTTATGATTCAAAGATATCAGTTTAATTGTACATTACATCTGATAGAAGTTTGTTTTGGGTTTAGAAAGTTCTTCTTGATAATGTTTTGCATATAGACTCAATGTTTTCCTTAATCTTTCCAAATTGCAGAGGAGCCGTATTAAAACAATTTTAGAATAAACGAATTGATTTCCGTGCGTACATAGCGGAATTATCTTTATCTGATACGTTCAGCAATAAAAGTATGGAAAGCAAATACAATATAAATTAAACTTCGTGTTGCTAAATCTTCAGTTTTCTATGTTCTGTTTTGTACTGTGTTGTTTGTCTGTTGGTCTTATTCTTTTTTAGCCATGGCGTTGTCATTTTATATTTGACTTATTAGGTGTCCCTTTGCAGTGGCGGATCCAGGGGGGGGGGGGGGGTTCCGGGGGTGCGCACCCCCCCTTTATTTTTGCCGATCAATGCATTTGTATCGGGACATATGTTTTGCACCCCCCCCCCCCTTTGCCCTGGGTGCCCTGGGTTAGCACCCCCCCTTTCGAAAATTCCTGCATCCGCCCCTGCTTTGGTATCTATAATTGCTATTTTTAGAGCATAAATGCCATTTAGCTTAAAAATGAGCAACCGCAACCCAGAGTTCTAGCACAATTACATGCTTTATGAACTAATAAGAGGAAGATTATTCAACAGGGATAGTCAAACTCACAAGTCGTAAACGAACACACAATGATATAGCGGAAATATAAAGCGACCACAACAACAGTCTGATAAAGACGACATAGAACACTAAAGACTGATCAACACGAACCCTAACACAATGTATTAACAAAATGTTTCTTTTGAATTATGTCATTACCAAAGAACTGTTAATGTGCATGTGGCGGATTGTACCTTTATGACTGATAATTCGCCAAGCCATCAAGAACAAAAACCCATTTATATAATAATATGATTACCCTACTTTTTTATATGGTGTATATGCCCAGAGACACGGTATTGCATACAAAATAAAAGACGGAATTTCAGCTACGCATGAACAATTGTTGATCACATTTTTGTAAATATTTGTCACAGAGAATTGTTGAGTTTGACGATTTTTTTTATTGGATTTGATAGAAATGTACTGTGACAACTTGCATACCAGGATTCAGAATCTTCCATTATGCAGTTTCAGGTTTAATTTTGGTGGAGGATGCCGTAGTGCCTGGAGAGAAATAACAATCCTCGGCATGATAACTGGCAAGTTTATAGTCAATTAAGCTCGGAATTGAAAGTACCTGTCACGATAGAGGATCACCCACAACCTCAGTATTGACAAGCTAGTACGCGTACGTGATAACTGTAGATGAACTTCCTAAACCACTCGACTACCGAGGCATTATAGGTTGCACTTTGTAAATACAGCTGTTTCTCAAACCATGCCTCTTTTGGGGAGATTTAGAATATTCATGGAAAACTAATTTTGTTTACATACTGGTTCCCAGTTATGATCTCAGTGTTCCATCTCATAGAGACATAACTTGGGAATGTTACCAGTAAATACATTGTATACATGTGCATATTGTTTACATTGAAATTTGTGGTTACCCTTCATTCGAGGTAGGGGTAGTTAAGAAAATTAATGTTAGTTTAAACTCTGAAAAGTTCAGGACATATAAACGTTGAAAATATGCCCTATATTTTGACCTTTGAAAAAAATTGTAGTGCATATGAACTTTCAATTCTAGGATAAAAAAAATCAAAACTTCATAGTAAAAGGGGTACAGTTTTAGCCGCAAAAGGAGTTCCTATGGGAAATTGCATTGTCAATATTTACAGAAATGCAACCTATATCGTGTTTGTTTGATAATATAATACAAATGTAGTGATTTGATTTTGATTTAGCTTATAATCATCAGCAATATGTTATTTTTTAGGGGGAGGGTTAAGATCTCACAAAACATGTTTAACCCCGACGATTTTTTGTGCCTACCCTAAGTTAGGAGCCTTTTAGATATTTGAATGATATTTTGGCTCTCAATAATGATGATTTCAGTATGTACACTGGTGTCGTTCCCTTGGCACCATCGGGTTATGTTTATAATTTTATATTTCAACTTCGATTCGCTCATGTATATAATAACGTATTAGATTTATAATTATTACACCACGGTTTTCGATTTAATTCACAAACTTGTCAAAATATTTACTTTATTTTATCATCATTCGTGAATATAAATCAACATGTTTAAATCTTATACGTTTCACATTTCATCTGTTACGGTAATATTCTATTCAAAGCACAAACATGTCTTCATTCGCAAAAAAAGCTAGCCAAGCCTTTAAAAGGAATCATTCATACGGAACATAGTTTCAATACTGTTGTCGATTCATTAAATATATCATGTTTTGGAAGTAATATTGATTTACTAATTGGGATTTTGCATCTGAAATAAACACATTCATTCTAAAAACCAGTTTTTGGCATGATGCGGATTATGTTCACCTCTTATACTGTTTGATGACATGAAATCCCCATGATGCTAAACCCCTGACGGAAGAGATTGTGGTTAATTTTAAATTGATGAAGACATACTCTTGCGATTAGTTAAATTGAGGTGTGGAGCTGACATGTCATTAACTGTAACTAATCCTTTGTTAAATCATGTATCATTATCAATTTGCCTAGTTTCTTCTGTTACCTATTCTAACACAGGATTGGAAAGAGGCTTTTATTCTAGATCTTGTATCCTTTTTTACCTTTCAACGTCTAACATACACACACACACACACACACACACACACACACACACACACACACACACACACACACACACACACACACACACACACACACACACACACAAAACATTTGTTCATGGACACTATATAACACACAGAATGCATGTGATCTCCCTCTGCTAACAGATCAAACCATGTGATTGTCTAGCTTCACACAGGAGTATGAGTATGCAGTCAGCATATATTGCAGAATAATGTGCTACTGTAATTTCAATGAATTTTATAAATATTCCATAAAAAAGGTTGATTTGCACTTAATTTAATTACAATGTTTTTATTATTAGAACTTCCATTCTAGGTTATTTTAGTTACAAGCACTTTGCAAATAGGTTGACAATCGGAAATCATTATTTTGAAGTACACTTATCTTTGAAGTCACAAGTAGAACGGAGAAAATTCTTTAAATAAATTAAAGCGAAAGATGAATTTAACAGAAGCTTTGATTTTTTTCTTGTTTTGACATTTTTGAAACAGTTACTTTCTGTAAAATGTAAAAACATATTTCAGTTAACATCTAAAATACGTGCTTTAAAAGATTGTTGTATGCGGAATGCGGTAAATCTATTTTTACATAAAACGTTTAAAAAAAAATACACATATTAAATTTTATTATTCGAATGATGATAGTATTACATTTGCTAGTTTAATTTTCAGCCGAAGTACGGTGGTGGATCGGATGTCCTCTTGTATCTTTCACTATTAGGCAAAGGTGTACAAGGCATTACAGGAGGAGGATGTCTTTCATACCTAGCAGGCCTTGTTGTATGTGAACTGGAAGAAACCAACTGTCTGCTGAACAGATTCGATGACTGATTATGTTTGGTGTCATATGGGTCATCATCATACGGTATATATGGTGGAGGATCGACTGGACACATTCTCGAGGAATGCATTGATGGAGCTGCTATAATAAAGAAGAATTACATAATGTTATTTATGATTAGTTTCAAGATATTTCACTGATGTCATATTTTGATAGAGAAGCCTGTTTCATGTGTTTGTGTAAATTCATTGTTATTAATGACCATTAACATTTAGAATATAAAGATATGACAAGTGGTACATACGTAAAATCAACAACTGGCTAAAAATAAATAATATTTTATTGTTCTGACTGTTTTGCAAGTGATCCAATTAGTTTTCTTAGACACGACAGTCACTGCTACTCGTACTTTTAATTCCCAATGTAAAAGATATAGAGATATAAGTTGATTTAAACAATAAAGTATTTCATTTCGAGGAAACAGATCATTGACTCAGAGGTCAAACCGTCATATCAACAATTCAAATACATGTACACTTACAAACAGTTACTGCAGCAGACGAGGGTTATTGTCCTTTACTATATTTAGCGCGCTCTTATATTGGAAGCCGAGTTTTCTTTTATTGTCACACAAGATATCAAATAGTATATTTTTCATCTGTTTTCCCTAAATGTGTTCGTATTTTATAAAATTTTAAAAATCACTAATTCTTAATTGTAAATATTTGTAAATATGCCTTGGGTCTGGAGGCATTAATATGAGCTCGCTGAAGTACGTCCATTATTCATTTTTCATTGTTCGAAATTCAAAAATATATATTCACTATTCAACGTTTTTTTTTACTGTTGTTATTGCTAGAATAGGAATTATTTTAAGGTTATCGTTAATCCTTTCATAACTTTCGGTTATTAATGCTTATGTATTTGTATTTGGAAATGGGTGTCACATTTATGTGTTTGCATTATCATTGTATTTTTAATTTGTTTGTATCTGCTATTCTGTTCATGATAAGAAGCTCTTCATGATAGGAACATACTCGGAATGACACGACTTGGCGGTACTGTGTGACGAGTTAAACCTACGACCGATATTCGTTGTGGTTTTACAGTTCTCTTTGGTTTCGTACAACATTCATGGAAACAAAGTAACACCACTACGAGAACTATGATAAATCCAACCACACCGGCAGCAACAATGGCACCAACACTGACTCTGAAAAGAAAACATTGCTACTCAATGTTAATTTTTTGTCATTATACAGTTAAAAATATCACACTCGGACAAACAAAAAATAACCTCTTCCCTAAGAAAAAGAGAGCCCTATTATAAAAATCATCGTTGTAATTTAAACACAAATTGTATTGCCAGATAGACACAATACATGTACAATATAATCTAACTTTAACGCATAAATGATATTGGAAAATATGGGATGCTTGATTTTGAATTTAAACAACGTATTTATGAAAACTTTAAACAAAAGCATTCGCATAACACAACAAACTGTTACGGTATTCATTAAATATATGATGACCGTTGTATTTACCCTTTGTAAATACAACTATTTATCAAACCACGTCTCTTTTTGGGATATATATATAGTATTCATAGATAATTTGATTTTGACATACTGGTTCCCAGATACGATCTCTATGTTTTATCTCATAGAGACATATGCATAACTTGGGACTTTTACCAGTATAAAAAAATAATATTGAGATGAAAAATGAATTCTGAAGTAGGCAAACAGTAAAGGTGGGGGTAGTACATAATTTTGATATAAGTTTAAAATATGCCGCACAGCCCTATGCTTTGACCTTTGAATAGAATAGTAGTGCATATCAACTTTTCATTCTAGGATATGATTTTTCACAAAACTAAAAGTGTTGCTATTTTAGCCGCAAAGGTGAAATTGCATTGTCTTTATTTACAGAAATGCAACCTATAAGGAATGGTAACAGTAATGAATATATTATAGATATCTGAATCACAGGCACTTGTTTCTTTTAATTTAAAGATCGACAATCAATGTATATTATAAGTACAGTGATAGTCGACCTTTCAATTGATAGATGGCCTGTGAATGTTAATATGTAGTTTAATTCTTCTTACCTCCCATCATCATCATCCTTATTACTATTATCACCAAGAACTACGTGTATCTGTGAAAATACTGTTTTGAAAAATGGATTTATTAACATTATTAACATATAATATTATGATATTACTTGATTTATTTCACTTGACTGGGCGGGTTAAACCGGTTTGCTTATTTAAGACCAGTCCATCTATAGACACGTATTACGGGATAAACTCAACAATGAGGTGTTCGGTTATTCGCCCCATATTATACACTCAATTCATTAGTATATCAGTTAAAGACACTGATAGGTGATTAGAAATCAGTTATAATTATAATGGTCATCATCTTTATCACACACATCTACAAATAGACTGTCCTTATGCTCCGCCCGATCAGTTGAAATAGCATTTGTGATACTACATGTGATTGTATTTAAAGAGGTATCTATTGTGTCGGTGAATTATTAATTATAAAAACGCATATAAATTATAGCGTCTCCACCCAAGCAATGTAACACCAGATCAAAAGAAAAATGAGTTTGACTGTCTGAAATTGTTCAATTCACTTTGCTACTTTAGCTCATCCCTTTCAAGCACACCTCAAAATACTATAAAACTTAAGTCATTTGATGGTACTGTTTTGGTTGTTTAAGTTTGTGTTTTTGGTTCATATATAAATTCGTATTTACATCCCAACATAAACCTAACTACAGCATAGAATTATATCGTTTGTTTTCGTTTGTTATTATCACAGTGCTAAAGCTATGGTTTAAACTGACTGAGTCACAGATACATGTAACCATGAAGGTTATTCAAGAAATCCATGGTAATCAATCCATGTTACCTATTCTGACAACGGACTCTATGAGTTTTACTGTGCGTATTGCTGTGTGTTTGTTTATTCTACATTGAATAGAGGTATTATTAGGAGGAGGTCAAGATCTCACAAAATATGTTGAAGCCCTCTTCATTTTTGCGCTTTTCGAAGTCCGTGGCATCCGTTGTTTTCTACTCTTTGGTTGTGTTGTTGTCTCTTTGACACATTTACCATTTCTATTCACAAATTTTTTTCTTGCGATACAAATTTTTTTGCAGAAATTATAAAACAAAAACTTGAATCATAAACATATAAACATATCTGTGTAAACTGTTGAAGGGCAAACAAAGGGGTATCGAAAACAATTTCTTGGTTCTCATTAATTTCGTATTAAATGAAAACATTTCTTATTTGATTATCTTAGAATTTAAGGATGTCTACCCTAAGAAACGTATTGTTACTACAAAAAAAAACAACAAAAAAATGATATTTTGACATTCTTGCTTACAGGACATAAAACACGAAAATGATAGGGCTGTTGAAATAGATTAATATCCAATATCTTGTAGCATCATGATCAGGCACGACCAAATAAAACGACAATTTCCTTACTAACCGGGCATCTATAATTATGCGGAGTATATTTCAAAATTATTTTTTGAAAGATGTCCAAGTGTAGTACAATATTCATATACTTATAGAAAATAATTGTATAATTGTACCCCATGATAAAACTTATTTTACAACAATTGCGTTTTTGCAAAGTTTTTAAAATAGTTTTGGTCTGTATGTCTACTGCTGAAGTATATGATAAAGCTGACTATTATAGAAGTTAAACAAACAAGTGTGCAACATCTTATCATTAAATGATCAATAACTAGCAGAGGGTAGAAATAAAATCATCGGCTCTCGGGACCTAGGGCTGATAAGGGGCCTGATATGAAAAATGCCATATTATAATCTATATATATATATAAACGCACATTACGTTCTGTATTACTCACATATTAAATAAATGTTTTTATTGTTTCAAAATCGATCAGAAATATATCACTGATCTCTTTACAGACTGTTCCATTTTTCTGTGGAAAGACATTTTAGAATGATTTTATTGATTTTTTCCCTTACTCTGAGGTTTTTTAGCTAGTTATTGATAATTGAATGATCGAATGTTGTACACTTGTTTGTTTTAATTTCATAATAATTATGCTTTATCAATTCACCTTATGCAAACTATCTCTCCATAACAGCTGGCCGCCACAAAGTAGCAGACAAAGTTGAAAGTGGTGTCGTTAAACACCAATCAAGCAATCAATCAAGAAGGCGTTTGTGAACTTCTATCTTGTGGTGTTTACTTCCGCAATCAGGATTCACTTTCACAATAATTTTTATCTCAAATAATAATAAAAACAAATATCGTTTCGATAATGAAAGTTCAATTGGTTTCATCCCAAGAGTGAATCATTTGTATGCAGACATCGAAAGTTTGACCAGTAATGAAAATATCTCACCTGTTGTCAGAAAAAATAGAATTCGAACAAAACATATATTGCATTCCATGGCCATTTTATATGAACACATGCCAAGTAAGTAAGAAACTATATATTTTAAACATTTTCATTCACAACTAACGGAGCGTTTGGTAGTATTGTTTAAAATGCCTGGTTTTAGATTCACACAAACAGAATAAACACAATTTAAGGACAATTTTACTGGTTCACTTCCCTAACAAAAGTAATTATGTTTTGCGTCGAGTCTCTGGTTTGTTGACATTATTTAGCCAGACTAATCTTTCGTATACAGGAAATATGATTTGTTCCTTCCTGGATGTGATTTTCTCTTTAATTATTATTAAATGCAAGAACGAAATTACGATCACAAAATATCTTGACTCTGCAAAAGTGAAAACGCTACCAGTTTCAACCCGTCGGAAAATGTTAACATCAATTGTAATTAAAGCTTTTAATCTGTGTCTATGATAAGTTAGCTATTCAGTGAAATTGGAGGTGAACATATACATCATTAATGGACATCAATGAAATCATATTAAAAGACAACATGACAAAACCTTGCATGCTTCGAACAAAAAGATTGAACGAGAATATAAACATCGCAAGAATAAAACAATATGTTTCACCTGAAGCATGACAGACATTGAAAGTTTATTTTACGTAAACATTGGTAGTGCAGAATAAAATTGTACAGTATGCAATACAGACGTGCACATTGATGCATCACTTGTTGTGGTGGTTACTTAGAGTAATTACCAAAAAAAATCAGCAAACTGGATTTGTAGAAACTGTCATTATAAATAAAAATTGTATGCAATATTGTAAAATTCAAAAAACAGTTTTCAAGTTTTTTTTAATACATATTACAGTTATTGTTCATTCGTTTGGTGTGTTTTATTATTTGATTTTGCCATTTGATTACGGACTCCAGCGTACATTGGATTGCAATAATGTAACCATTATCGCAATTAATGTAACCGTTGACACAAATATAATTGTTACATTCGTTATTAATTGGATCCTTCCTCTACCCTGTATTCCGGCAATAAGTCTCCAATATAACAATATTTTTTTTATAATTGTTACATTTCCCTGTAACCGTAGCCAGTGCCTAAATCCTTCCGGAGCACCTGAGATCACCCCTAGTTTTTGGTTGGGTTCGTGTTGTTTATTCTTTAGTTTTCTATGTTGTGTCATGTGTACTATTGTTTTTCTGTTTGTCTTTTTCCTTTTTAGCCATGGCGTTGTCAGTTTGTTTTAGATTTATGAGTTTGACTGTCCCTTTGGTATCTTTCGTCCCTCTTTTGATTGTCTCTGGTTTGTCCAAATTTTATTTAATGATATTCCACAAAGGTTTGACAAAGGCATTGATGCGTTATTGTAATCACAGTTTAAAGTTCGATTAACATCTCAGCTCCTTTGTTTTAACGGGGGTGATCTGAGCTGGATCAACCTAACCAGATCACCCCAGCTTGAGTTTCTTTGTTTTGCATGCTTTTTATGTGGGTATACATAAGACAGGAAATTAAAAATGATCAGTGAGTGTTCTAAAAGAGGGACGAAAGATACCAAAGGGACAGTCAAACTTAAAAATCTAAAACAAACTGACAACGCCATGGCTAAAAATGAAAAAGACAAACAGACAAACAGTAGTACACATGACACAACATAGAAAACTAAAGAGTAGAGCGGCGAAGAAAGCTATGAAAAAATCAAAACCAGTCAGAAGAATGACAATGATAAAAACTTTACCTTAATCGAAATAAGTATAATTATGACTCAGACCATAACGAATTAAGCGGTGGCTGAAGAGGGGTAAATGTCACAATAAGATGATATCCTGTAAAGGGTTCTTTATTAGGTTATTATGGAATCAGTTTAATACTTTGTAATCCAAGATTATATGGTATTTACACACTTTGACGACAACAAACGAAACAAGCGGCAATTCCAATGTATAAACGCAAGCAGGTTTTACACTACTTTCATGATGCAAATTATGGCGATCACTTAAGTATAATACTCTACAGAAAATACGCAAGTCTTAATATTGGCCGGTGTAAAATACAACTCTAGAGCATACATCGCTGGTTGCGATAAGTGTGTTTTGACATAAACCAAAAACGAACTTCCGGAAACAAATTGCAATTGGTTTATCTTAGTTGCTTTAGATTACAGGACTAAATAACTGAGCCCTTCTCTATGCAAAAATAAACGAAAGAAAATGCTGATGTTAAAATAAATATAAAGGAGGTACTAGTTATACCTTGATTCTGTGTCATACAAATTTAACCGACTGAAACAAACAGCTGCCACTCAATTACTGGCCGTTGGTTTGAGATTAACAAATTACGAATTTTGATAGGGTTCAACATATTTGTGAGCGTTTGTCGCTGCCTTCCTCGCTTGATTCCCTTTCCTACATTATAACGTCAACAAGATAATGTCTAAAGTCTTAACAAGTAGTTAAAGAATATCATAAACATTCAACAAGAAAATATATTTATTATACTATGCAAGATAAATACAACGAATTTGCTATATTAAAATTATACAAAAAAGTAACAATAAGACAAAATCAAAGAATAAATGTTGATTATTGATAAAAGATTAATTAAAAAAATTTAAATTAAGAAGAAATGAGACCAGTTGAAAAACACAAAATTGTTACGGTAGGAAACAATAAGAAAAAACTGCACTCAATGATCCTTTGTTCTGTCTCAATGATATGACCAAATGAATTGGAAATTAGGTAGAATTTGGACGTACTGGTAAAGTCCTCCAAGTATCTGAAAAATAAAAAAAATAAAAAGTTTTAATTATGTGGATGCTGTAATAGATTGAACTCCTGAAAGATTTTTGTGTATTTTCTAAATCAAGTAATTTTGCTGTACTTGGTAGAATTTGCACGGCTGGTTTATGATACGTACATGCCTGTGCGCCATTCTAGCTCAAAATCAAAATGAAAACGAATTCGAGTCTTCCAAATATTCTTCCTGGTAATGTTATGGGATACCCTATCGGCATACTTTCTGTAATTTTGTACCAGTTAATTCCAACACAGGAATAAGAATTAATACCAGGATCATCATTTGATTATAGACAATAAGACCAACACAGCATCGGTGAATTTACTCGTAATAGGACTGAAGCTATTGCCGAAATATTTATTAAAAAATATTTATGTGACATATACTCACATATAGTAACGGTCAACACGAGATCAGTTTAACAATTTAACAAGAGCTATTATTACATGTATAGAATCTTTAATTTTGTTTAAATGATAAATGATAAAACTATATAACCTTAAGAAATTTTTGCCGAAAAATCAAGTATGTTCAATAATGGCAAACAACACTTCCAAAAACACACAAACGAGCTCTAAACAGTCGGAAACCCAGTTGAAATAGAACAAAATAATTGAAGCTCTTTGTTAGACAAGGCGATAAATGCTTACTGTAATGTTTACTATAGTAACAAAAAAAATTAAAGTTAATAGATAGAAATAAAATGACAATTTTCTTCTCAATAACGAAGTGTTCTATTTTAAAAACACCATTTGCATAAGGTTTCAATATATCTATTAAATAGTTAAGCAGAACAATTAGATATCAAGTAGACTACATGCGTATCTATCAAGTTGGATGTAGAAAATGCATAACCTCCGATTTTTTTGAAAACATTACCACGGACGGAGAACATATTAATCTATTAGTTCTGTAATTTTCGTGTCTGCCCTTCCATTATGTGACTCAAGTAAAAATTCTAAAAAATGGGTAACAATTTTATCGAAAAGAGCAAATCGAGTGCACCTTTTTATGTTAGGGCGTGTTTGAGTTGAATATTTTGTCTTGAAAACGTACAAAGCAAGAATATTTGATACATCATCTCGCTTCAGATTCTATCATTTTTATATATTAAAGCTACAGGTTGACTTTATAACATAACAAATCACAGTACTAAAAGATAAAATATATGGGTCAAGTGAAATACCTATCTAATGAATCATAAAAACTGAGAAGGTGTGTTCGAATAGCTTTTTTTATACTAAAAGTACTTGACGACAGTCTTTCAAGTTGGATGATGAAAATGCATATCTTTGTGTGTGATAACTAAGGTTTATAGTCTTCAACCACTACAAAATCTAGTCTGCCCTTCCACGAAATATTAAATAGATTTTTTTAAATGTTTATGAATTTTCAAAAATTCCACCTGACAACCGATTAGACAACAGTATTAAGTTGAATCAATGCAGACAAGATCATTAACTGATGCTCATTAGCTAGTAGATATATTTGTCTTTTAAAATACAACTGACATATAGGGATCGCAATGGTGCTATGCGGATAAATTTATCGGTTTTCAAGAGCAAAATTGGCAGCGCGTCATCCTTACAATGGCTTCCATTTCTACGATTGTGAAAATTAACTGGCGTAATGGGGAGATTATTTTGACGAAGTAGAATCCTGACTGTAAATATCTACTCAAACGTAAAGTCATATAAAAACGAACTTCTTGAAATGTTATCGAAATAAATGAACCAATGCATTCTTATATACTAAACTACGTCTTGCATGCACGTTTTTTTTTTAATTATTACACATCTATCACTAATTATCGATACATTATATATCACTCAGCGGTTGTTGATCGTAAATTCATTTCGAGTTTGTTATCGAAGTTTTCCGCTTCTTGATAAACAATAAATTTAGAGCACGTAGAAAGCGCACAGATAAGTGAATTGAAAGAGCCATGGCATTTGTTTGTATAGTTCCCATGCGTTCCCATTTGTTTATTAAACTGTTCCTTGAAAGTTGTCAATGAATTGTTGAAATATTTATTTTCTTTAAGCATCTGTTATTACTATTTACCTTTAAAAGCACTTAATTGTGTTTACATTCTGTTATCACGAGTTTCCAATCGCACTTGCACTGTGCGGTGGTCGAAGTTATAACGGAAGGTCTCGTAGTTATGGTCTTGCATACGGAGAAATATTGGGGAGTTAGTGATGAAATACACTAGATAGAGACAAAATATAGGTTTAAGTTGTTTGAAACTTGGTCGAGTATGGTTAAGACTAGTTCGAGTATGGTTCAGTCTAGATCGAGCATGGTTCAGACTAGGTCGAGATGGTTCCGACGCGTATTAAATGGTTAAGTACTGGTCGAGTACAAATTCAGTCTGTTAAGTATGGTGACTACAGTCGAGTAATTTCAGACAAAATCTGACTGGTCAAGTAAAAATCAGTACAGTCGAGTACAGATATAGGCCATTTCAGACTTTTAATGGTTTGTAGTACTAGTTATAAAAGTGTATTCAAAGAAAAAACTACAAGGACATCATGTGCCAAACATACGGCTTTTGGAGATGACCAAAACAGATATGTTGGTTTTGTTCTTACCGTTTACATCATTTGTGAAGTAAAATAAGTAAATTCGCAACAAAATCACCATCTATGAACTAAATTAATTGCACTGTTGGGATTTTGAGAAAGCATGATACACACATTTAATACATTATACACTTTTTTGAATAAAAGATTTTATTTTAGAATTTTTCGCTTTTGGTATGATAATTTGGCTTTCTTACTCTTTTCATATGAGCAACACTTATGGGCATTAATGTTTCGGAAAGCACATATATCATGCTTTGTTATAAGTTTGATATCCACAGGCTCAACTGCAACAGACACTTCTTATCATTCTGACGTAAGACCTTTTAACTTGATATTAATTCTAGTGCATACAATGTGTGTAATGTACTAGTTAGTCTCTCACATATTGAACGAAACGTATGACAACAATTTAAGCCTACTCTTTGCGTAGTGTTTCCAGAAAAATAACTTGCGCCTTCGATATCTTAGTATGCACAAGAAGTAAATCATTTATTTTTTGATACAATAAAAGGTAAGAAGTCTTGATGCCTTTACGTGGTTGTATTTGATTGTATATTTGAATATATGGGAATATTTTGCATGTTTTGCATCATTCTTTCAATAAAAATTAAACGACAGATGCATGAATAGAAAATCTCTCTAAATATATACCAAATATAATTATAGTTTTGCCAAGACAGATCGATATAAACCGAAGTTATGCTTACACGTTTTGCTATTGCATACCACTCTTTTTAGCGAGTATGCGCTCGATTAATTCAGGTTCTTTACTTTTAAAGTTAAGAACAATATCTCAATAGAACAAAAATGTGTCCCCAGTACACGGATGCCCCATCCGCACTTTCATTTTCTATGTTTAGTGGACCGTGAAAATGGGGAAACTCTCTAATTTGATATTACAATTAGAATGATTCTATCATAGGAACATGTGTACTAAGTTTCAAGTTGATTGGACTTCAACTTCGTCAAAAACCACCTCGACCAAAAACTTTAACCTGACCTCGACCAAAAACTTTAACCTGAAGAAGGACAGACGGACGAACGAATAAACAAACGGACGACGCACAGACCAGAAAACATAATGCCCATAAATGGGGCATAAAAATTACGGCAAAAAATTACGTACCTGACAGAATGATTAAATCAAGACTTGCAAGATCCTGTATGAACACATGTCAACTTTTTCTGGCACCACTCAGTTCCTGAAGAACAAGGCATGACATATGCTATTCCATGCGCAGTACACTGAACGAAATGTGAAGGGCAGCTGGATTCTAAGTAAAACAAAGGCGGGACGGCTGCTACTGCTTCACTACACTTTGTAACGACTTCTATATTAAATAGAAAAAAATATTAAAATTCAGCTTTCAATTTAACCGAAAATGTCCATACAAGAAAAACATTGAATTTTAGGTGAAACACGCATATAATTATAAAAGTTTTTTTCTGATTTAAGTACATCTATTTGATTGGTCAGCAGATTATTTACAAATCTTTTAAAATCACTATTTGTTTGTTAGATTTCTTGCAAATGTTTTTTTTTACAATGATGTTAGCATTACTAATGCAGGAAGTGTAAAATGCATAAATGTGTCGACCCAATAGTTGGCATGAGTATAGTACATGGTCTTCTTTTGACTTCTCCCGTCCGGCCGTAAAACTTATTTTATAGGGATGTCCATTTGACTATTGGAAAAAAGCCACTTTCGGCCTAACTCGTTATGTTGAATCAGATGCATCGTATAAGAAGATTATAACGCTCTCTGAAAGTTAAGGATTTTTAATGAAAAATTCCATATACAAAAATGTACGAGTCTTAAAAAGACTAAAATCAAATATTATTATAGCAAGTTCTATGCCATTGGGTCAATAGTAAGCCTTTATTTGTCGTTTCTCATGCAAAATAAGACTTACTGTCTGGTGATTTGAACGCATTGCAGTTGGTATTGAGAAATATCACATCGTCAGTTTTAAGTTTATCAGTCGCATCGTCAGTGTTAAGATCAGCCACTGTTTGAACGCATGTCATCTTCTGCTGGCTCCATTCAGTTCCTGGTGCACAAGGTATAATATATGCTATTCCACGCTCGTTACACTGAACAAAATGTGAAGGGCAACTGGACTCCAGGAAAAACAGTGGCGGAACGGCTGCCACTGCTTCACTGCACTTTGTAAAGACGTCTATATTCAATGGAAAATAAAAATTTAAGCTTATCGCTACATTAGGAACGAGGTACTTTTTGCGAAAAACACATTTAATTCAGATATTTTTCTGTTTTAAGTAAAATTTACAACAGCTAGGAAATACTTAACGACCTTGACTACACATGGGGATTTTACACGGTAGTATGTTCAGCTAAGACGGAAGACAACATTGCATATACGACAACATTTATTTTTTTCTGCATGCGCTTTAAACCGATTTTGAAGAAAGACGTTCGTTTGGAAGTGCGGGCTGTTTGCATATGCAGTCACCTCTTGTCAAAATGGTACAGTTGAATCCGATTACTTGTGAAGGGTGGTGTTTATGTTCTCTGCAAGTTCACAAATCGTTACAAAAACTATTTAAGGATCTCTGTGTGGCCTGTTGCAAGGCAAAGTTTCTGCCCCTATCCACCATACCCCTTAATGACAGACATGTAATCAAAATGTCGCTTTATAACATATCACAATAAAACTCACCGTCTGGTGTTTTGAAAGCATTGCATTCGATATTGAGAACTACCACATTGTTGTTTTTGCGGTTATCAGCCACTTCACCATCTACCACAAGTTTAGCGCATACCTGGTCTGATGTTTGACTAAAGCAAAATGATAGTAGAAATAATGTCTGCTTGATGAAAATATGTTTAAAAATGGTGATTTCACTGATATAACATCGACTTCTATAATTACATTAACTAATGATAGAAACAAAAATTAATATTTAAAAAGATGAACGAATTTAATCTGAATTGTTATTGGTACACTTACAAAATGTAGTTTAATATTCAACATGTAAGATTCCGAATGTCAAAAATACCATTGGTTCGAACCCAGACCTGATAATTTATTTCCACATGAAAATCACAACTATCTCTCTGTAAAACGAACGTTTTTCGTATTAGCTAACAACTTATTGGATATATAAACAAACAAAAGTAAAGGAGTCAAAAAGATATGTGACAGATAAAACTCGAGGGAACCAAAGAGATGACAAAACATCGTATAGTCCTGGAATCTACAAGAAATAAGTTGCTTCATTGGAAAAGAAGTTACGAATAGGAAAAATAAAATGAAATATTCAGAATATATCTTAATATAATGTCTTTTAGTGCCTTTTTTGCTTAAAATAATAATTATGTTTTCCATTTTCTTAGGTTTAAGTGTGTGTATGAATATAAATTTAATCACATTTGGTTTTTTATAACGCTTTAAATACCATACCCTATATTATCGGCTGCTGTAAAACAAAACATATGGCTGCCAAGCTGGATCTTAGTTGGTTTCCAAGTTACTGTCACAAACCATTCTCTTCCAGTCGATCCATATGGAAACAATTCTGACTTAATCATTCCTATAGGTGACACTGTATCAATTGCTGTTACACTGCTCACAAAATTAAAAAAAAAACAGTGTGAAAATATACACTTTAAAGCAAAACATATTATAAGGCATCATGGGGTTTTATATTACAATGACATGCAGTTGGTTTTTTTTCTGATAGACATGACGATCTTTTATTTTTCTTGATTAACAATATCGAATAAGATTCTTAAATTGAGAGAAAATAAATGGAAACAAATAGAAAAAGAATGCCGAAGAGTATTCAATGTGTACCAAATATTACTGTTAACTGATACCCATTAGATCTCCCCCTTTTCCCTTTACAAATTAAAAGCAGGAAGTTTACTGATTCGGGATCCTTGCTATTCACATTTGTATTTTATAAAAGCACACTTTTACTTCTTGATCCATGCTTTATGATTTAGTTGTTTGGTTAAATAATAAATTTGGTGAAAGTTAACAGGAAATTCAGATGTACAAGGACATTATAACTTCAAAAGGAAATGTCAGTAAATGGGTTTCAATTACAGCTTCAGAAACATATATACAAATTTTATCATTTAAAAAGTTAACTTATAAAGTACAAAAAATATTTAAAGAAAAAAATATGATATGTTCTAAGAATGAATTAGCGGCTCTGTTTCTGTTATTGAAAAAAAAGTAAGCAGTGATAGAATCCTGTAACATCTCTATTGTTCTACTAGCAGGAATATCTAAATCATTGTTTTTCATCGACCTGCGGGTTGTTTTTGTATCGTCTACTCTTTTCTTTTTTAAAGTTTGGTACAAATACATTAACAGATCTTGGAAACGGGCTATCAGTACATTTATTTTCTAGCCTCCATATTCCATATCATGATAATGACCTTGATTAGGCGGGTGCTTCAAAATCAATTTGATTTTGGACGAGAAATGTTTCAGTTATCATCAACATCGGTAATTTCACCTATCAAAAGGAATTAAAAGAATATAGATGACCTTTTTTTTTTTTTTTTTTTTTAACTTTTACTAAGTAGCAGTTTTAAGATCTTTAAAAGGGATAATGTGGTTTCATCTCACTACAGTATGATACACATATACGCATGTTCCTGATGAACATGTTTATTGATTCTCCACAGATATCATATAAGCTCCAAAACGCTAAAAGCACATTTCAGAATAAAAATTTTACTACTTTTCATTCCTGGTAATACAATGCTTTGCCATACCTTAATGTTTCCAAACCACTTCTAGCAATAATCGACTCATTAAAAATAGTGTTGACAGGGATGTGATGAATCGAACCATCAGTTATTATGTTGGGAGGTAAAATAGGTCTTGAGGCACACAGCTCGCTTGAATTACAGTCGGGGCACTTAGCGAACTCCATAATATTATGGAATTGGCTAAATTTGACTGCTTTATGAAAATCCATAATATTATGAGATTAAATAATATTTCCAGTTATATTATGCGTATCCATAATTTTGAATATTATTGAATTTCATAATTATGCATGAAAAAATTAAATTTGATGTGTCCGAAAAACAATGTTTTGGGTACTGCTAACAAGTTCCGTAATTTATTAATCTTAAAATGCTATTCTTATGATCATCTATTGATTATATTCATCCGACAATCGTCGCCTTTCTCGCGTCATATTTAAAATGCTGTCGTCTTCAATGTCTTTTATCTAGGACAGTATTTTGTACAAGGGAGACAAATCGTGTCGTCTTATAAGCCATATTTTTCTTAAATGTATTATCGTTCCTTAAACAATGAATAAATCGTGTTTTAGAAAATAAATGTAGAAAATAAGTGTGTCAGTTGACCTCGTTTTCAATACATTAGTTTTATCAAGGGGAAATGTTACAAAAAAATAGTACACATCCTTCAGACGTCTTTATAAATTATAAATGACTATGTACACAATAGGTATAGAAACACATTACTTTCACGTGTTTATATGTCTTGATTTGACGAAATTTAATTAATGGTCAGATCCACAAAAACTCATTACATGCAATTGTTATTGTTTCAAATTCAGTTTATGTTGCAGACCGTTTTAATGTTGCTTATGTGTATTTGTGTATATTGGGTAAGGTGGGTACATTAATTCGAATACACATGCATACAACGTATTTTTTCTGTCACCATCAAAGTTGAAATGTTTCTTTTCAAATCCTTTAAAATTAAAATTGTGTCTGTAAAAGAAAAGTCTCTTGTGTTGTCTTACATGTAAATAAAAATTACATCTTAGAATAAAAATCGAGACATCAAGACAGAATTTAAAAAAAAATCATAATCTATAAACATAGGCAGGTAGAAATTAGATATTCATTTTGATGTATTACCAATACATATTTATTTCGATGTCGGTCAATATTTGATGATAGATACACCTGAGTATTTAAAACAGCACTATGACATGTATGATTGTTATTTTCCTACATAACACGTTGCATATCAAAATTCAGTTATTGTCCATTTGACTTTTATATATCTGCAGAAAAAAATTCTTAAAAAATTAAGATAACATATTGGTTCTTGAGAACCACAAAATTAATTTATATACAAGTATAAAAACAGCAGAAGAAATAAATTGTAAATATTAAACTATTTCAAAGCGAAGCAAGGTCATGTAATACAATATTATTTAGTTCAGCAGTATGATTAATTGGTAAGAAACAGATGACATAATTTACGTTTGATATGAAAATTTATACACATTGCAGAATGAACTCATAATATTAATGCCTAGTTGAAATTATATCACAACATACTAATGGGAGTGCAACCTGTCAAAATAATCTTTTGGAAATAAATATATAAGTACTGTATGAAATGTGGATGATGACTTATGCATGACGACATTTATAATAGACTTTTATTTTTGTTTGTTAATATATAATATTAAAATCGAAAAAAAAAAATTCTATTTCTATTTATCCAAATTTATTCGTTGACTTCTTTGCACATCATACTAGTCAAAACACGAAGTTTGTTAGTCAAAATATAATATAGAATAATATAAATAAATATATTAAATATTTATAATATAGAGATTTGAACACTCCAAACAAATATCAATCACTACGTGTTAATCGCAATTCATTGAATGGTAAATCAGTTGATTCAAACAATAAAATATAATATAAAAGCTACGAGAAATGTTGTATAAAGGTTTAAAAATTGTTCTATTATCTCGGCTAATATTCTAAAACTATAACACCTGTATTCCTTAATTTCCGAATTAAGTAGTATTTTTTTATTGAGAGTAATGACTTATTGCTCCGGATTCACAATAATATGTCCGAGTAGGACGTCATGTCTAATTACATAAAATTGAGATCGAAATAGGGAATATATGTAAAAAGACAACACTCCAGCCAGAGAGCAGACAACAGACTGACACTTTGTGAACTAGCAAGACTTGAATCCTGGTCAACATTTAAGACTAGTAAAAAGCCGGGTTGATATGGTATTATCGTGATTTGTCGTAAGGAAGCTGTTTTTCTCCAATTTAAGTTTAGACGAGTAAATTCATATAAGATATATGACGTCCCATTGAATTGCTTTAAACTAATACAATAATATATTACATATATGAATGTCACTTCCTATTAAGTTTACAAAAATGTCGCGCTTACAAAATACTAAAACAATATAACCACTCTCTGTGAAAGATGGGCGACAGATTCCAGAGGGACAGTCAAACTTATAGATCGAAAATAAACTGACAAGGCTATGGCTAAAAAAGAAAAGACAAACATTCAAATAATAGAACCCAATACACAACACAGAAAGGTAAAAATTGAGCAACACGAACCCCAACGAAAACTGTGGATGATATCAGGTGCTCCGGAAGGGTATGCTGATCCTGATCCACATGTGGCACCCGTCGTGTTGCTCATGTTATTACAAACCCGGTAAATACTTTAATTCGGTATGTCATATACGTGAAAAGGAAAGGGGATTTTAGTTATGAAATAAGGAACATATCCGATATCATCTGTAAAACGGTTAATCCATAACTATCATTTATCATCTACAAAAAACCACATTTAATAAACATACTCTATCGACACCATTCAAACTCTCGTCATCTTTGAAAAACTAAAGCTAATGATTGAAGAGTTTTGAAGAAGGCTTATTTTCTTTGGTAAAGTGCTAGTTACATTAAACCATAACGAATATTATGGTACACCATAATTTAAGATATATTATAAAAATCAATAATATTATAAGATAGCATAATGTGTGGATTAATATTATGAAATCAAATAATTTTGGAAATGCTTATAATGCATCAAGATATTAAAAAATCGATCATATCGTGATAACGATTTTATTGGAATATGTTTTTGTTTCGGTAGACATGTCCAACATTTGGTGCTTTCATAAGATAAACACTGGCAATGTTTTGAATTTGACATAGGTAACAATTTATTTAAAAATAAACCATTTATCCGCTATTTCATTTACTTTAAAAAAAAATCATAACTAAAAAACAGGCAAAGGATACCCAGAGGACATAAAAACCCACAAATCGAAAATAAACTGACTAAGCCATGGCTAAAAAAGAAAACAAAAAAACACTCTGAAAACAGTAAACATTACAGAAGAATAAAAAAACGTAGACAATTTCATCTAACCTTTACAACATACCCAATTTAATAACCATACTCTATCGATGTACTCTTCGATTCTATTATATAAGTGCATTAATTTTAAAGCAATGTACTGATTCGTTCATTCAAATAAAGCAGTCAATATAAAAGTTTCGACACCATTCAAACTCTGGTTCATGGACATTTTTATAAAACTTAAGCTTATGATCGAAGAGATTTGCAGAAGGCTTATTCTCTTTGGTAAAGTGCTACCCAAAGTATTTTTTCGTGAAAGCAGCATACCATCCGTATATACATTGGACATCCGTTCTGTCCGGACATCTTTTTTTTTCATCCGTTAGGCGTCCGTTCGTGCTATCCGGTAAGGTGTGACCGAAGCACGAACGGACGTCTAACGAATGAAAATAAAAGTTGTCCGTTGACAGAATTGTTATCCGTTGGGAGTCCGTTGATGTACTGACCGAATACAGCGGACGTGTAACAGAAGCCTTACGGACACATACCGGATATGCAAAGTACGAGAAACGGAAACGTACCGGACAGAACGGATGTCGAACGTACATCCAACGGAAGAGTACCGCATAAAACGCACACCTAACGGAAGCGTACCGGATAAAACGGATGAACAATATATATGGAAAAATAAAAGGCAACAATAATAATACATGTACATCGCATAAATATTCAAAATGTTTAGGTGTAACTGTTTTTGGTTTATTCTTCAAAATACCGCATAAGGTCAGCGTCTGAAATAAGAGCTGCTTGATTGTGAAGAATCGCCCTTACTTTAAGGTTGATTATGAATAATAAGAATTCATGAACCTTAAGAAATCTGACATACCAATAATTGGCATTTCTGACGAAAATTTCAATTGGCAATAATCCGTTTCAGATCCGTTGATCATCCGTTTTATCCGTTATACGTCCGGTAGAAGTCCGATCTCATTCGTTCAACATCCGTTTTATCCGTTATACGTCCGGTAGAAGTCCGTTGGTGAGTTTATCATCCAGACCACCAACAGATGTATAACGGACACGTAACGTATACAAAATGGAAACGAAAAGGACGAGTACCGTACAAAATGGACGCCTAACGGACGTTCAACGGACGTTCAACGGACATTTTATCCGTTGGACGTCCGTTCAACGTTTTGAATATGCTAAAAATTTTCGACCGGACAGAACGGACGTCGACGGATAAAACGTACGCTTAACGGACATGCAACGGATATGGACGGACGTCTTACGAATAAGAACGGACGTCTAACGGACATGAACGGATGGAAAAAAGGTTTTCCGTTAGGCGTGCGTTCGAGATATCCGGTAAGATGTGACCGAGGCTTTTCTTGCATCCTTATTTGCAACACACTATAAAACACGATTTTACATTTCTAGCGATAGACTTTACATCTTCAGTGCTACACTTTATACGGATTTGGCTATACTTTTTGGACCTTTTGTATTATAGCTCTTCATCTTTTTTTTATAAGCTTTGGATTTCAAATATTTTGGCCACGAGCATCACTGAAGAGACATGTATTGTCGAATTGCGCATCTGGTGCAAGCAAATTGATACCGTTAATTTTATTACTACCACTGGGTCGATGCCTCTGGTGATGGACTATTAGTCCCCGAGGGTATCACTAGCCCAATAGCCAGTACTTCGGTACTGGCATGAAAATACGGGTTTTTTATGTGTTATTAAAATTTGCTATTACAAAATGATAGAAATTGTTATAAATTAAGGAATGTATCTCCCTCATGCAAAGCTCTGATTCCTTTCACAGATTTGGCTATAATTTTTGGACCTTTTGGGTTATAGCTCTTCATCTTTTTTATAAGCTTTGGATTTCAAATATTTTGGCCACGAGCATCACTGAAGAGACATGTATTGTCGAAATGCGCATCTGGTGCAAGAAAATTGATACCGTTAATTTTATTATATCTTCAGCGCTAGACTTTACATTTTCAGCGCTGGACTTTACATTTCCAGCGCTTGACTTTACATCTCAAGCGCTAGACTTTATATCTCCAGCGCTTGACTTTACATCTAGATCTCCAGCGCTTAACTTTACATCTCCAGCGCTTGATTTTACATCTTCAGCGCCAGACTTTACATCTCCAGCGCTTGATTTTACATCTCCAGCGCTTAACTTTACATCTTGAGCGCTAGACTTTGCATATCTCTAGCGCTAGATATTACACATCTCCAGCGCTAGACTTTACATCCCCAACGCTAGACTTTACATCTAGAGCGCTTGACTTTACATATCCAGCTCTAGACTTTAGATCTCCAGCGCTGGACTTTACATCTCCAGCGCTGGAGTCTACATTTCCAGCGCTTGACTTTACATCTCCAGCGCTATACTTTATATCTCCAGCGCTTGACTTTACATCTAGATCTCCAGCGCTTAACTTTACATCTCAAGCGCTTGATAGTACATCTTCAGCGCTAGACTTTACATCTCCAACGCTTGGTTTTACATCTGCAGCGCTTGACTTTACATCTCCAGCGCTAGACTTTGCATATCTCCAGCGCTAGATTTTACACATCTCAAGTGCTAGACTTTACATCCCCAGCGCTAGACTTTACATCTTCAGCGCTTGACTTTACATATTCAGCGCTAGACTTTAGATCTCCAGCGCTGGACTTTACATCTCCAGCGCTAGACATTACATCTTCAGCGCTGAACTTTACATATCCAGCGCTAGACTTTATATCTCTATCGCTAGACTCTATATCTCCAGCGCTAGACTTTACACATCATCAGCGCAGGACTTTAAAAGACATTTTATAATCTGTGTGAGACCAACAGGGCTTCGTACTTTAGAGCCTCTAGTTATTTATTATAAAGAAATCGCATGTATAGGCGCACCTGTATTCTGGTTGATATTCGCATGTGTTACGGAGAATATATCTCCCAATTGAAACTATATTCCGCGCTTGTATGACAGTTATGAATATTTTTATATTTTTCTCATAGTATTTGTTATATGATATATTTTATAACAATTGCATTAGGATTTTTTGTAATTTCACATTTAAATTTGCAAAAGTATCATCTCCTCTAAAGCAGTGACATCGAATGTTTTCTTATAACTAATTTTTTTTATCCAATATTTACAACATTTATTATAATTTCACAACATTGTTTTCGCTGTAATAAAAGCGAACTGTTTACGTCTGCAACATTAGACAGAAAATTTCACACTAAGTTAACCTGATTCCCAGAGATGATAAAAACAATGTAATTAAATATCCACCAGCTGCATTTGCAGACGACTATTATTTGAACTCTTAATGACTAGACTGACCTACTGAAGGTGTCATAACATTTAGGAATCCCGTAAAGATTAACGTTCAACTTTCTACACTGTAATAAACTATTTAAAAAATACTGTTATTTTTAAAAGAAATTGTAACTTTGTTTCAACATAATTCATATTGTGCTGAAAAATAACGATTAGATTAATTTAACTTGCAAAATTATAAGTAAAACTATAAAAACGAGTTCTACTCTACTTAAATTCAATCATACTCCTTAAAACTATTTAAAACTATTAACTATTGTTTTTCAATAATTTAAAACTATTTAAGTTAAGATATCTAATCGGGTCCTACTAAAAAGCGTCGGGAGCGCCCGGATGAAGAAAAAGCGCCCGTGGAAAAAAAATTAGCGCCCGGGGAAAATATATAGAGATGAATGTTTCAATTTTAACAATAATATATGAATACTATTTCGAAAAGCTAATAATGGATCACAGTTTATGCTGAAGATTTATAAATCGTTAAACACCGACAGATACGTTTCTCAAATTCCCAGATAAATATTAATTTTATAAAATTAAAAGAGTTGCACATTATTTAAGAACGGTAAAAGTAATTGAACAAGTGTTCACCATGCAGTTGCGAATATTAGACCTCGGGAACTGAATTTTTTTAAACTAACTAAATATACGTTTTGATCGAGGACAATATCGTTCATGATTCTTCTATATACTTATATTTACCAACTTATATACAATTTTTAAATCTAAAATGTAAAAGTGCAACAACACTATCTAAACACTTTAGATTTAGCATCGTTAATATCCCCCTTTATACGGGTGAAACACGCAATGTTTTTTTTTCATTCAGGAAATCACTTATTCTCCCGGGCCTTTTTTTCTTCCTCGGGCGCTTTTTCTTTTCTCGGGCGCTCTCGGGCGTTCCCAAGCGCTTTTTAGTAGGACAGATCTTATCGTATTATTTATTTATCGTAGGACATGTAGAAAAAAATCCGTCCTTTCGGATAAGTAGTTTTATACATATCACCCCAAGGTTATCCTAGTAACGTGTCGAGTAACGAGTAGCAGCATGAAAACAAATAAATGGTGGTGTCAAACTGTCAAATCCAATGTATCTGTGTTTTCCCCCGAAAATGTTTTTATACGGAGCACTCAGGGGAGGACAAGATAACTTCTTTAACACCGAAAAATATATTAGAAAAAAAAATGAATAAATGATATGTTTTAGAAATTGTAATCACAATGACTGACATGCTTGAAATCCTAAATTGGATGCGCAGTTGCTTATTATTTTCTTTTCTTCAATTTTACCCCACCCCCCTTTTTTTAAGAAATGAATATATTTCATAGATTAGACTACATCCATTTTTTTGGGGTAAAATATGGTTCTTTAACTCCCAACATTGGTAGAGCCTTCAAACACCAAACCCTGGATCAGTGCATTTAGTCTGTTATGATTATGGCAGAAGACATGCAGAGAAATGACTAATGACCAGTGCATTATAGGATTTACATTTTTCCTTTTGGTCAATCATCTTGCAGGGTCCAAACGAGTTCACCTGTATGTGTGCCATTTGTTTTCTTAATTTCTTTATCAGCTATTGACTTGGTATCTTCTTATCAAATAATGTGTGTGAAATTTAAATCTCATTTAGATATACATGTTAGTTTCTTACCCTTTTTACTTAAAAAAAAAAGCCATTTGCCAATGTAATAAAAAGAATAACGAATCAAAGAATTCAAATAGGCTGCGCGCATTAGCAAATTCATGTGTTGTTCGGTCACTCGTTGAATATTTTTCTTTTTGGATTCTTCGATAATTTATTCTATAAATCTCATTTTAATTTCAATTGTACGTACACGTACTTATGTATATATGTTTGTTAACTGGAAAATATTTCTCGGTCTTAAAATCAATTATACGTCGTATACTTTTCTATGTTAAACTTATATAGTTAGGCACTTTTGTTGTATGTTTATATCATTCGTTTTTTTTAGACATTTATTTCTTCCATTAGTTCACTGTTGTAGCCTAAACATATATTCAAAAGGCTAAGTCTAAGAAATCAAGTTGAACCCCATCATGAGTTGAAACATCAATATATATAGTCTTAGGTCTCTACTTTTTATATTTTGTTGTAAGAGATGTATAAATACTCTGTCACGTCCGGTCTATGTTTTAGTTAGTTTTTTTTCTGTTTGTATCGATCTGATGAGACAAGCCATTTTCAACTGGCTTCTATAGTTTGTTCATATGTTAGAAGGTTGAGCGCTCACAAACATGTTTAAACCCGCCACATTATGTATGCGCCTGTCTTTTGTATAGAACCTGCAATTTAGTGGTTGTAATGGTTCATGTCATTAATTTTTGTTTTTCCCAATTGATTTGTGAATTATGCCGTTATTTTTCTCAATTTATTTGTTTCACTTTTTATTTATGTCTTGGCCTTTCATAATCGACTTTAAGGTATCGGCTTTTGTCATTGTTGAAAGTCGTACCGTTACCTCTTATTGCTAACATCTACTAAATATGAACTTTGGTGGAAAGTTGTCTCTTTGGCAATCATACAACATCGCCTTATATTTATAATCTTAGGAAAGGTATAGGAAATAGTAAGGAAATTGGAAATATATATGCACGCCATTTAATAAAATTCATGCTAGTGCTTTATTACAGAAAATAACATGCAAAACATTAAACGTTTGAAGTTGTAAATTGTGTTAAAGCTTGCGGAAGAATATCTCAAAAACGTTTTACGACACTCCCGATAAGGACCGGTAACTCTGTATTTTTTTGCGGGAAAATATGAATGGCTTCTCATATCTAATCTTTCAGAAAAATCGATTTCTTACAAAAGAGTGTCCACCATGCACTTACACTGCACTATTAAAAGCATAGTAGAATATATTGATATACAAATGGATGAAATATAAAAAAAGAAGATGTGCATGGTATGATTGCCAATGAGACAACTATCCACAAAAGACCAAAATGACACAAACATTAACAACTATAGGTCACCGTAAGGCCTTCAACAATGAGCAAAGCCCATACCGCGTAGTCAGCTATAAAAGGCCCCGATAAGACAATGTAAAACAATTCAAACGAGAAAACTAACGGCCTTATTTATGTTTAAAAAAGAACGAAAAACAAATTTGTAACACTTGAACAAACGACAACCACTGAATTACAGGCTCCTGACTTGGGACGGGCATATACATAAATAATGTGGAAATTATATATACAGCCCTTGGATGGTGTTAACTTTCCAAAAAATTGTATAGTGTACTGGTGTAATGGTGTAATGGTGTAAGGTGTATGGTGCTGTGGTGTATGGTGCTGTGGTGTATGGTGTACGGGGAATGGTGTAATGGTGTTTGAGGAATGGTGTGATTGTGTAACTAGCGATCGGGAATGGTGTGAATGATGGTGTACGACATCTCATTGGTTGAAACGAATTTCTTTTTATTTTATTTTTTCGAGTTGTAAACATACTCAATAATAATAATCTTAATATTTGAAATTTAATTGCATTATGGGTAATTTCGGATCGTGTAGATAGAATGGGGAATGGTGCATGGTGTAATGTGTAAGGTGTATGGTGCAAAGGTGTAACGTGTATGGTGTAATGGTACAAGATGTATGGTGTAATGATGTAAGGTGTATGGTGTAATGGTGTATGGTGTTAGTGGGAAGTTTACACCATCCAAGGACTGTACATGTAACTGTTATATTAATAATAAAATAACAACAAACCAGTACATACTCTGTGACGTTTATTATAATATGAGGCAGGCATTACCTGTAAATGGGGACGAAGTCTGTATGAATTATTATTTTGTAACTTAAATATTTGTTCAAAAAAAAAGAAACGGAAATACCGTAACGTTTCCGATTTTGGTTCTGTTGTTAGGGATTTTAGTTATGACGTTATCTAAATTATGACGTCATATACAATGTAAACAAAGAAACGCTATCATCAGGTAACGTTTTTTCATATCAAGGAATTATGTAAAATGAAATTGGTATTGCTCGTTCCTTCCTATTTTTATACTAGACTGATAAATATATATTTTAGTCAAAGATTCATGCAAACGAGACCGGAAAAAGGAAGTACATAGTACATTTCTGCGCAGGTCCGGGATTTCAAAACACGACAACAAAAAATTTGAACGATTTTGAGTTCATTAGTACAATGAAAAATTCGGGAAATTTTCCCGTATTTTTTTTTTATTGAATTTTCTACTGTTATTGGGGACTACGTCCCCATAATATGAGGCAGGCATTACCTGTGAATGGGGACGAAGTTTGTTTAAATTATTTTTTTTGTATTTTAAATTTTTGTTAAAAAAAAAAGATACGGAAATACCGTAACGTTTCCGATTTTTGTTCTGTTGTTCGGGATTTTAGTTGTGACGTTATTTAAATTATGACGTCATATGCAATGTAAGCAAAGAAACGCTATCATCAGGTAACGTTTTTTCATATCAAGGAATTATTAAAAATGAAATTGGTATTGCGCGTTCCTTCCTATTCAATACTAGACTGATAAATATATATTTTACTCAAAGTTTCATACAAACGAGACCGGAAAAAGGAAGTACATTGTACATTTCTGCGCCGGTCCGGGATTTCAAAACACGACAAAAAAAATTTGAACGATTTTGAGTTCATTAGTATACAATGAAAAATTCGGGAAATTTTCCCGAATTTTTTTTTTTATTGAATTTTCTACTGTTATTGGGGACTTCGTCCCCATATTAGTATAATAGTCCCAAGTAAACTGATTTGTATCTCAACAATATCATAGTTATTACGGTGCGGTTGAATTTCCTGTCATTTATTCATCATCCACGCAAGAACTTGTCTCAGAAAAAAAATACTCTGTACATTAAACTCAGTTTCAGGTATAGGAAATGTACAGAGGTGTGATCTTTTTCTGTGACATCTGCTTTTGACCATCCACAAGAACTTGAGTCATCCGATGTTTAGTACTTTAGTACTTTGATTAAGTTGGAAGTTTTCAGTTCAAAATCGATTCATGAATTTTTTTGGTGAAAATAAGATTTTTGAAATATCAATTATTGCAACAACAGAAATCGCGTATTTGTCTTCAATAGTTTTAATAAGAACATAACACTTTGTAAATATAGGACCAATTGGCCTATTATTTTCCTTATTACAGTGTATTCAATTTAATGATATACATTGCCTTGTATTGTTTCTTGTGTTCGTCCGGAACCATTCATGAACTATTTGCCACTGGAGTCCTATCAAATCGTTTCCTTTGTTGACTAGTATATATAAATCGATTGAAGCTTGTTTATATCAAGTGACTAATTACATGTAATATTTTTTTTATAAACTGTAGTATCAAAGCTCCTCTATGCACACAAGACGTAATTTATTATTAATTATGGACTTCTTCCAGTAGTTATTTTATATCTATGTTAATCTTTGGTACACCATTCTTACATGTCAGTCCTCTCCCACCATAACATCACTCGATTTTGGTTAATAAGTTGAAAAGTTAAATTTCGTTTATTGTAAGTGTAATATATCAAGAAAACAAAGACGGGTTCAAACAGAAAGGTTTTGAAATCAAAGATAACTGTGCACCTTAAGATCAGCATGGGTTTATTAGTCGTCAATACGTGTACTTAAAGTCCAGTCTAAAAATAAGCATACTAGGTACTTTGATTCAAGGACGAAACCACGATGTCTAGTCTTACTAAAAAATATAATCAATATTCAAACTCTACTTATGAAGATTAGAACAGATTATACCCATGTCATATCTTTTACCAATTCAATTCAAATATTTATTGTCATATAAACTCTGAACAATAAGTTTGTGTCAAATAATATAAACATACACAAAATACATTTAACAAACAAAACCATGAAAACAAAAAAAGCAAAAAAGCAAAACAATCTATCTATATGATATATATATATATATTTTATAAATAAATCAAGAGTCCCCTGTCCTCAGTTCTAATGCCTGTTTAAAATAGGACCCTAAGCTTTTTACTTCTTTTGAGGTTGATGGACAAAGAAGATATGTATTTTTTTCATTTTCTTGCCAGGACATAAAATCTGGCATATGTTTAATTACATTTCCTATAAAGTTCTCTCTTAGTTAAGCAATTTTTTTGCAGTATAAAATAAAATGGGCTTCATCCTCCATTGTATTACAGGATGTGCATAGTCTTTTTTCTCTAGGTATTTTTAAATGTCTGCCTTTTTCTATCATTAAATTATGATCGCTAATTCTCATTTTTGTTATGTTACTTCTCTTTTCAAAAGATTTACAGTTTAAGTAGTTTTCCATTTCTAAATTTTGCTTTAAACTTTTATATAAATACAATTTACTTTTTTTATTTATTTTTTCAAATTTTTGTTCAAATATATTTGTGTAGAAATTTAAGAATTGATGTTTTAAGGTTTTTTTTAACAACTTTACCACTTAATCATAAAAGAATCGCGTCTTGTCATTGCCAGTGGCGATCTATGATAGGGCGTGTGCAAGATGTTCACCCCCTCCTTTCATCGAAATAGACAGAAAATAGTATGGTTCTCACAGTTATATGTATCTAAAGGATAAAGTAGTCCTTCACCTAGCTCCTCTCGCCAGTATGAATTGCCTTTTTGGGATTTACACTCCCTTTTCACATTTCATGGATTCTCCCTGATTGTACTAACTATTGTACAGAAATGAGTTAAATCAGTCTAGAAAATACTTAAGGTGGTATGGGAGTCTAAATAAAAATGATAGAATTTGTTCGTTACTTTGCCAAAACGTAGTATCTATTGATACATGTCGAAAAATATAATAAAAATGATAAGTCAACGCGCATTTTCTCAAGCTACAGGACGGGACAAAATGACACATTGTGCATGTATGGATTATACAGGAAAAAACACCATTTTGTGATTAGAAACTAAACAAAATGATAGAATTATTAAATACTTCAGGAACATATAGATTTCAGACACTGCTTTGAGAATATCAAAAGAAAAGATAGGGTCACCGTACTTTTTTCCGTCTAAAATACAAAATAGGAAAATTCCATGAATCCTTCAGAAAATGCACTGTTTTAGAGATACCTCCCCAATTAAAAAAAACTAAAAACAAGCCAAAATAGTTAACATTTGCAATAATATTAATATTTATAAGTTCTATTCTTATAAATTGGCTCTTATGAATGAAAATTCACATTAAATATCTGCATTCCTGCATCAAATTTTGCTATCTTGATGGAAAATCTAGATCTTTGGTTCTCTGTTTTTTACAATCCAAGATGGAGGAAGACACTAATACCACCTTAAGACTAGATCATCCTTTATTTAAATTTTCTCAACTTGTAATTTTTTTAAGAAAAATATGTATTAGGTTTTCAATCAAATTAGTATTATCACAACTGCATGTGACCATGATGACTTTGTGTACTTTTGAAAATATTACAATTACTGTTACACAGTAGCATATCAGATTCCTAACCATATATATAATTATCTATAGATGAAGGCTATTCATTGGGGAACCGTCGTGTAATGCATTCAATTTTTGCTCGCGTAATTAACCTAATTTAAAGAAAGATGTGATATTGTAATCAATGAGTCAATTTTTCACAACAGACCAAGTGACACAAAAATTACCAACTTAAGGTCACCGTACGACCTTCACTAATAAAAAAAAATACCAAACTGCAAAATCAGTTACAAAGACTCGAAATGATAGGTAAAACAATACAAACAAGTTAACAAACAGCCTGACTTATGGTTTAATTGGTGAACGACAAAAAATGAATTATACTTCATATGAAAATGCAATATTTTGATGGCTGATACGAGGGTGTTAATTTACTCTATCACATGGCCGAGAGAGTGACAATTTTTTTTTTAATGTTACCTTTTCGTCTAGAAAATCGATAGTTTAAAGGACAATGGGTTGACTATACATCAAGTAAATAAAAACACGGCTAAAGTTCCGCTACGTTTTGACTCAGATTTTATCATTTGACTGTCAATCCCCCCCACCCACCCAAAAAAACAAAACAAGACCGTTCCTGTTTGTATATGGTTTAACACTAGTAATTTTTAAGACACTTTATAGCTTGTTGTCCGGTGTTAGCTAAGGCTCCGTGTTGAAGGTCGTACCTTGACCTATAATGGTTTACTTTTATAAATTGATACTTGGATAGAGAGTTGTCTCATTGGCACTAGCACATGCCACATCTTCCTATATATATGTATACTATATAAATAGAAAAACTGATTACCAAAAACAAGATGAATAAAAAATATCAAACAAGAATTACAAATACATCATTTAGTGAAATATTCCATGTGGAACACCTAATAAAATTATTATTTAGCGAAACAATATTGGGAGGAACATATATAAATTTGCATATAGGAAAACACATCAACTTAACATTGAATACAATGTTTCTTTGAGGATTTTATATTAAATGGTCTTCAAGTGAAATATGCCAATTTTCACCATTGAAGTGTTCTGTTAGGGGAACATAGAAATATTACACTAAGAACACATTTACATTGTACAAGTTACAGTTTGGTAAATAATTATCTAGGGAACCCACACACCTTTTAAAAGACACATATTTATGGTAAACACATACATGTATCACTTAAAAATGAAGCGATCCCACATAACCCGTTATTTCCTGAGAGACGGACAGAGATAAAGGAACATGGGAAGGGAAGCGGGGGTTAGCGGGCGGGCAGTTGGGGTCAAGGGATTAGGAACTGGATGAAGAGAAGAGGTAAAAGATGTGATATTCTGGTGAAAATGATTTGACGGATTTTCGTATAGGGGTTAAGAAAATTGAAAGTAGGAATCATCCCTCTTTTCTGTAACGCCAAACGTATTTTTTATAAATAATTTAACTACCGAAAATAGCAGATTTTATATAAACATGTACATACATGTATGTTATAAACATAAACATGTTTACCCCCGCCACATTTTTGCGCCTGTCCCAAGTCAGCTGCCTCTGGCCTTTGTTAGTCTTGTATTATTTTTAATTTTAGTTTCTTGTGTACAATTTGGAGTTTAGTATGGTGTTCATTATCCCTGAACTAGTATATATTTATTTAATAGGGACCAGGACCAGGACCAGGTGCGGGAATTTCTCGCTACGTTGAAGACATGTTGGTGACCTTCTGCTGTTGTCTTTTCTATGGTCGGGTAGTTGTCTCTTTGACAAATTCCCCATTTCCTTTCTCAATTTTATGACTTCCTCAAGTTTTATAAACAAAATGGAAAACAATTTTCATGCAAGTAACTTTTGTAGATTTGTAAATTAAAATTTTACTACAGTTTGGGGATTCCGGAGTGGAGGTGGGTGAGGTTCTAGGGGTTGAACCCCCCTTTTTTTTTTCTTAACTATTATTGCATTTGAATTGGGACATATGTTGGACCCCCCTTTTTTTAAATGGCTGGATCCGCCTCTCAAGTATACGTTATGTTAGGTTTCATTGCAAATTTATTGTGTAGCATTTTAAAACAACATATTTTATACAACCTTGAAAATATATATCAAAGTTCACCAATATTTACCGCAGATAGAAAAAGGCGCGTTGTTGAAACAATCAAATGTGATTATCAAACAAGATAGGAATGTTAAAGTTAGGCTTGTTGCTAATTAGAATAAACAGGCTGGGAGTTCCCATAATAAATCTCAGACAAACGCTCCAACTAAACTGTCAACAATTGAGATTTCCTGTCGAAATAATTATCCGCTATATAAAGAAGAAATGCATGTGTTGGACGTTATAAAATGCGAGTTTCATTTTAGTATTATAATACTAGTGTAGCCAGGTGTAGGGTGAGGCTGTATAAAGAACTAGCTTTATACATTTTTTTTCTAAAACATTATTATATTACTACACATTACTTTTAACTGATTCGCTGTAATTGATTGTTATTTTCTTTACGTCCAGTCACAAATATTTCGAACATGTTCAAGACAAGAACAGATAAATCATAAGTACAACATGTAGGTCCTTTATGCAACTGTATGGAGTTTAAACATCACGATTTTAATTGTTGTGAAATAATTCTGACTCTGACCATTTAGATATTGACAAATATAATGTCTATCAATATTAGAATAGTATAAAGCATGACATTATTCTCATTGGAAACTTTAGAACTTAAAGAATGAAAATTGGGAATGTGTCAAAGAGACAGTAACCCGTCCAAAGAGCAGAAAACAGCACAGGGCCACCAATTGTTCGACACAGTGAGGAAATCCCACAAGTGAGGTTTTGCTTGCATCTAAACAGTATGTTTGTATCCAAGTTCAGCAAATATGAAATTTAATAAAAAAAAAAATCTCCGAAACATATAAAGGAACCAAAATAAGTAGTAAAAAAAACCCATACTAAACTAACATAGGCCAGAGAATCCCGACTTAGAATAGCCGCACAAATGCGGCATGTATATATATAATGGCAGTCAGCAGGGTTAAAGAACATCAGTTGTTCGACCTGTTAGTCAAATGCGTTTTGTTTAAATATACTTTTTCACTATTTTGGTCTTTTGGAAAATGTTGTTTGTGCTGTTTTTAGACCCTTCTACAACGAAATTTGGTTTACATGCACGAGTATAATAATTGCGGTTTTTATCCAACGCAATCATAGGTTTGAACGTAGTTTTCAATTTAGACTCGTATAAATATATATAATTATATATATAAAACTCGTCTTAACATCAACCCAACAATGTTAGATCTGTAAACTTGCTTTCGCAAATTTTTTGTTCTTCCCTCGCCGGGACACCCAATCGCCTGCACTGTTGCCGTCCTGCTAGACCTCAATTTATATATAACTTGTTTAGTGAAATCTTACCCCCCCCCCCCCCCCCCCCATGTATACATCTATCCTATGTGGAATCAACAAACACACAGCAATATGCAAAGTAAAAAGAAGTCCGGAACCGATCTTAGAATAGGTAACACAAGAATATTTTAAGACACGTTCGAAAGGCGGCTATTGTGATTGTGTCAGCTCGACAGGGACACATTCAAATGTCTGAATGTTGCAAAACTGCACGAAAAACGTATCGCATGTAACACACCCACGAAGAGGCTGCCCAAACGGAAATAAACCCTAGTACTGAAATGTTGCAACACTACAAAAAGACAAAGAGTACACAAAACAACATTAAATACTGAGTAACAAAACACCTACAAAACAAACAACAGAAAAGTAAACAGATGAATGCATCTCTCACAAAAAATTAATTGTTTAGCTCTACCATGATTTATTCTGAAAGTTATAGATTTTTTTGGGGGAAAAAGATCGTGGATTAAGACTTGTGCCTGATCAAACATATAAATTTAAAATCAGTATTTGCTGCTTGACAGGTGTAAAAGAAAATCTTGTCTGCCAGGAGTCAGAATAATGTATTCGAGTAGAAACTCTGCAATTTCGAACTTTATTCGATCGTCACTGATGAGCCTTTTGTAGACGAAACGCGCGTCTGGCTCAAATACAAAATTTAAATCCTTGTATCTACGATGAGTTTATTAGGCTTACTGTGAGTACTCTCATATTTGTACTTAGTGTCTATAAGGTTTTGTTTGGGATGTACAAGTACCCGGACACGTCCACGTGTAATTTCATGTAGTATTTGTATCTTAAATCATCTGTCGAGTTAAGACTTTCAACTGATTTTTATAGATCGTTCTTATGTTGTACTATTACACCACTGTTTCATGTAAGGGAGTGGGTTGCGATCACGCAAACATGTTTGACCCCGCCACATCCAGTATGTATGTGTCTCTCCCAAATCTGGAGCCTGTAATTCAGTGGCTGTCGTTTGTTTCTGTTACATATTTGTTTTTCGTTCATTTTTTGGTACATAAATTAGGCCGTTATTTTTCTCGTTTAAATTGTTTTATATTATCATTTTGGGGTCTTTTATAGCTGACTTTGCTGTATGTTGACCTATAGTTATTAATTTCTGTGCCATTTTTGGTCGTTTGTGAAGAGTTGATGCATTGGCAATCATACCATTTCTTCTTTTTTCTATATTTGCCTTGTGAACTAGCACGCTTAATAAACTGACCCAGTGCGTCATTGTAGTACAAAGTTTTGAAAATTTTCAAACCTCATATATCAATTGCCGTCATAAGACGGCATGCTGGACTCAGTCGTATCTTGGACTGTTCGCATTCGGGATGCAATCTGGACTCAATCGGCAGAAAAACAGCAATGGTAAATCTTTCTAGATCATGCCCGTTCCACATGACACTGTCCAGAAAATAGTTATCAAAGACACAAGGATTATAGTTTTTAAGGCAGTCGCGCGTTTCGTCTACATAAGACTGATCAGTGACGTTAAGTTCCAAAATAGTTATTAAGCCAAACAAGTACAAAGAAGAAGAGCATTGAGGACCAACAATTCCAAAAAGTTGTGCCAAATACGGCTAAGGTGATCAATTCCTGGGATAATGAAATTCTTAGTCACAGATCAATGTTACGATTTTGATCATCGCGATACTAGAGCATTTGTCACGACATAATAACGATTGTAATTCGACTAGACAAAATTGATTGAGACTTCCCGAATGTTAAGGGACGCACCTTACTGTCGGGGTGCTTGTCCAAACTCTCCGATCCGTAGGAGTCCGAGTGTTACGAACGTATACTACAGCGTTCAGGCAATAACAGGACATTCCATATCATTGAGGATAGTAATCCGACTTTTTAACTTTTCGAGTCTAAGCGCAGTCTGATCTCAAACGGGAGCAATAATCGCCCTGTGTAAACCCCGCTTTAAAGATCATAGAACGATTCTAGCACGCTCATGCCGTCCTAATCACGCACGTCTTACGACCTTACTACGTTCATATTACCACCATTTTTACTTATAGCCATGCTCGGGCTCATTCTCATTGTCAAATAAAGCATGTAAAAGCTCTCCAGGTTTTATTCGTCTGTATATAATTTGGACCTAATGTCGCTAGTCTCCAACAGCTCAGCCATGCTTGACACATTTGTATCATCCCACTATTAATTGTTCAATAAAATATCTTCATTTGATCTTGATAGATCAGCAATATACGTTGTGATAGGTTAATCCGACATCTCATCTGGATCAGGATTCGTATCAGAGGCCCCACTGACTCTACCTCTATCCATATCATGCACAAATACAAAACATTGTAGATTTTGGTGGCCTGTCTGTGTTGTTATCGAGAATTTTACGTATAAATGAAAATAAGGAGGAATGGAACAGTATTTATATTGACTCCGACAACATGATATTGACGTTATTATATTACCGAGAGCGTAGTAAAGTCGCCATATGAACATGGTAAGATCGTAGAATTATCGTGATAAAATCGTTCTTTAATCGCAGAAGAAACGTGCTAAGATCGTTTTTTAATCGGATAAAGTGTGATATAATCGTAGTAAGAACGTGATGAGCGTAGCAAGATCGTGATTATCGTAGTGAGGTCGCAGAACAAGCGTGGTGAAAACGGGGTATATTCTTGGCGGAATCGTTGTAGAAAAGTAATGAGGTCGTAGTAGCATCGTGAACTCATCCAAAATTTACATTTTCATGCCGCCCATACCGCGACCTCAACACGATCTGAATACTTTTTAGATCGTGCTGAGCGTGGTGCGATCGTGGTCTAGTGTGACTTGTTCATAAAATAACAGCGGGCAAGCTGAAGAGATGCCGTGCATTTACATTGATACATGTACATGTATACATTGTATATTTAGTATTGACCATTTACTGAAATAACTATCTATTCTGTCTTTTTGGAACATTACCATTGAACTTTCATTGTAATTCTGTTGCACTATTGAGGAAGTTATATAATATAAAACATCGTAAAGCTTAACTTATAGCTGTTTTGATTTTAGCCAGTGGCTTTATCTCCGAAATCTAAAAATAACAGGAAAGACGAAAACACCTGTTATATTTACCTGAATGTGTGATCTTGGATTGGGTTTTAAATAAAAAGACACTTTTCTATTATTACTGTTACTATTACAAAATAGAAAAGAAATGAATTTCATCTTCAAATTGGTTGCAGTTAATCTTTCTTCTATATATATTGGCATTCTACATTTCTAAGATATCTTCCTTTTTCTATTAATAAATTATGATCTCTTATTCTAGTTTTGTTATTAGTTTTCTAAATTAAAATTTTGAGTAAGTTAAATATTTTTCATTTGTATTATTTAGTCTTACAAGATTATAAATAGTGAGTTTGCTGTTATCCTTCATATCTTATCATTTACTCTCTTTTCATAAAAATCCTTCAATTTTAATTTTATTTGTTCTCTAATAGTTTTATTTATCTTATGAGAGGAATATTTCTTGAAAGTGTCTAAATCCATACCAGTTTCTTCTGATACATGTTTTACAAATGAGAACCAACTGAAGAATAAATTCGCACAGAGTCTAAGCTTTGAGACAAAAAAAATGATTCCTTTACAAGAGGATAAATGGCATGAGAATATAAACGTATACCATACAATATAGATTGAAATTTAATATGTAGTTCCAGGGAAGTCTCTCAAGACCAGCTCTTAGATATAGGAAGATGTGGTGTGCAGTGCCAATGAGACAACTCTCCATCCAAATAACAATTTAAAAAAAAAGTAAACCATTATAGGTCAATGTACGGCCTTCAACACGGAGCCTTGGCTCACACCGATCAACAAGCTATAAAGGGCTCCAAAATTACTAGTGTAAAACCATTCAAACGGGAAAACCAACGGTATAAATTTGATGAAACTATGCTTAAGCCACGTGTATATTTACAAAATTGTAAGTGTGACTTTTTAAAAGGTGGTTTGACATGAAGTGAATAAAATTATCAAAGGGTATCAAATAGTTGCAGGGGCGGATCCAGCCATTTTAAAAAAGGGGGAGGGGGTCCTAACCCAGGACAAAGGGGGGGGGGGTCCAATTACATGTCCCCATTCAAATGCATTGTTCGTCCAACAAACCCCCGGACCCCCTCCCCCCTCTGGATCCGCACCTGAGTTGCCACTGACACATTGAGTCTTTTTAGTTTCATGCTCTCTTAATCAACTCAAGATCCAGAAAACTAGTAAATGGTACATATAAGACTGTACTTTGACCTTCAATGGTTTATCTTTAAAAATTATGACTTTAATGGAGAGTTGTCTCATTGGCAATCATATGTTATCTCCTTATATCTATAAAGGTCATGATACGACTTTCAACTATGAGTAAAATTCGTGCAGCATAGTCTGCTATATGAAAGGCCCCGAAATTACAAATGATAAAACAATTCAAACGAGATGTATTATGATTAGTTTGGTTTTTTTTCAATCCAAGAAAATATGTATAACTGTGTATATAAAATTTACAAATTGCCAATATCTCCTTTTAAGCTCACCAGGCCAAAAGTGACAAAGTGCGATTATTTATTAAACTTTTCTCATCAATTGTCGTCCTTCGTCCGTCGTTGTCGTCTGATAGCTTTTACAAAGATATTCCACTCTGAATCTGCTGGGCCAAATAAAACCAATTTCGGCCTAAATCATTATTAGGGTATGTAGATAAAAAAATTCATTCCGATGCATATGACCACGCTTGTGCACCGAGATGGCAGTCATCGCTAAAAACAGAACATCGGGGTAAAATGCAGTTTTTGGCGTATAAATCTCTGAAACTAAAGCATTTATAGCAAATCTTATGTTCGTTCAGTCAAAAGTTATCTGCCAATGCAGTAGACAACCCGTTGTTGTGTTGTTTCCCCTTGAACTGATAGTTGAAAGAAAATTTTGCAGTTTTTGGCTATCATCCTGAATATTACCATGCATGAAGAAAAACTGTTGACAGCAAACTTTTTCAGCAAAACAAGGTCTACAAAAAGTAGTTATTGCCTTTTACAGTTAATTTCCCACAATTTGTCTTACATTTCGGTAATCCTTTGCCAAAAAATTCTCCTCTGAAACTACTTGTCCAAATTAAAACAAACTTTGCATAAACAATCCCTAGGGTATCTAGTTCAAAAAAATGTATCCATTGACCAAACATCAACCAAGATGGCAGAATGGCTAAATAGTAAATAAGCGGGGATGCAGTGTTTGATTTATATCTCTGAAACTTAAGCATTTAGTCCTAAATAAGATATAAATGAGAGAAACTGAACAGACTTAAATGACCGCCAATATAAGATACAAAAAAAAAAAACATATCTGTTTTAGTCATTTAATAATACTTTTCTCGTCTACAATGTTGAAGTGTGTCTTTGTCTAATATGATATAGACCAAGATGAGCAACACAGGCTATTTTGAGCCTCCTGTTATTATTAAACTGGCGTTTTTTGTGTTGTTTCAACTCGCACAATATTCCGGGACAGTAGTGAAAATGGAGGTAATTCGAATCTTTCATTACAGTGCAGACAATGAATGAATAAATAAAATTGAAAGACTTTGTCTAGCTGCAATTGAAAGACTTTGTCTAGCTGCAATATTCCTTTTTTCCTCTTTCAGTATGCAATGCTAAAAACTCGACATGAAATATTAGTTAAGACTTCGATATGGGGAAAATATCACTCACCTCAAGTTCAAGAAAAACAATTTTCACTGTGTAAGTGATTCTTGATGTTGAAAGATTTCAGAAATCATGAACTAAACTTTATCTTATAAAAAATATGTTGTATGATTGCCAATGAGACAACTCTCCACAAGAGACCAAATGACATAGAAACTAACAATTATAGGTCACCGTACGGTCTTCAACAATGAGCAAAACCCATACCACATAGTCAGCTATAATAGGTTCCGAAATGACAAATATAAAACAATGCAAACCTAAATTACGTACAAAAATGAACGAAAAACAAATATGTAATACATCAACAAACGACAACCACTGAATTACATGATCCTGACTTGGGACAGCTTGTTTGTAGTTCTTTTGTGTGATGAATGCAATAATATTGAAGGTCGACTTGTTACTCATTTTTTTCCTGCAGGAAATATTAATTCTCTACCGTATTATTAGAATGAAATTAAGCAAAAACTCCTAGAAAAGTTTAATAAATTAATTGAACATATGAACAATACTGCTTATGTTAAAAGAAAGATTACAATACATGTATTGCAATATGATTAAATGTGTCATGTCATGTTCAAACCGACCCGTCAGTTTCGTGCTGGCATAGACATCTTTCGTATGAGTGATATTTTTCGAGGCAATTAATAAGAACTATTACATTAGCGGATCCAGGGGGAGGGGGTCCGAGTGTTTGAACCCTCCTCTTTTTGGCCGATCAATGCATTTGAATGGGAACATATAGTTGGACCCCCCCTTTTGTCCTGAGTTGGGACTCCCCCTTAAAGCTTTTAATATGGCTAGATCCGCCCCTGTATTATATGTCAGAGGAAAGACTGTGGTGCTCGCGGAGTCATATTAAGTTTTGTTGACTATTTAAATCTACATGTACATTAGCACGTAAACAAAATACAGCGCTGCTTCCCAGTTTAGTTGAATATGCCATAACATTAGTTATATAATTCAAACAAACGCGAGAAGAAAAGAGTTCTAGTATTTCACAAGCTTTTAGCATTGATTATAAATTTAATTTAAATTCCAGCAACCTTTCACGTTGAAGTCCGTGAAAGTTAGAACATACGAAAAAAAAAAAATCAAACGAATTTAACATTCAAACAAACTCATAAATTTGTTGCGAGTGTTTTTCTATTGTATAGACTTTTTCAAATGATTAATTTAGTTTTATTTTATTTTGTGTCGTCGATTAGTTTGTTTTCCTTCAGAAGCATATTAACAATTAAAGTTAAAACAAAAATAATAATTTATAACTAATATCTACGCTTGTGTATTATGATGCGTTGTCTGTTTTCAAAGTTGGCGATTATAAATCTCTAAACTTTTTTCACAAAATATTATATATTAAAGTGGCAAGTGCAATTTGAGGGATCAGCGTACCAATGTGACCTCTAGCTTAAGAGAAATGTCTAATCGTTGAACTATCATTAGTTATAATGAGGTTTCCTGATGCACTTGAGCCATTAAAAATCAAATACCTTGTTACTGTAGCTTACAGTACACAGATGTATTAGTATCGTATTTCACTTCATTGATAAAACACAATATTTTGTAGCTTAGACGATTTATAATTACACAGTTTATATATCTCTGCAGATTATAATGTATTTATAGCACACATATGGAAACAGATACGCATACGTCAATGTGATTGCATCAACAATTTGTCAATAGTTGTATTTATGTCCTGCAATTATACTATCTAATATTTTTCGATAATTAAAATACGAATCGAATATTTCCGCTTAGCTCTCATTTAAAATTCTCCCAAACAGAGGTATGCCATGAACATGATCAGTTTTCAAAATCTTACACTTTAAGCTAATCTAAGTCATTCCCTCTCCATTTATACCGTCAGAGCATATATTTTCATCAGCAGGACTGCTAGTTACAAATAAAGTTGAGAATTAGCCTCATGTCAAGATACTACTTTTAGATCAGACAAATTCAATGCACCTTATGTCGATCCTCAGAAAATTATTAAAGTCATCAGTGATCATCAGTTAGTTCAAACATCACCCCTTTGTTGATTATTTTAAAAATGTGTTTTTTACGGTCCCTTAATACTGTTGTTTGAGTAATAATTTTTCTATAGATATCACTTTATTACTGGATTAGATAATTGTCAGTTTACATAATAAAATAAGAACATGTATGTCATGTATTAAATAAGCTTTTAATTATGATTTATATGGTATATAATTCATATTATCTAGTCCATTGTTATAATGTTGAGGGTTTTACGTTTATAAGTCCTTAAATTCTTTATTGAAAAGCACTTTACGCCCATATGAGCCCTCAGCATGAGCCAATGGCTTAAAACATTATACATAATATACAGTTTACATATATATAAAACAATGAAAAGACAACGACCCACAATACATAAAATAGATATAATTTTGTGTTTCCATTTTGTAAATGTTTTACCGAGCGAGTACTCTTCACCGAGGTAACATCCCTTCATGTTATTATATATTTTTTTCCATTGTAGTTAAGAAAACAATAAATAGATTTCATTTGTCTCCCTTGTTTTTTTTTAGAGAATCAGTTTCAAAATACAGTTATCTCCCATCTTAAATTTAGCCTGTTAGTCAAAGGGAGACAACTTTAATTTTCCACAAAAATTACGGAATTCCATAATATTATGGAGTTCGCTAAGTGCCCCGACTGAATTACCAACAATAACAAGAAACTGCATAGAAACACTGCTTAAAGGAACTGTATCAGAAGGATTCTTGAAGTCTTCTATTTGCAAAGCTACAGCATACCAACCCACAGATATTGTTGCATTGTAGGTCAAAACACATGATCTCTAAAAGAAAGCCCACATCAAATGACGCATTCTACATTATGTTTCACTTGATAACAAACATTACTACATTGTATCATGATTAGATACAAGAACATCTGAAAACTGAATCCGGAATAAGTGAATATGTGAAGAGACTGTTGTTAGATAGAAACTTCAAAACGTGGTGTTGATCTGATAAATTAAATTGTAATATGTCAAACGATTTAGGTGCGATTACACAACACGATGTAAATTTCCATCCGATTTTCAAACGATTTCAGGTGCTTTATCAGTTACGAATAGGGCATTTCATTTCGAATAAATTACAGATGGGAACGAAATACAATAGTTTATTCCTTTGCTCTAAACAAGGAGAGTCAAATTGAAATAAAGGATTTGAGAAGTTCTTTTTTTATAAATCAAATATCTAAAATTAAATTGCCTATTTTTCATAATCACATGAAGTAAGGAACCTGAATTGTTTCCTTCTCTCAAAATGATACTTTAATCTCGGGCTACATTATTTCGCCAAATATAATACAAGCCCAGAAGGGTTCTTAAAAACGTCGTCTCTAGTAGTTAATTTCAACAGCGTTTAAACAGGGTTCAAATTGAAAATTTAAAATGATTCACCCCGCCACATGTTTATGTACTGTCCAAAGTTAAATACCTTATCAGTGAATGTTTTTGTCATATCGTAAAGTTTGTTTGTTATTTGAATGGATAAAAGACGTGCTGTTCTCTGTTAGAGCTTGACATTTTGTATATGCTTGTATATTGATGGCCTATATAAAAGTAAAGAGATGTAAGGGTACCAAGGATACAATTATCCACCTAGTTCAAATAAAGTGGATGCAAGCAATTATAGGCAACATTACTGCCGTCAACAATGAAAAACACGAATACCGTATAGTCGGCTATAAAAGGCGTTGACATGATAAATATATAACAACTCAAATGAGAAATATTATTTATAACAAAACAAAATATAACAAACATGAACAAACGACAATCACTAAACTACAGATTCCTGACTTGGGATGGACAGATAAAGAACGTGGCGTGGTTCAGCATGTTTGTGAGCGCTCAACCCTCTCCTGAACCTGGTGTACAATCCAAACATACAAACAAACTATAAAAACCAGTTGAAAGCCTTAACTTCTTAGATCTTTCAAAAGAATAACAGTCAAGATAAAATCAGGGAACAAACGCGATTGGCAGGGTATAGGCTAATTCAGTCGTTGGATTACCACCTCATTTATGTATGCCATACATCATGCATATCATATATGTGACATTTAACCTCTTAGGCTAGAATCTTTAAATTTATTAGTAGGATGTTGATCCAGGTCTAACGTACCTTTATGATTGATTGATAGTTGCTTACCTAACTTTTCATGCATATTCAGGACGAGGGTATTTGTGAAGAAGCTGAATAAACGGAATGATGCAATGAACAAAAATGTGTTTATAAAAAAAAATCGAAAGTCTATAGTCTTGTATCCGTCTTTCTATCAATGTCTATTAATATCTGTGTCGATCTGACTCGTTATAAGTAAAAGAGAATAGCATGTACAAATGCACAATACTATTATAATAAAAATGTATATCTATTTATTCTAAGCTCCGTGTAGGTAAAGAATAAATTGGTGTTCGTATATCCATCATTCCGTCAATGTTCGTCATGAGTAAAGGCAACAGTAGTAAACCGGTGTTCAAATGTCAAATCGATTGAGAGAAAACAAATCCGGGGTACAAACTAAAACCGAGGTAAACACATCAACTATAAGAGATAACAAAGAAACAACAGGAACACTGAAGTGCAATAGCAACAAACGCCAACATACATAGAAACGAATTATTTGATAACAACTGCCATATTCCTGACTTGGTAAAGCACATTTTCAGAAAAATATGGTGGGTTGAGTCTGGTTCTAGCATCAAGCTTTATGAGAGCATGCTATATTTGTATATATTTATAGTCGTATTTGGCACAATTTTGGGGATTTGTTTGGATCCTCAAAGCGCTTTAACTTTGTACGTGTTTGGCTTTCTAACTATTTTGATCTGTGCGTCACTGATGAGTCTTATGTAGACGAAATGCTCGTCTGGCGTATCAAATTATAAGCCTGGTACCTTTGATAACTATTGTATGATTAATGTTAGATTCATCGATATTAATAAATCCTGTTTACCGAAGGGATATATACTCTTACACATAATCACTTTTCTTCTGTTGAATATATACTGTTCAAAGTTCAATTCACATAGAAGTTGTAGAAAGCCCTACTAAACTAATACTTATATGGGATATTGGTATTATCTATGTAAAATATGGTTATCTAGAAGCTAAGAATGTATTTATCAAAACGACAGACACAAGCGTGATTTTTAATACTAGAGTGACGAATAATATTTTTTTTAACAAAAATACAAAAAGTAAAAATTATCTAAGCCGTATCATTGTTATATGATAAAATGTAGATTTATCACAGATGAATATATTTAAATCGTTCACATGTTTTACATTACGAAATTAAATAAAATTTATAAGAAAATCAACAATGACATCATTTTTCGTCCAATCATAGAACAGACCAGCGACAAATATTTAATCAGTTGATTTTGCATTGCAGCAAAATATTTGTCCCTTGCAGTAAGGAAATCTATAATTTACACAGAATTTACTTAATAAAGTCTGGACAAATACTATTTTCATGAAAAACCAAAGGTTTATATTTCCATGCAAAGAATATCATCTCGGGAACGAAACGCTAAATGAGCCTGATCTCCTCCGTTATACACGTATTATAAATCAGCTAAATTTATTATTACTTTATTACAAAACAAAATGTCCGGACAAGGATTTTCGGAATGACTACAGTGGGTTACATGCGTAACATAATAGACCACGGATACTGAGTGGCAGGCGTTTGATATATGCTCTTTTTAAACAGTGATTGTCATTGTAATTTGTCAAGGTCTTTTATGGGTCTTTTGGGCCATTTGCGTCAACTTTTTGTTTGAAGTGTTTTCGCCTCGAAATGTAATAATACAATAAAATTTTGTAACAATAATAGTATTATGTGTTTAATGTTGTGTTTGTTTTAATTCTACTTCATTTTACGATATACATAGTGTGTGTGTGTTTAACTACTGTTACATATTACCTCATCTAAATAAGAACCATTGAGAGTTTCACATACTCCACCGCATTCATCATTTGGAGTTGGTGTAGACCATCGACATTTAACAACATCACCGTCATCATCAGCAACTATAAGATAGATCTTATTACATTTGTTGTCGCTGTATATTTTCTTTGGCCTAACATCAGGGCGTAATGCCTGGCTCTAGATTCTCTTAATTTGAGTTCATGAGAGTTCTGTAAGTGGTTTATTCAATTACATATCTTATTCATCGAACTTAATTCGAGCCTGTGTCGCTCGCAATGCGTAAGTTTAAAGAAGTTCGGGTTGGGTCGTTTCAATTTGTTTGGTATTTAATTTTCACAAACTAAGGGTTTAAGGGGAAACGCATTTTAGTATTCTACCTCATCAGTATTTATATAAATTATTTGACTTATTGGTTGAAATATTTGGTATTAATATTATAAGTTGGCAATTTTAAGTGAACTTTTTGAGTTGACAAATTGCGATTCCTTGCCGTTAAAACTAGTTCAATGATACCAAAACTATGATTTTTCAAGACATATAAGATACAATTCCTTCATGTCATGCTCTGTGCTCATTTTAACATGGTTAGACATTATATTTGTCGATATTTTACATAGAGCGTTAGCTAGGCGTAAAATATGGTCAAATATAATGCCTTCCATGTTAAAATGAACATAGAGCAGGACATGAAGGAATTATTTTGATTCCGATAAGACATAGACAGTATTTTTTATAAGTGAAAGCGTACGAAAATACGTTAAAAATATTATGATAGTATCGTTTCCTCCCAGGGAAGTCTGTACATTACATTTTCATTTTTATAAGTTAAAAAACTAAGAGCACTGCCCAGGGTAAATATTTGTTGTTTGATAAACATTATATAACAAAAGTTTATGTAACTGCTAAAATGTATTATTATATTCTATTAGAATAACAATGAAAATAACGAGAATATATTAAACAGTAAATTTGTGCGCATATGTCAAACATAATTTGTACTATTTAGAACACGGCTTTGTTTACAACGCGTAATAAGGACGTCATATTAGAATACTATATGTAGTAATCAAGTCACTTTCTAATTGTTGAAATGTACGTACCAGGTATTTTCAATGTATAGTCACATCCATAACTGAATCTTATGATAGGCTGCATGGCAGAGATTGGAGAAGAATTTATTTTCCCTGTATCATTTCGTATGGTCAAATCTGCTATAGTCCGCATCCTCCAGTTTGAACCGCCTTCAACTAAATTTATCCAACAACAGCCCGAAAAACTTAAAAATTAAATGAAAAACTTAAAAATTAAATGAATTCTTGTTTTATTTTAAATATACATGCCGTAACAATACTTTGTTTTCGTTCTTATTTAAAAGAGAGGCAAAATATATCAAAAGAATAATCGAAGTCTAAAACAAACTGACAATATTATGGTAAAACAAAATGTGCTACAAACAAAGGGTATGCATGCAGATCCTCCTCCTCATGTGACAGCCGTCGTGCTGCGTATTTAAGTACAAAATTGGTGATCAATCTAATTCGGTAGGTCATATTCACAGGAAAGAGGATGGGATTATGCTTCCGATAATTAGAATATAAAGATGGATTGATCTCAAATATTTAAAAAAAAAAAAAAGACAAAGCCAACCTATAAGTTGTTATTTCTTATCTTTACTGTTGAATATGCCAAATATATGGATATATCAATCCATTCCCTGAAGCTATTGGCTTTTTGATAAATTTAAGGTTAACTTATTGAGTCCCGATTCAGAACTCTTAAAAAAACATCTTAACATGCAACAAATGAATTAATTTTAAATGTATTTTTCAATATGCAAAGCTTATAATCTTAACACTACATGTTTTGAACTATTTCTTATATGCTGTTGAAATTTGACACAATTGACAATCTTGCTGTGATTTTTGAGGAGTCTCATGGTATTTGGTAATCACATAATCAAAATGACCTCACAAAATTTATATCACGTTATATTGCGTATAATCAAAAATGCTATTTCACAACTGCATATTGTTATGCAGTACATACTGGTGCTTAAAAGTACTGAAATGGTTATTTTGAATTGGAAAAGTCGCCAAATGTGTTACATATAATAAATTCAAACTAACTGTTAAAAGTTTCCAGGTAATCACGTATTTAAACACGCCAAATCTGACAATATACATTTTGGGAACTGTTTTCGTTTCAATTTTGGGGTTTCACATCTAGGCATTAAAACCAGCTACCTCGTATCCCATCTTTTGACAAATACTTACCCAAAATGAATATGGTCAATTGCAGCTGAAATATTGTATTTAACGCTGCTGATGCCTGTTGTCCAGTCTTCAGTTGCGCTAAAGTCGGTACAGTAATAGGACATAGTAGTAATTGATCCACTGCATCCTTTTAAGCACTTTAAAACCCCTTCACCAGATAGTAATGTCCCATTTTGGATTGTGTTCTCATCGCACATATGGGAACTTCTACGGAAACTAACTCTGTAGTTAATCTCAATCTATGATATTAATGAAAGGAGATGTGTAACATATATGAATAAAACGGCAACAAATTACAGGCACTTGTCTAAGTAAAGAAGTTCCTATATACCTTAATATAACATGTTATATTAACGTATTACAATGGAATTTTTTTCTTAGACAAGTTCCTTTTTTTCTGAAACAAGTGCTTATGCAACAAAAGACTCACGTAACTAAAACATATCTAAGGTTTAACTAACTGTCTTCAAAATGCAAAGTTCTAAATCTGAGTGTAGATATGTATTCAATTGAAAAGAGAAGATGTGGTATGATTGCCAATGAAACAACTCTCCACAAGAGACCAAATTACGCAGACATCAACAACAAAAAGACACCTACTACAGATCTGCGCAGAGAGTAATTGTAGTTGAATGTACTGACAGCTAGTTCAAATAACATTGTAATAGATTCTACATTGTTTTTTGTAATTTTTCGTTAATGAATAATGTTCAAAATAAAAAGAATCATGCATCTAAGACCAGATGATCAAACAGTAAACATCGAACATCAAATGGATTTAGTGTAAAGACGTCATAAACAGTTAAAGAAAAACATGACCTTGTGCAATGTCAAGATACAGACATCGACAGACTGTATAGCCATGTATTCATTTAAAGGAGACTTAAGGAATAACAGAACAGTACTGTAGTTGAAGAGTTGCCACCGTCAATTGTTACTGTTATTCCGATTCTAATGTATTACAAAAAGAAAAAATACGATAAAACTTGAAAAAATGTCTAAATTTGTCAAATAAAAAAAAATCCGCGAAACTTCATGAATGATTTTGGCACAAAGACGTCATGGCTAAACGTGACGTCATTCAAATGAAAACTTACAAACTGGAGGTTATTACGTTACCTGTACGCTTCAAATTCGGATAAAATTACATTAAAACGGCGAATTCGAGGTAGGTGTTATTTTATTTTCGATTATATAGTAGTAATCGAACATTTGTTGATTCATCAATTTAAAATGGCGGGTCCCTCCTTAGTTACGCCTGGTCAACTGTGGATTTGACGGCAACTTTTAGCCAATGAAAAAAATTGTTACATCCAAATTGCATTAGAATAATAAATAACGATCGTCACCACCAAATTCCAGCAATGACAAATGACCATTAAGTTATAACAAACAGACGAAAAACAAACAAGCTCTGGAGAGGTTTCTGACTTAATCAATGAATATATGATTATTGAGGGGTTCATGTAATTTGTTAAGATCTCAATCATCATCCTGTCTAGATCAGTAAAATAACAAAATGTTCATAAACAAATGTCCCAAAAAATTTAGTACACGAAAAACACTTTAATTTGTTATATTGGTAGTAAACGTAACAAGAAATAACAAACAAACCAATAACAAATAATACTGTTTCACTCAGAATTACTTAAACACAAATCAGAGTCTTTAAACTATTGATGTGAAATGATTTCGTCTTACATTATACTAGCGGCAAATGAGGATATGATGTTGTGCAATGCTTAGAATAAATTTGTATAAAATTACAATGTTTAAAAAAGGAACATTTTAGTCTTGCTTTAAAATATATAATATTAGTTTGGTATTCATCCATAAAATATCAGACGTTATAAATGAGCAACAACGTAACTTTATGATTATAAACTTTATTGTCCTTCTCATATTTTGTTTAAAGTTTTATCGGCTTTTCGTAAAAAAAACAATATTATGACTTTGTGACATCATGTACAGTATATTTGTTAAGAGTTTGACTTTTCATCGTCACACTAATGTCCCGACATTGATAAGTTTGACCTGACGTTTTTAAGTTCGAACCGAACTTCTAAGTTTTTTTCCGATTACCTTGTAAAACAGAACAAAAACATTTTTATCGGTGGTGAAAACCACAGAAATACAATGCGATGAATTGATAGTTTACTTAGTTATAGAACCCTAAAAAAGATTTGGAATGATATCATTTGTCAAAATAATATGAATTGTTCAAGCCCTTTCACTACACATACTTTAAAAACAAACTCGTTATGTTGTTGACCGCATTTGATATCTAGAAACGGTAGGAATATTATCAAAACGTTATTAAGCCTTAAGAAATATTTACAGTACAATTTATAAACTCGTTAGGCTATTGAATCATAAAATCGTCAAGACTTGGTGTAAGAATGACAATCTGAAGTTGGAGAGTATGCTGTATGACTTTTGTAGTAAGCTGTCGAGGAAAACATTCCTTCATATATTAAAAGTATTTTGAAGCGATGAATCTTATGAATAAAAAAATAATTCTTACCTGGTTATTTTCTGCCGGCTTCCATGTTATTATGCCACCGCGAAAGTGACTGCTCTCTGCTAAGTATACCATACAAGAACACCAAAATATCGAAGAAAAATACATCTTGTGAAAGGCTATATCTTTTATAATTTGGTATGTTGAATTAGCATCGAATACCCGGTGGTTTACTTCGGTTGTTTTATATACTCTTTGTAATCGTAATAAATTGTGTATTGCTCAATTGATTGGTTGAAATAAAACGGGTTCAAATGAGTCTTGACATCCCAGACAAGGAAGTGCTAAATTTAAGTTTAAGTGGGTAAAAACAAAAATTCTTTTCAATATGCCAACAAAAAGTTCTAACAGAAAAGGGATCTGTACCCAATTACATTTGCACAAGCTGTTTGTTTCGCCGAAATCACTTGAATAAGTTGCATAATAAAAATTAATTTTTGTAATGTAAATTCGAATTTCAATTTTCAATTTACACTTATTTGTAAAAGTTCAAAGGTTTGGCATTTATTTATCTAGTGATTTAAATTCGCTTCGAAATGAGATTCAATTTTCCTCAAATTAAAAACCCACGAAGTTGTAGTCATTTAATGTTGTTTCCTTTACACTTGAGTTTTAAACATCTAGATGAAGTGTATATAAACATTCAATTTGTATATTTCATCATACTTATTATTAGATGTAATTTATGTACCTATGGATTTATGCATCTATGATTATATCTACGACTTTTTTTTTCCTCTACTTTTTTATTTTCAAAATTCTAGATCTTATTTAAGATATCATATGACCTATAAATAAACTCATCATAGATACCAGGACTAAATTTTGTATATACGCCAGACGCGCGTTTCGTTTTCAAAAGACTAAGGGATGAAACTTCAAACAAAATATCATTTAAAGTAGTCGCTTCGTTAATACTGATACAAGAAAAACATGCCAAAGAAACCCAAACCGAATTATTATGTTAGTTAAGCAAATTTAAATATTCAGATTTCCAAATTTGTTTTCAGAACTTACATAACCATCATCATCGATTACTTCCATTAAAAAATATTAAATAAGATTAACTCATTTACGGACTACTGCAATGCTTTTTAACCAATATTTAAAAAAAAACATAAATGTTCTCTTACTTTTTTTCAAGTTTACGATCATTATGTTTACTTTTTTGTACACATTTAGCTTTTAGCTGGTGTCTGTTCTCATTATTACATCTATTTCATACCTTATAATTAGCCTTGATCATCTCATATCATAATTTTAAATTTCTTAGCTTTATTCCCCCCAGGGTTACTTAATCCGATATTTCTTTTGGGATTGATGACCGTCCACAAAAAATGTTTTGCACATGTGTACTTGGTGTTGTATCAGACTTCGATAGTAAGAAAAAATCATTTCAAATGCAATTTAAAAATTTTGCTGTTACACTATTAAGGTTTTCTATAAATGAACATATTATTAGAATATGATATAGGAATTTGTGAAACTTGAAAGAATATTCCTGAAAGGAAATTTGTCAAACTGAGAAGGAAATATTATATCCACTTTTTCGACACAAAAAGAGGGTCCTTTATTTTGATGTTCACCATCTAGTGCTATTTTAAAAAGTATCAAAGACCATATCTTTATTCATTTATGTGTTCAATTTTCTATATTTACAATGTATTTAATAAAGATTATCTTCAATGGTTCGTCTAATGATATGAAGTAAGTTTGATAAAAAAAAAATATGTTAAAGAGACAACAACCCGAACGAACGAACAGCCCAAGGCCACCAATGTATTCTAGATATGAAAAGAGAAAACATCATCTATATAGAAATCAAAAGTACAAACACGGAGAGTAAGTCTGTGTTCGACTGTCTTTCTTTTAGTAGAAAATCAACTTAGATAACTAAAGCACTCCTTTTTTGGAGATAGAAAAATTCTCTACAAAAACTGTTTTCACCTCAGGTGAAAAAGAAAGGTCACTTGAACTTAAGATTATAGGTGAAAGTTCCAAGTCTCACCGGCTTCTGGTTCTCAAAATATTTTTTTTCAAAAGTTGTGTATAATATATTTCAATCGAAATTACTCTAATAATTGTTTATGTTTATTAACATTGCCATCTTTTGCTGTACATTCTGACATTTTGAACTGATTATATCTGTAGTAATTTAAAAGAAATTTACAAATAAAACAATATAATTAAAATCAGCTGTTACTTTTCGATTAGTTACTCTCCACTCTTAGAGGAGTGTAGCATATCACAATGTCTGAATTAAATGAGATGGCATATACAAGAAGTTGTTTCAAGGGGACATAACTCTCAAAGAAGATGATAAATTCCTATGCAACCTCCCTGAATATATATATATATATATATATATATATATACAACTCGTCTAAACATCAACCCAACAATGTTAGATCTGTAAATTTGCTTTCGCAAATTTTTGGTTCTTCCCTCGCCGGGATTCGAACCCATGCTACTGTGATATCGTGACACCAAATCACCTGCACTGCAGCCGTCCCGCTAGACCACACGACCACCTGGGCTCTCATAAAAAGAGCTTTCGCTGGCCGTGTCTTACCTTTCCACGTCAGTTTTAATCTAGCGGCGTACTACAGTACATGATATATAAGGCATGAAGATGTTATTGTTACAGATCAGCTAAATTATCTATAGTAAAGGATCCTACAAATTAATGTAATATACAGTCACAGTATATATAAGACGAGTTGTATATATATATATATATATATATTAAAACTGACGAGGAAAGGTAACACACGGCCAGCAAAAGCTCTTTATTGAGAGCCCAGGTGGTCGTGTGGTCTAGCGGGACGGCTGCAGTACAGGCGATTTGGTGTCACGATATCACAGTAGCATGGGTTCGAATCCCGGCGAGGGAAGAACCAAAAATTTGCGAAAGCAAATTTACAGATCTAACATTGTTGGGTTGATGTTTAGAAGAGTTGCATATACATTATGTACACAGCCATGTATCACCATCATTGATGGCGATCCGATGGATACATCTGTTGTAGAGTTGTCACTGACTCAGACGTACTTATAAAATATAATTATTTTCTGTGACTGTATATTACATTAATTTGTAGGATCCTTTACTATAGATAATTTAGCTGATCTGTAACAATAACATCTTCATGCCTTATATATCATGTACTGTAGTACGCCGCTAGATTAAAACTGACGAGGAAAGGTAACACACAGCCAGCTAAAGCTCTTTTTTGAGAGCCCAGGTGGTCGTGTGGTCTAGCGGGACGGCTGCAGTGCAGGCGATTTGGTGTCACGATATCACAGTAGCATGGGTTCGAATCCCGGCGAGGGAAGAACCAAACATTTGCGAAAGCAAATTTACAGATCTAACATTGTTGGGTTGATGTTTAGACGAGTTGTATATATATATATATATATATATATATATATATATATATATATATATATATATATATATATATATATATATGTGTCATCATAACTTCAAAAGAAATAGGGGGATGTCATGTCAAAAAAATGTTGGAAGAGAATTGTGTTTTAGAAAAAAACAATAAGGTATATCCTCACACGTAGGCGAAAGACTCTAACAAGACGTAGTAATTGGCTATAAAATAACAGATAAGGAGTGAATTATATAAGATTTAACATATTAATACTGACATTTACATGATTTCCAATCTACAAATCTTACTATGTGCCAAGGATTTATAACAACTAAACGCCCTTGTAAGTGTCAAACCAAAGAAATAAATCGACAAATGTCTTCTTTATCTTTAAATCGGAATTGGATGCATAATTTTATAAAAACACAAATAAGTCGGAGTGTTTCAAAGTGTAATCACAAAAATCAAATTAGGAAAATCTTTTAATCTTATAGAATCTGGTAACATGGAAAGTACCTAGTAGATAAATATTCATGGTCTACCTTACAAATAATACGAAGTGGTCTTGAATCATAGACTCTAGGTGCTGAAAGTGTGTACCTTTTTATTCACCTTTCGCGTTTTCTGTAATCAAACCTGCGATTGAGTTTTTAATTTTAGACATTCCTGGTGTAGGTCGATCCTGAGGTTCGATTCGGACGCAAGAGGTTTTGACAGTATTGTTTCAATATTGTTTACCTCGGTATATTCATTAAACTTAATTTGTACTTTACCGAGAACGTGTATTATATATATACGGTATGTATTATCAACTACATTTTGTTTTATCGACGTCTTTGTCAACATAATATCAAGTAAATTAACCTTTTTGCGTTTTATGTTAGATTTATTTGTGTGTGGTTGAATAGTCAGTTGTTTTGTAATGTCTGTAGTGTATGTTTACATATGTTTGGCGGCTGGATCTCAATTATTATCACATTAACCTATTATAGTTATCAAAAGTACCAGGATTATAATTTTATACGCCAGACGCGCGTTTCGTCTACATAAGACTCATCAGTGACGCTCAGATCAAAATAGTTCAAAAAGCCAAATAAATACAAAGTTGAAGAGCATTGAGGACCCAAAATTCAAAAAAGTTGTGCCAAATACGGCTAAGGTAATCTACTCCTGGGGTAAGAAAATCCTTAGTTTTTCGAAAAATTCAAAGTTTTGTAAACAGAAAATTTATAAAAATGACCATATAATTGATATTCATGTCAACACCGAAGTGCTGACTACTGGGCTGGTGATACCCTCGGGGACGAAACGTCCACCAGCAGTGGCATCGACCCAGTGGTGTAAATAGTTATCAAAAGTACCAGGATTATAATTTTATACGCCAGACGCGCGTTTCGTCTACATAAGACTCATCAGTGACGCTCAGATCAAAATAGTTCAAAAAGCCAAATAAATACAAAGTTGAAGAGCATTGAGGACCCAAAATTCAAAAAAGTTGTGCCAAATACGGCTAAGATAATCTACTCCTGGGGTAAGAAAATCCTTAGTTTTTCGAAAAATTCAAAGTTTTGTAAACAGAAAATTTATAAAAATGACCATATAATTGATATTCATGTCAACACCGAAGTGCTGACTACTGGGCTGGTGATACCCTCGGGGACGAAACGTCCACCAGCAGTGGCATCGACCCAGTGGTGTAAATAGTTATCAAAAGTACCAGGATTATAATTTTATACGCCAGACGCGCGTATGTTAATCGGCTATTATGTCTGTTTGGGTTCCTCGCCAAACTTTGTTAATATAACAGAACTGTCATACAAGTGAGAGTTTAGCAAGCTATGAAACCATGTTTAAACAACCATTTTCTTCAAAAAATGCCTGTACCGTCAGGAATATGACAGGTTTTTTTCACTCAATCCGTTGATTGAAAACGATTTATTTTGACAGTTAACATTGAATGGATTAGCTCTCCTGGCCTAAAAGGGCCCAGTGAGCTTTTCTCATCACTTGGCGTCCTTCGTCAATCATCGAATTCGTCGTCCGTTATCTTTTACAAAAATCTTCTCCCCTGAAATTACTAGACCAACCGAAACCAAACTTGGCCTAAATCATCCTCTTGGTTTCTATTTTTTAACTGTATCCGATGACCCCCGCCCATCAGCCAAGATGGCTGCCGATACTAGAAATAGATTATGGAAGGCAACCCGTGTTTTTGGCTTATACATCTCTGAAACTGAAGCATTTAGAGCACATCTGACATGGTTGTAAGAATGTTGATCAAGTCAAGATCTATCTCTGAAATTATCAAATGCATCAGACAATCCATATTTGGTTATTGCCTTGAAATTGGTAATTTTAATGTTTTTGCCGTTTTTGGTTTTTATCTTGAATATATTATAAATGTCTTTTTTTTTTTTTTTTTTTTAATGTTTGATACCTTGCTATGCAAAATGTGTGAAAAATTATCAATGTTTTTGAAGTTGCTGTTAGTTTTGATGTTCTGATTTTGATGTTCTGTTCTTGTCGTATTTGGCACCACTTTTTAGAATTTTGGGTTATCAATGCTCTTCAACTTTGTACTTGTTTTGCTTTCTTTACTATTTTGATCTGAGCGTCACTGGTGAGTCTTATGTAGACGAAATGCACGTATGATGTATTAAATTATTAGCCTGGTACTTTTGATAACTATTAGCATATTGAAATGTCCGATTGTAATGTTTATTTGTGTATTTCTATGTCCTGAATAATCTTGCATTTATTTGTACTGTAGTCCTGTCATGTAATGTTGTCATTTAAGTGTTATATTTAACATTGCCATTAAAGTGCGAGGTATGACTATCCGCAAAACCAGGTCCAACCTATCATTTTTCTTTAAATGTCCTGTACCAAGTCCGGAAAATGGCAGTTCTTATCTTATAGTTCGTTTCTTTGTGTGTTTCATTGTCGTTTTTTTGTTGTTGTTGCACTTCAGTGTTTCTGTTGTTTCGTTGTTTTCCTCTTATAGTTGATGTGTATACCTCAGTTTTAGTTTTTTACCCGGATTTGTTTTCTCTCAATCGATTTATGACTTTAGAACTCCTGTTGCCTTTATTTTTCCTCTTTCTTTTCTCATTTTGTTTTTGTGATATATAAAATAAACCAAAATTGTGTGTAAAAGACAGTTTATAATTCGAAACCATTGTATGAAAAACAGTTGTGTTTTTAAAAGACAGTCAATTGTATGTTGTAGAACTCCTGAGTCCATCTTTTCTTCGGAGTGATCTCCCCCTTATACAACTTTCACCTTCCTTTGTATCAGGAACGTTTTAAGGATGTATTTTTCTGAGGTTTTAGTCTCGATGAAATCTCGTTCGGAAATTATTTCAAAAACATGCGATAAAAGTCGAAAATATGAATGAATATAAAACAATATAGCATGTTTTATACGGTAAAAGTTCAATCTTTGATTAGCATATTAGTGTTTTCTTGCTGTCTTTTGTAAAGATTTTTCTACTGCATCTTTACATTTCATGTTTGTAAGGGTGATGTAGAATGATCCTGTTATGAGTTCTTTTTGCCTTTAATGTGTAGTTTTACTGATTCTATCTAGTTTATGATGTCTTTGTGAACTAGGATAGATACAGAAAACTGAAGGCAATGCATCATTATATTCTAGTCAAAATATTAATAGAACGGCATTCCAAAATCCATCTACGTAAAACCAAAATGGCCGCCTTTATGCAGCTTGTCAACAGCAAATTACTTTGAAAATGATTTCGGGCAATGATCTTACGTGCGACTCCTTACCAGCCATTCAATGTCATTAAAAACCACCCAGTTAGTTAGTAATGATAAAGACTTCACCATCAAATATTCGTTGTCGTTCCTGTAAGCAATGTAAAACTAATCAAAGTACTGAAGTACTGAACATCGGATGACCACAAGTTCTTGTGGATGGTCAGAACAAAATCACATCTCTATACCTGAAAGTGAGGTTAATGTACAGAGATATATTTTTTCTGAGACAAGTTCGTGCGTGGATGATTAATAAATGACAGGGAATTCAAACTCCCCGTAATAACTATTATATTGTAGTGATGTAAATATGTGTACTCATCTGGGTTTGTTATTATGTATCATGTAAATTAATATATTTGTATATAACAGTTACATTTATACATAATTTTCATCCATTTCTATATCATTTATTCTACTATTATGATAATAGTGCAGGTCATGTGCATGGTAGACACTCTTCTGTAATATTTCGATTTTTTAAATTAATTGGAATGTGAGTAGGCATTCACATTTTCCAGCAAAACGTTCTTAAGATATTCTTCCGCATGCATTAAAACATTTTTTTGTATATATTTCTAACGACAAAACATTTTCATATCATTAATTTATGTTCTAAAAAAATTAGTTTTAATAAGTATTCATTGAAGAAATGAATATATAACAAGCGATAAGGAATGTTATTTGCACTCGATAATGTCCGCGTATTTATAGATTAATTAGTTACCAGTCAAAAACGAAAGTTACGTAAGTATAAATCTATATTTATTTTCCTTCTAAAAAAGATTTTGTTACATAGATACTACCAAGTTTTGTGTAGCTAACTGCTGCTTTAAATCCTAGTCTTGTCTTTTATGTGTTTGCAATCCACTTTTAGTATATACATATTTATATTTATGTAGTGTTGGGTTGTTTTTTTTTTGCTTAATTGACAGAATAAATAATACGAGATAAGTAAAGATTATCGAGTTTTCGTATTGAGATATCGTAAAATATTATCCGCGAGCAACAATGTGAACCTTTTTGGCGAAATTACTCTAGTCTAAGAATGTACGTCGTGGGAATAAAAAGTTCGTCTCGTCTTCAGAAAGATTCCTCACGAAACACTGACGACTTGTGAAACCCCAATAGGGGACATAATTAAGGCTATGCTTTAAGGAAAATAGAAATGAACAATATTTATCAATTTATCATATTCCTTATGTGGTGCTGATGCTCATCGCTTTTCCTCAAATATGGTGAAACAAAGTACAAAATACTTTAAAAGCATTCACATCAAAAGCTCACCAAACATTTAAACAGACGTATAGTTGTTAATTTCTGTGTTATTTTTTGGTCTCTTGTGGAGAGTTGTCTCATTGGCAATCATACCCAATTTTCTTTGTTTTTATATTATTCGGAAAGGATATAGTAACGATACTGTTGTCATTAAAGATGGCATATTTTGTAATATAAATTCACGCATAGGGTCTTTGCATCTGGAATAAACATATTTGGTCGAAAACTAGTTGTTGACATGATACAGGGATTTTCTTCTAATATATGTTATGATGGTATGATACTTAAGGGATTGTGTTTGATTTTCAAATGCTGAAGACATAATCTTTCAATCAGTTTAATTGAAGTAACTGCTGGTTATCCTTTGTTGATGTATGTATCATTGTCATTTTGCGTAGTTTCTTTTGTTACCTATTCTGCCATCGGACTTCTTTTACTGTGCGTATTGCTGTGTTTTTGTTTATTCTACATTGGCTAGAGGTATGGGGATGTTTGAGACCTCACATAACATGTTTGACCCGCTGATACTTAAAATGAAAACAAGTGACCAAAGTAAAGTGAGCAAACACTATCTCGTAAAGAAATCTAATATTGTGTCGACAAGTCTATGAAATAGGTTCAGGACCAGCGACGATACCAGATTGATATAGACGTCTTGTTACCTTTTTGGGAATTCCCCTAGAGAAAATTTACCCAACGACTTTTAAAGTACTTTTACGCTGATTTGTCAAAAATGTATGATATAGAACCATGAGCATATGGAAATGGCTCATGGATATAGCACACTACAGATCATTCACTACGAAATATATAAAATAGTACATATATGGTAATATTACACCAAAGCCGACAACGGTATACTAAAACATCATAGTGCCTTGTAAAACAGTTTAAAGAAGTTAACCGGGGATACAAAAAAAAGCTAAACTCGTTTTTAATTTATTTAAGTATTTTATAGGAAATATTCATCTACACCAAGCACTGATTCGTCATATTCATCACGTTGTGAATCATTGAAAAATATTTGTAAAACATCGTCTTTCTTCAAAAAGGATAAAATGGAAGATGGAATAGATTTGTCGATATATTTTAGAAATCTTATATATTTGAATCCTTTATAATGTGAACACAAGACTCTCCTGCATATTTTCTGTAACGACCTTACATGTTGATACCATTGTATATGTTTGGCAGGTGGTGTATATGGAATCATTTCAATTTCTAATCATTTCATAGCCCTGTCTGTTACAATATCTTGGACTGATGAAAAATTCATAAGGTCAGGAAGTATTTCCCAAACTTCGAAATGATTTAAAAAGAAGACATCTATCTCCCAATGCTTAATTGACAAAACTGAATTCGATGTTACAACCAAATAAAAAAATAAACGGCGCTTTCTTCTGATGGAATAATGCTCAAAATAGGTCCATTGAAAAGAATCAAAAGTTCTTTGAAGGTTTTCTCCTCGTAGAAAAAAGTATTTCATAAGGCGGTTGTTTTCATATTTCCACGTGTGAATCAGAGTGACGTTTGAATTAAATATCACGTGTCCGTTTTCATACAAAAGATGTACCACACGAACCTTATCAAAAATATCGATCCATGGAAATCTAAAGAATCCTACTGCTAAATTTATCATAGAATCTATTTTTATCCTACACTTTTTGATGGATACCCCAGCCTCTGATAATACCGCTGAAATCTCGTGCATATTTAAACTCTCAACCCAAGAAAGCAAACTGATTCCCAAATATTTTGCCTTAATATCAAAACCGAATTCGATCAGAAGAGAAAGGTTAGTTACGTCACCTTCAAATGCAGCAGTGGCTACAATTTCATCCATTACCAACCTACATACATTTTTCCTTCTTTTATTGGTGGATTTGGCACAAAAATCTGTTTTCTCCAGAACGATTCTCAGCTCTTTACTCCTTCCTGCAATTAAAACCAAAGTTCCATAGAAATACAGCTCGATTATTTATAAATAAATAACTATTATTGTAAGTGTAAGAAATAAATCATAAACCTCCGTCCCTCATCAAGCAAAGTTTATTTTAAATACTTAGGAATTAAATGCTTTGTTTTGTAATTCAATTTTGAAGTAAAAGCTTTGACATAAAGTATGAAGAAGCGCGTAATACTAAAAACGCGCACGCGATCAACGCTTTAATGACCCCTCATAAAAAAGAAGATGTGGTATGGCCTTCAACAATGAGCAAAGATCATACCGCATAGTCAGCTATAATAGGCCCCAAAATGACAAGGGAAAGTAATGGTTAGGATGAAGGGCAATTAGTCAAACGGGTGACTTTGTTTTGAATTGTTTAGGATAAATACAATTCCCATTCATTCTTTAAAAAAAGGAAAATCAGAAAATAATCTTTCTTGAAGGGGTTGATTAATACCTATTCATTGAGTGCAACTTTTAAAAATGACCTGATATTGGTTATTGGTGTCCATTTGTAGAAACATTTGTTACGATAGTTTCTATCAGCTTTAAAGATCTGTGTGAAGTTACATAAGACGTTCTTTTTTAAAGTTCATAAAAACATATAAATATAGATATAAAGGTGGTTCATGTATGATTCCGGATTCAAAGTTCGATAATTCAAAACAAACAAAACTGAGAGTGAAAACTTTCATAATGCATTTGAGAGTGGACTAGATCTGGTTCGTTGACGACTGAGCAAATTTTGCAATGTTTGGGATAACTGTCATACCATTCCAAAATCAATTGATATTTTATCGTGTTTCTTTCTGTGTTGTGATGTTACATTATTGTTTCAGGTAAGGGTGAAGGTCGGTACCGCGGCGTTTGATTACACCTGTCCTAAGTCAAGAAACCTGATGTTCAGTGGTTGTCGTTTGTTGATGTGCTTCATAAGTATTTCTTGTTTCTCGTTTTTATATAGATAAGACATTGTGTTTTCCCGTTTATATGGTTTTACACTAGTAATTTTTGGGGTCATTCATAGCTTGATGTTCGGTGTGAGCAAAGTCTCCGTGTTGAAACCGTACGTTGACCTATAATGGTTTACATTTACAAATTATGGTTTGGATGGAGAGTTGTCTCATTGGCACTAATACCACATCTTCTTATATATATCTCTACATGTACCACTTCATCGAGTGTGATACGCTATTTCTACGAAACCATAAACGAAAAACCAATATAATATACAACAACAAACGACAATAACTGAGTTACATGCTCCTCATTTCAGACAGGCACATACCGAATTTGTCGGAGTTGAAGATGTTTGCCAAACCTGTTAAAATCAGTTGAAAACTGCTCTTTCAATGAGGGCTGTCCGAAAAATCTGCCAAAGAACTGCTTTAAACTGGTCTAACAGTTTTACCTTACAAGTCTTCAAGTCAGAATCACCGTCACGTCATAAAAGACTTGGTACATTAGACATATTACTAAAGTTAGTATCGGCGACCCCCTTCTGAGAAAAAAGCAAACAAACAATGAATCATAAAACTAAATGATTGGACATTGAATAAAGGAAGATAACTGCCTGCCTGCCTGCATAGCTCATTCCCATAATGTATTGATTACCCAGAATAACTCGAGAATTAACGCTGTCGGAATATAATACTTTCGTCTCGTCTTCAGAATGGTTATCTACAACATTTATCAATTGAGTAGTGAATGTCTTCAGACATTGCTGATGAATATCGTTTTTCTTAAATAATGAAACAAAGAACGAAATAGATTTGTCAATATATTTTAGACAGGTTTGCCTTAAGAAAACGCGTAATCGAAAATCCCTGTATCATTAAGACTTAAAACATGACAGCGTATTTACTAAAGCTGATCCTTAAAATGAAGTGACCAAAGATAAGTGAGCATATATCGACCAAACTCTACCTCGTCATGAAATCTGATACTAGTATTGTGTCTACTAGTCTATCAAATAGGTTCAGGTCCAGCGTATCAGATGCAAGTTTGATACAGACTTCTTGTTAACTTTATGGGAATTCCCCTTGATAAAATTTACTCAACGATTTAAAATACTTTACGCTGAGTTTTCAGAAATGTATGATACAGAACCATGACGTATGGAGATTGTTCCTTGATAATACACACCACAGAACATGCACGTATACGAAATAGTATCTACTGAATGTAGATATACACAATAGTATATACATATTGTATATCTATTTTACAGCAAAGCCGACGACGGTATAATATATAGATATACGAAGATGTGGTAGAAGTGCAAATAATATAACTCTCTCATCCAAGTCACAGTTTGTAAAGAGTAAATCATTTAATATAGGCAATTTTTAACAACATGTTGCCTGTAAAACTGTTTAACGAGGTTAACAGTGGATGCCAAAAAAAAGCCTAATTCATTATTTAATTCATTTATGTGTTTATTGCAAATATTCATCTACACCAAGCACTGATTCGTCATATTCTTCACGTAGTGAATCACTGAGAAAATTTTGTAGAACATCGTCTTTCTTCAAAAATGATAAAATGGAGGACGGAATAGATTTTTCGTTACATTTTAGAAATCTTATATATTTGAATCCTTTATAATGTGAACACAAGACTCGCCTGCATATTTTCTGTAATGACCTTACATGTCGATACCATTGTATATGTTTGTCAGGTGGAGTATATGGAATCTTTTCTATTTCTAACCATTCCATTGTCGCTTCTGTTACAATATCTTGGACTGATGAAAGATCCATAATGTCAGGAAGTATTTCCAAAACTTCGTAATAGTTTAAAAGCCTGCAGGTTGTCCACCAATGCTTAACTGACAAAACTGAATTCGATGTCACAACCAAATAAAAAAATAAGCGGCAACCTCTTCTGGCTGCATAATAGCCATGTTGAAGGGAATCGAAAGTTTCTTGAGGGTTTTCTCCTCGTAGAAGAAAGTATTTCATAAGGCGGTCATCTCTATTATTCCACGTGTGAGTCAGACTGGTATTGGAATCAAATAGCACGTGTCCATTTTCATACAAAAGATGTACGACACGAACCTTATCAATCATATCGGTCCATGGGTGTCCAACGAAACCTATTGCTAAATCTATCATAGATTTTTTTTTCATCTTAAACTTTTTGTTGGGTACCCCTGCCTTTGACAATACCTCTGAAATTTCGTGCATGTTTAAAATCTCAACCCAAGAAAGCAAGCTAATTCCCAAATATTTTGCATTAATTTCAAAGCCGAATTCGATTAGAAGAGAAAGGTTCGTGACGTTTCCTCCAAACGCAGCAGCGGCTACAACTTCAGCCATTAAAAACCTTATACGTTCTTTCGGTCTTTTATTGATAAATTGGGCAAGAAAATCTGTTTTCTCAAGAATGATTCTCAGCTCTTTACTCCTTTCTGCAATTAAAACAAAACAAAAAGTTCTATAGCAATACATCATCGATTATCTATAAATAAACTATAAATTGGAAGATAGAGATAAAACAATTACTTTCGTCAATCATCAAGTAAAGGTGTGGGTTTTTTAAATACTTAAGAATTGGTTTTGTTATTTTATTGGAGTGTAAAAGCGTTCACCGAAGCACATTTTGTATGAAGAAACTTTCTTATGCATTGTTTTGATGCTGTCACAAGTTGACATGAATATTGCATTTTATTGGGGAATACAATCTATTTTTTGAATGCCTCTTTCAGCCAATCACATGAACTCAAAAAGGAGCGTTACCAGGTGCGTCTACAGGTTCAGGATCCTTTTCTATGCATGCATCAACCGCCGTTTAAAATACCAGTTTTTAATATACCTCTACAGGTCTACGTTGAAAATGTATAGGGCAAAAAGAACGGGCATCCTTACGGAGTGTAAACAAGACAACAACTCTATGACCACAGCGGAAATCAAAATGATATGTTTCAAGAACCAGAATTGAAAAATTGCTTTTTATATGGTCTATTTAACCGTACCTGATTTCAGCAAGAACCCTATCAGAGTGTGGTATTTATAAAAATCCACACCCCTCACACGTGCAAGTGAATTGATATCTCTGTCATTGCCACATAGAATTGCATTTTTGATATCATGGATCCATATTGTCGAAACATCTCCCCCTTCCAAGCGATGATTGTCCACTAGGTTCAACAAATCTATCAATGTGTCATAATGCTTACATTTCATTGTCCATGTTATAGCATTGATATTGACATGGTTGATTTTGTTTTCACTATCGAAAAAATCCATGAATTTCAAAGTGCCATAATAATGCTTCTGTTTCGTAGTCCATGTTAAACCATCGATTTTGATATCGTCTTCACTATTTTTGCCGAAGATGTCGATGTTTTCAGGAACAGACCACATTAAACTTGGATGAAATGTTGCTATAGATTTTGCTAAATCGGGTAGTTGATGTACGACGGCCAATAAAACTGGTGAAATTTTGTGTTTTAAAGAGATCAACAGATGATTCGGAATATTTATATACGGACTTTCAAAACAATATTGTATTAATTTTTCTTTTCGAAATAATACTGCCAAATGAATCCAATACAAACCAGCAGTGCTCTTCTTGGCATTACGCAAAGGATTGCTGTCCTCCAACTGTTGAGTATATTTATACAGTTCTGCAGTTAAAAATGCTTGATCACATTTTACAGACATGCCACAAAGCTGCATCAAAACATGTGGACACTTTCCATAACGAATACTCAATTCCAACCTTTCATTTATTTCCTTAAATGCGACATTTTGATTCCATGCAAGTTCCAGGTCGCTCGAACAAAAACATTCCCTTTGCTTTGAGCATCCACCATGTCCTCCCTCTTTATATGTTTCTGAAATTTTCAAGCAAATTTTATGAATAACAAAGACAATTTTAATATACATTATAACTTTTGTGTGTTGATATATATCTTATTAGAACAGATTATCTTGATAATTAAAATAAATACTATGTTGAGTGCAGCATGACAAGACACAAATATGTCAGCGCATGAACATTGCATAAGGAATACAATAGCGACTGTGTCCGTAGTATCGTTAGCCAATACTCTTATTCGACGGAAACCAAATAAGCTACCAATATCAGAACTCTGACTAGTAATGGTCTACCCTAATTTGATTCATTAAAACTCGGTTTCATAAATAAACATAAAATCTGTTTAACACTGAAGACTGCGCGGGTAATGGAATTATGGTCACCTGCACATTTTTTGTTCAATAGTATGAAACGTGCAGGAAGTATGAATACGAAACCATATCCGGTCAGAATTGAAATGTTCAATTCGATACACGTGTTTTTACCCTTTCAACAAACTTTCGGATGCTCCATATTTCATCTATTGCAAGAAACTTTCTATCCATACCCGTACACCATATTCCTCTTTTGTAAGAAGTCACGGTCAGTCAATATTTCCCGCCCCCATCCAGGACGACTTATTTACAGAACAATCACATTTATTCCTATGTATCTTTAACCTAATATTCTCATCCTGAAAATACCTGAAATGTTCCTATTGGACGTAAACGAAAAAATACCCGAAATATTACCCACTGAACGGAAAACGCTAAACAATACATGAAATATTCCCCAATGGGCATAAAGCGCAAAAAATACTTAAAAATATTACCCACTAAACGTAAAGCGTTAAAGAATAAATGAAATATCCGCAACTGGACGAAAAACGCCGAAAATACATATATATTACCCACTGGACGCAAAGGGAACACCAAGGAATGAATGAACAGCTGATTTTATTGAAGATATCATTATAACATAATCACCTGTCTGAGTATTTACTTGACAGGAGTGGTACCACTAGTGGAAAAAAAAACAGTTCGCCAAATGGAGAATTTGAGTTCACCCTCGTACATGTAGTCGCGGGGTTATTTTTGTTCAAATTCTAGTTTTCTGTGTTTATTTTTTTAATTTGATCGTGGATGTTAAAAGTATCGAATAATGTTAACCCGATTTATACATATGAAGCCGCTTGCACACAATATGTTCCAAAAAAATGGCATTCGAAGAGTATAGGTTCGACCATATAGAATGTTGAAATATGAAATAAGTAGCATGAATGTCAATGACACAATTATAAGTACCAATTGACCAAAATATACAAACTACAACTATTCGCTTAACCCGTCCGGGGAATTTTAGATCACACCCAGTTTTGGTTGGGTTCGTGATGCTCTGTTCTTTATAGGTTGTGTTTTGTGTACTATTGTTTGTTTATGGATCTTTTTCTTTTCTAGCCATGGCGTTGTCTGTTTATTTTCGATTTATGAGTTTGAAAGTCCCTTTGGTATCTTTCGCCTCTCTTCTATAGACCATTCAAACCTATTTGAAATGTGATTTAATGGCTTTTGCCAGACTTTTAGACCATGTAGACTGAAATTGGAGTTCAAATGATGTTCTGCATAGACGTAAAACGATTAGAGTATTTGATAATATATATATATATAACAAAATGTTTCATATAAGGTTTGAGGTCATTTTTTAATATGAATTTCAAACCATCTGAACTATAATAGTGGTTAATGCCAAATTCATAAATAATTAATTTGCCATTGAAATAAATTAAATATTCACAAAAAGACCATGCAGCTTTTAAATGACGAGGTTATTAACAACCAAACGATGTTCAACAATGCAATTATACATATTTTACACATAAACACGTATCAGGTTAATAATAAAAAGAAATAATTACCGAACCAAAACATGCAAGAAAACATCCATGGATTTGTGTGCATTGTCTGATAAACTTCATCCTCGGGTTGGTCTCTAATTGCCAGAAAATAATCGTACTTTTCACTTCTTGTCAGCTGTTTACGTTGTAAATCTAGAAATACATATATAAAAGTTAATATATTTAAATCAGAAAAGTATATTATTTTGATTTGTAAATGCAGTTATTGCCCTTTGTGTGTTATTTAAAGCACGATTATATTATATATTTCATATGTGTCATAACGAGACGTACAAATCAATAAACACAGCACCTAAACTAGATATTTAAATGCATATTAATTGTATTATAAACAACCTACCGTTATAAGATATTTGGTCGATTTTCTTTTCTTTAATTTTATATTTGGATTTACATGAATTGATTCCCATTATCAACAAATGATATATATTTAATTAACAACAACATGTAAACAGATCGCTGCGCCACCTATACACCTTACAAGCAAGAGTTGAACAACCTTGCATACATAGCGGAATTCCAAACGTTGGAATGTCCTATCATTCGCAAGAACCAACTACTTGGAAACCAACATATGATTTTATGGTTTTTAATCATCTCTTTCCCCCCTTTTTCTTTTGTTACATTAAGTTGTCCCTCCCTAAACCAAATGAAGATTGTGCAATACTTTTCACAGACTATCTTCAGAGATATAATATGCTTGTAGGAGAGTCTCTCCTTAAACAATATAATTTTTAATTCATAAAGTATATCCAGTTTCAGGACGAGAATATATACATTGTATAATCAAGTCAAACCAGGATTAAAAATTTATAAATGGATAATATAATTATATGGACTGTCACTGAAATAGGAGGTATGTTGGAATTTGGACGATTTTTTGCTTAGCAGCAAATCATCTGCATGATGCACTTCAATGAGTGAGTTGTTACAAAAGTTTTTTTTCTTTGCATATGCTTCGAATTCGAAAGGGTCAGTAGTTCTTAATTTCTACAACTTTATCAAAAGCAAGCTTTGAAATTGGGGTTTGTCCTTTTAAAGCTTGGAAATCGTAAACATTGTACAAAATCCGTTAGCTTAAGTTCTTTACACAAGTGTATTTGGGGGTGGGGATCGTATTGCTCAGTTATTTAGTTTTTTCTATGTTGTGTTTTGTTAACTGTTACAGTTGTTTTTCTTTTCGGTCGTTTTACGTATATTTGCCATAGTTATTGTTATTAAGTTTTCGATTAATGTATTTGAATGTCATCTTAAGCTTTCGTCCCTCTTTTAATTCAATTAGAATATTGGTTCAAGAATCCAAACTGTATAAAACAAAACTATATGATTAAGAACGTAAAGTATGATGTTTGATTGTTTATCACCTTATATCCATTTGCAGATGTGAAATGAAGAATAATTATAACAAGAGTGCACACACTGAAATGTCTCGCCTTCTTTACTTATTAGGTTGATAGTTCTAAATATCAAGCTTTGTTACAACTGTCACATGAACTTAACATAAACTAAGAAAACTAAACATTGACCAATGAAACTTGAAAATGAGGTCAAGGTCAGATGAACCATGCCAGGCAGGCATGTACAGCTAACAATGTTTCCATACAACAAATGTAGTTGACCGATTGCTTATAGTTTAAAAAAGCAGACCAAAACACAAAAACTTAACACTCAGCAATGAACCCTGAAAATAAGGTCAAGCTCAAAATTAAACCTACACGACTGACGAATAGATCATAAAATATTTCCATACACCAAAAATAGTTGACCTATTGCATAAAGTATTAGAAGACCAAAACTCAAAAACTTAACTTTAACAACTGAACAATGAAAATGAGGTCAACGTCAGATGACACCTGCCAGCTAGATATTCCACCTTAGTACAATCATTCCATACACCAAATATAATAGACCTATTGCATACAGTAAAAGAAAAACAGACCAAAACACAAAAACTAAACTATAACCACTGAACCATGAAAATGAGGTCAAGGTCAGATGACACCTGCCAGTTGGACGTATACACCTTACAGTGCTTCCATACACCGAATATACTAGACCTATGCTTATAGTATCTGAGATATGGACTTGACCACCAAAACTTAACCTTGTTCACTGATCCATGAAATGAGGTCGAGGTCAAATGAAAACTGTCTGTCGGGCATGAGAAACTTGCAAGGTACGCACATACCAAATATAGTTATCCTATTACTTATAATAAGGGAGAATTTAACATTACAAAAAACCTTAACTTCTTTTTCAAGTAGTCATTGAACCATGAAAATGAGGTCAAGGACATTGGACATGTGACTGACGGAAACTTCGTAACATAAGGCATCCATATACAATAAAATTAACGGTACCAATTTTCTTGCACCAGATGCGCATTTCGACAATACATATCTCTTCAGTGATGCTCGTGGACAAAATATTTGAAATCCAAAGCTTATATAAAAGATGAAGAGCTATAATCCAAAAGGTCCAAAAAGTATAGCCAAATCCGTGAAAGGAATCAGAGCTTTGCATGAGGGAGATACATTTCTTAATTTATAATAATTTCTATCATTTCGTAACAGTAAATTTTAATAACACAAAAAATCCGTATTTTCATGCCAGTACCGAAGTACTGCATTACAAAGTATGAAATATCCAGGTCTTCCACCTTCTAAAATATAAAGCTTCTAAGAAGTTAGCAAAACACCGCCGCCGCCGCCGAATCACTATCCCTATGTCGAGCTTTCTGCGACAAAAGTCACAGGCTCGACAAAAATCAAGAAAACAATTTTATCATGATTCGAAACAAAACCTTCACCAACACCGATTTAAAATAATACAGTTTAAGAATTTAGTCGATATACATGCAGTTTATATTGGCCGGCAACTTTCTTGATTGAAAGTAGCAATGAAATCGAACTCCAATATAAACTGTTTGAAATTTCTGGTCAACAAAAATATGCATGTCATTGATTATTATGGTTCGATCTGCAAAAAAAATTATTAAAATTAAAAAGTAGGAATTTCGGAAAAATTTACAGCTGAAAAAAAATAGTGCTTCGATCCTGTTATCCGTTTAGAACGGTTCTGAATATATATTCTATTGACATTTATAAGATATGCCATAGTAATACTAAGAAAACAGCGTAAGACTTCATACCACATAGCCAATTAAAAAGTCCAAAAAAACAACTTAAGAACCAAAAGGAATAAGACTTAAAGAAAAAAGTCTACAAAGAAAACTACAGCTAGATCAACCCTCTCTTCTTATGTATCGGATTGGTTGTTTGTTGTTTTCTGATATTTGGTCGTTGCTGTGATCTGTTGAAATTGTCTAATATTTTTGATAATTGCGGTTATATTCTTCGAGCACTAGATACATTTTATCCTTCGACATAAATAAATAAATAATACATAAAACATTTGTACACTGTAGACATACATTACTTTTTCTGACCTGCAAAAAATGGCATATTTGAAAAGAAAACACTAAACATTAAACATTACCGTTAATACAACTTGAAAACCGAAAATTGAAATATCACTAAATGAAACATATAAAATGAAATATAAAACTAGAAAAATATGCAATACCATAAACCCTTTTAAAAGAGTGACCTCATTGAGATTTTCCAAAATAAAAAAACCCTGTTTAACTAGTGTAATCCGCCATGTTTCTTGTGTCATGTAAATGTCTGCTGAAAAGGTGATTTGGGGTGACAGCCATAAACAAACAAAATCTATCTACACCCCCACCCGACCCCCCCCCCCCCCCCCCCAAAAAAAAAAAATGTATCTGTATTTTCACATCATTGTTATTTCTTGAAATTAAGTTGAATTTATCTAAATACTTTTAGAGATAAAATGTTGCTGTATTATATTATGAAAGCAAACAGCAATGACCAATCAGTCAATTATAAAACATATTATTAATCATCAAATTGAAATATCAAGCAAGTTATTGTCAAAGTAAGTAAAATTGCAAGTCACCTATTTTGGGATCACATTTCACTGCACGTTTTAAATGTATCTAAATATAGTTACACTGTAAAGGGGTATTTGTACACACAGTTGTTCTAAATTTTGTATTCATTGTCAAATAAAATAATAAAATGGTTTAATGCGAAAGCTATAAACAAACGAAAAAAAAAGCATATTGAATAATCAATTATGTACTAAGGGAGCTACCATTTGATTTTTATGGGGGGGCTAGGATGAAATTTGAAAAAAAGGCAGGATGAGTACCTTGGCAAAAAAAAAGGCAGGATGACAATTGTTGTAAAAAATTCAGTATAAGCTAAGAAAAAAAAAGGCAGGACCGAATAGACTGAAAAATAAAAAGGCAGGACAGAGATTACAAATTAAAAAAAAGGCAGGACACAATTTTTCATCCTAGCCCCCCCCCCCCCCCCTAAAAATCAAATGGTAGCTCCCTAAGATAGAATACACAGCATGTTATTCAAATAAAATAAAATGGTTTTGCTTCTAAATATTTGCGCTGAGCACGATGGTAAACGGCAAAATATTTTTACCGTGGCATCATTTTTACTGAAGATTTTGAAACATATCAACACAACATTCTGTTATTCTTTTCTTTAATAAGATTGTCAACATATAAAGTATGGGTACATATTTGGAATGTGCTTTGTTTTGCTTTGTTTTGCTTCGTTTAATATGAAATCTTTTAGATTTAGAGATAATTCTGTTATTTATAGAACGTACATAAAAGCGACATATTTAGTACTGTATATTTAATGCTTTCATGGTTTGAAACAAATTATATATTTATATATTTTTAACTGTCACACGAAATGGATATACAGCTACATGGATATTACTATTGAATGCATATTATTTGGATTTTTTTTGTTGTTGAATGAAAATGATTACTTTTTTTTATATAATTTTACATTCAACTGATTTATGTATATATGAAGAATGAAAACGGTGATCTTTATTGCGTAAAAAGAAAAATAAGGTTTCAAAAGGTCATCATGGCAAAACACATTTAAGTAGAATGACAAGAAAAAGACAGACAAAACCTTACAAAAACAAAACAAAACTGTATACAAAACACAACATAAAAAACTAGATTAAAAAATACGAACCCCTCCAAAATAGGAGGGATAAAGAGCTACTGTGATATGGTAAAGTTACCAGTTCTGGTCTATAAGTGAATGTTTATCCATTGTTGACTACTAACTATCATTGTATATGTTAACATATTTTGTTAGATTACTAACACAACGCATATTCTTGTATTCAACTAAATATACATTTTCTATTCAAATAGAATAATGATAATAATGAAAACTTCTGGTATATCTTAATTCATATATCGTGCGACCAGCTGTCTTAAAGTTTATACTCAGTTTAAAAAAAAATGGTTTTAACAGGAAACAACAATTTGCCCAAAAAATGTCTCTCTTTAACAGTTTTTTAATGCTGTCATTGTTCTTATACATACACATATATATTGTTTTATTATTGCTTCATGCCATGGTTGTCATAAGACATTTTAGATTCACACAAATTTGACAGCGGCTGCGCGGAGATCTGTGCAGTGAGTATCGTTTGAAGGTAGGATTGTGTTGGATAATTGTTGATTGTATCCGATATGGTGGTGATGTTGGGTAGGTGGCGATGTTGGGTAAGGAGGCGGTGGTTGTTCTGGTGTCGAGTTTGGTAGTATATTGCATGTTTTGTGGATAGTTTGTTGAATCTTTGATATTGTAGTCAATTCCAGTCTTGTATGACGAGTCGTGTGCTGAATATGGCGGTGGTGCGTATGTTTCTGAAAAATTGAAATGATCATATTTTATTCTAAGGTATTAGAAGATATACATATTTTTTTTTTCAATTCGGAATAAACTTGAGAATTATTTTGGTTATTTAGAATTTATAATACAAATATTTGATACCAAGAACCATTGATTTGTTTAACCAATTTTTATCCATTTACTTTTGGTTTGAATAACCGTTACTATTAAGTATCAGGACACACTAATGAATATCATTTTCAGAAAAAAAAACAATATTAACTGTCTCTTCTTCTATAGTGAGTTTAATCAATATATTGCGCCAGTCCTTCGGTCGGAGGAATTCACTTAATATCTTTGCCACTAAACATTTCTATACAATGTTGAGCATCATTTATGAGAAATTTCTCTTTAATTGATTCTGATTTAAACCTTTTACTTTTATACATCTTATAATTCAATACCAAAAAATCATTTTTTTTTTAACTTACGTGGCACATTTGAAGACCAAGTGGTCATTTGCCCAGTATTTCTTGGTCGTTGATTTGTTTTGCAGCACACCGCTCTAATGACGCAGAAAACTACAATTAACCCAACTATGCAAACGATTCCGCCGATCACAGCTCCAACTATAGTTCCAGTCGACGTCCTGTAAAAAATTGATAATCAGAAAAATGATTTTGAAAAATATTCTTGCTTCATACCATGGTACTATGATGACAGTATCTGCAAGGTTACTAACTTGCCATCCGCCAAAAAATAAAACTCTTGGAAAATAATTTGTTAAAAAAAGGCTTTTGAAAGCATTGATACAAACAGATCTTAAAGTTTAATTTGTTCTTTTATTCTGGGCATTGTACAAGATCGTATTTTCTTGTACAATTTATGACTTGCTACATATTCTCTGAATTGCAGCCGCCAATCTTAGAATGCAGGAAGGACTGATGTATCATCATCAGATTATTATTTTCAATCAGTAACTCCGATCATTCTTTAATTCTTTTTTGCCAATTAATTTGGTTATTCATTGGTGATTTTCCTGAACCGATTTTAATTGTTTGTACTTTTGTGTTTGTCTATTATTGAAGATTGTTTGATTGTTGGTTTTTTTTAATGTTGTTTGACATGTGTCTTTGTGTTACCAGTAGATTGGCGTTAACCCACATGTATGTTTACCCTTATAACAGACAAAACCTTCCAGAAGGGATTTGCAACCTTAGTTTTAGCCTAACTACATGCAATTTATAATATACTATCTTTTTTTTATGATATCAGTACTGAAGAATGGTTCATAACAATTATGTTGTGTTACGTAGTTATTTTTTTAATTTATTGAAATAGCATTAAATTTCATGTACATGTATATATGTTACAGTGAATTTGTATAATCAGTGATTATGTAGAATCCCTGAAATTTTCAGGGATTATGTATAATCACTAGAAAAAACGTCAGGGATTCTACATAATAACTGAAATGAAGAAATAGTTTTATTTATAAAAAAAAATGAATAAAATTGAAATTATTTATTCTATAAAATCACATAAAAACATCATTGACGTTACGCACGGTATTGGTGCCACTCAGCGTTACACGACGTTCCTAATAAAACGACGATTTTGACGTTGTTCCACGGAAAGTTTCAAACATTGACCTTATATTCTACTCATGTGAAAATGCCGCTTAAAGTAAAGAGATGTTCGAAGTTGCTTCTTTATATGGTTTTATTTTTTCAAGCCGGTGCAAATGCAAAATTCCATTGAATTAAAACAAAATTTTAGATACATGAACAATTTTTAATTTTTGCGAAGAAATGTCTTCAACAATAGCACAAAATGACAATTTGATGTCTTGTAAAATGATTTAAATATATAAAGATGATGAGGTATGATTGCCAATGAGACAACTCTCCACAAGAGATCAAAATGACACAGAAATTAACAACTATAGGTCACTGTACGGCCTTCAACAATCAGTTTCTTCTATTTCTTAAATTAAGCAATGCTCTCTCTGCCAGAAGACGTCTCCTATCTTTGCTAGTAAAATTGTAAATATTTCGTTTCTTGTTTCTGTCTCTTTTCCCCAATTACACGTTTATATATGTTTGTTGTAATTTGGTAATTTCGCTCCCTCAATTAATATTCAAATGCTTCTTGATTTGTCTTTGATTATGTGAAAGATGTAGGTAGTATATCGCAAGCTATTTTTCTTTTCATAATCTTATTTTATCAACACTTTAATCCTGGGACTATTATACTGTATACTAACGTTAATATAAAAGTCCAAGAACTTGGTTTTATTTAATTTTTCTTAAACAGTGATTTATAATTACATTATAATTCATATTATTTATTTTAACGTATAAGTAAGTCCACAATCTTAACATCAATCCCGATTTTATGGAAAATGTTAACTATATCACTATTTAAAAAATCTCTAACAAAAAAACTTTATAAGATGTGCATCATGTTTGAAAAAGAAATACGCGCTCTTATGCTGCCGTTGCCACTGTTTTGTAGTCAAGCGAAATCCTTTTTCAGACTTTTTTTTAAGCAATTGTCATTATGTTTTTCAGGTTTCCCTTTCCTTTTTTAACATGTGGAATTGCTATGAGAATATTACACCAAATGCAAGCTTCCTCTAAAATTTGTTTCTATGTGTCAATCCTAAGTTCTGCCCGTTTTTCCTACATTTAGATGCCTAAGTTCTCACAGTTTAAATGTCTTGTTCATTCTAACAAACAAAAACCACACAAAACAGATGTTCCATAATCTTCTTCACCATTTGCTTTACATGTATCACAAATAACATGCTTTGTGGATTTAAAAATAGAGCATAAATAAGGCCGTTAGTTTTCTTGTTTGAATTGTTTTACATTGTCATTTCGGGGCCTTTTATAGCTGACTATGCGATATGGGCTTTGCTCATTGTTGAAGGCTGTACAGTGACCTATAGATGTTAATTTCTGTGTCATTTTGGTCTCTTGTTGACAGTTGTCTCATTGGCAATAACACCACATCTTCTTTTCTACCTGAATATTCATTTGACGCTGGCTTTTAATAAACAAACAATACATGTAAAAGCTATTGCTATAAAGGGAATGTTGATATTATTAATTTTGAAGTCTTCAACTTTATCTCGAAACCCTGTGTTGGTTATATCTTTTAGATCATCCTCTGTGTTTAAAAGCAAAATTATTTCATCTGGCAAGGAATTAATGAAAGAAAAAAATATAATTTGTCTACATTATTATTTTTATCAAACAAAGGATCATTAAATTATTCATAATCCCTGAAATCATATTAGGGAATTTGTAGAATAATTATTAAAATGTTCAGTGATTATGTAAAATCACTGGTCATTTTCAGGGATTATATATAATCACTAATGATTTTAGTGATTCTACATATTCCCTGAAAAATCAGGGATTCTACATAATCCCTGATTATACAAATTCACTGTAACATATATACATGTAACTTTAAATGTACTTTCTGGGTCAATGTCATAATTTTCTTTAAGCTTTAAAACTTCACATTGATTACATGAGTAAATATAATCGGAAACTTGAGTTTGTTTATCATGGAAATGTAAATAATTTAAGTTCAAATGCGACACTTGAAAGGAACCATCTTTTAAGTTTGGAAAGTTGGAAGTTAATGATTTATAAGTCATATTTCAGATGGTGATTAGACATACTAAGTCGAGAGAAGTAATTTAACTAAAATCTCATAACTATGCCATATTAAAAAGAAACCATAGACTATAATAATATATCAAAATTCATATTTTAAACTTTGACATTAAACATCTATAGTTGGGGCCCAATTTGTTCGCCTTTCATCCAAATTCTAGAGCTTCCATATTCAATTTAATATTATGATGAGATAGTCCTTAATAAACATGACGTGTATTTTTGAAATATTTCTCACTGAACATTACCAAAAACTACAATTTTAAAAGATAATGAACAGGTCTGTCACAAAAGTCAACGATTAATGATTATGATTCAAGATAAAATATTTGAATACGATTTTTCTATGAAAAATCACCCAACAAGTTTTAAAAGCGCTGAAAATCATTTTTTTTAATGAGGATTTATCTGCTCTATCTCCATTAATGTACTTTACTGACTTTTTCTTCAAATCACTGATTTTTGTTTTGCAAGTTTTTGTTGTTAATACAAGGGGGTTGCATGAAAAAAATAATGTCTCCTGTTGAGACATACATGTACATAACATTTAGAAAGATTCTCCCCCTCTAATTATCGTTTTAACCAATTGAAAAGCTGACATTTCAATATGATGTAAAAGCAAATAATATAATAATAATAATTACAATTACCCGCTGCCATAGGAACTGTAGTAGTATCCCCCTCTATAATGATAACCACTCCGAAATCTTCCTCTGAATCGTCCACAGCATGATGACACTAAACAACGAAGAAATAAACTTATTACGGAAAATGGTTTTGGCTCAACAAATAAATACTAAATGGTGTTTCATTTAGCTAAAACATCCTGTCATTTGATTTTTTGTTTGAAGAGTATGTCCAAAATCTTTCTAAACACTTTTATTAAAGAGTAGTTGATTGTCGAAACACGCATCTGGTGCAGCAACATTGGTACCGTTTATGTTATAATCATTTACACAGTATTGTATATTTAATCCTTAGGAACTTATGTGAAATTGAGAATGGAAATAGGGAATGTGTCAAAGAGACAACAACCCGACCAAAGACTATACAACAGCTGTAGCAACCGATGGGTCTTCAACACAACCAGAAAACCCGAACCCGGGGGTGAATACTTTATGCGGACCATCACAATGCTTATTATAACGACCACACCGTGTCAGATCCAGATCCAGGGGAGGGTTCCAGTTTTTTTTGGAACGATCAATGCATTTGAATGGGGACATATAGTTGGAACCCCTCCCTTCTTTCTCCTGGGTTGGGATCCCCTTTTTTTAAATGGCTCGAGCTTGATGTGCTCCTTACAACTGATATTGCAGTTCTATATATAACTACTCGTGTGTAAGAGTTTCATAATAAGACGTGTTGTATAGTTATAATAAACATATAATTATGCACAACCTTTTTTTTTAACCCAAAGAATTTGTTCAGTAACAACGTGCAATGTCTGAGATTGACTGCCGAGAGCCACATCAAATGTGTTTGAAGACGTCGTTTCATTGCGGATGTATAGAAAAATAATTGGATAAAAGTCAGTTAGACAAGAAAAAGTAACAAGACGAGCTAGCGGTTATAAATAAATATGGTATTTATTAAATGTAGAAAAAGCCTCAGTCTGTTTTACTTTTAGTTTTAATGACAAATTAACAAGCGCGACTTTATGGTATCTTTAATTTTGTATTTGTTTTGTATAATATAATAGACAACTCCGTTGAGGTTAAAGTTATTATACTTTCAAATGGGCTTGAATAACTAAGCTGTGGTTAATACTTTAATCTCGCCACATGTTTGTGTGTCTATCAAAAGACATGTACCTCATTACTAGTTTATTTCGTATTACCTTTGTTAAATGTATTCCTTCTTTTCTAGACTTGGGATATTTAAGAACTTTACATATTAAAAAAGAAGTGTTTATAGACAACTTATATTATAATGGTCGATGACCGTATGTTAACCCCTAGATATATTTTCTAGTTGGTATTGATATATGACTTTTCATAGACTTAGATAAATAAATGCCAAAAACAGTTGAACTGCAATTAGGGAGCTTCCATTTGATTTTTATGTGGGAAGCTAGGATAAAAATAAAGTCCGGCATTTTTTTTCAGTTTTAATCTCTTTCCTGCCTTTTATATTTTTCACTTTATTCGGTCCTGACTTTTTTATTAGTTTATCCTGACTTTTTCCCCATAAAGTGTCATTCTGCCTTTTTGTTTTGCCAAGTTGCGCATCCTGCCTTTTATTTTTACTCAAAAGCTCCCCGAGATGAAGAAAAAAAGCACGTAGAAATCTACTTGAAGTATATCTTATTTCGTTATTTTTTATAAAGAAAAGAGAAGTATAATGATTCTTTAAATTCTTACCTGCAATAGCGAATAGAACACAGAAAATTAACAATTTCTTGTCCTTTTCCATTTTGAAAATATTTACAACCTGTTTGATATATTATATTTGTTGACTTATATGTGTCATATTTAACGAAAGTCATGCATGATACTTTATTTCTACAGTGTGAGGTTAAAACTTTAAACGCAATAAAATATTTTTTTATAGAGTTTAAATGCACCCGATATCCGAGACACGCGGAAGAAGGACATTATATAGAACTGTTACGAAACTGTAGAAATTTACGCCATGGGATGGTTACGTTGGGGCTATATAGTTACGTTATTATTAACATTTTCGTTTTGAGCCGTTCGATCGTCTGCTTCAATGAATAAAAATAAATCCATGTTGGTACATGTAGGAAGCGGGTCGTGAAATTCTCGGTCTCTAACCTCTGAAATGTTTTAAATATATCATATTCTACATTTTTTTGTAATTATGCAAAAAGAATTAAAACGCTAAAGAATATAAATGTGTGATTATGTTTTAAGGTGTTCGTGGTCGGTTTCTGCCGGTTTAAAAAAAAAACGCCCTAAAAATACATGAAATATTTTCCACTGGACATTATACAAACATCCAAATCCTTCTATCTGGTTAGATTCAACTTACAAAAAAATAGGTCACCTTCATAGCAAAAAACTAATACACATGCAATTATAGATAAAGAAAAGATACACATTCAATTCCGGCAGCCAAAAGTGCGTTTAATATAATAAACCTTTGATTTTAATTTCAGTGCACACATAAGTGTAAACGATCATCAATAACACTCTTTTTAAGGGGGTAGACCTTGGTTCAGGGAGATAACTCTTTAAATCAGTTAATCGTTTGTAAAATTCAAGTTCATAAAATTGAGAATGGAAATGGGGAATGTGTCAAAGAGACAACAACCCGACCAAATAAAAAACAACAGCAGAGGGTCACCAACAGGTCTTCAATGTAGCGAGAAATTCCCGCACCCGGAGGCGTCCTTCAGCTGGCCCCTAAACAAATATATACTAGTCCAGTGATAATGAACGCCATACTAATTTCCAAATTGTACACAAGAAACTAAAACTGAAATAATACAAGACTAACAAAGGCCAGAGGCTCCTGACTTGGGACAGGCGCAAAAATGCGGCGGGGTTAAACATGTTTGTGAGATCTCAACCCTCCCCCTATACCTCTAACCAATGTAGTAAAGTAAACGCATAACAATACGCACATTAAAATTCAGTTCAAGAGAAATCCGAGTCTGATGTCAGAAGATGTAACCAAAGAAAATAAACAAAATGACAATAATACATAAATAACAACAGACTACTAGCAGTTAACTGACATGCCAGCTCCAGACTTCAATTAAACTGACTGAAAGATTATGATTTCATCATATGAACATCAGGCACAATCCTTCCCGTTAGGGGTTTAGTATCATACCATCATAACATATATGAGAAGAACATAACCCGTGTCATGCCAACAACTGTTTTTAGAATAAATGTGGTTAGTTCCGATGCAAAGACCTTATCAGTGACTCAATATTAACGCCAAAATATGCAATCTTTAATGACTTGACAACAGTATCGTAATTATATCCCTTCTTAATAAGTCTATTCAAAGGTTTTGTAAGTTTCTGAGGTGAATACTGACACCTTTGTGCTTTATAAAGAATATTACCATTAAAAATTGGATGTGAAATACCTGAACGTATTAGAAGTCTGCATGTTGAGCTATATTTTCAAGTTCAAGCTACAAGTTCATCAATGTTTTTTAAGCATTTACCTGAAACAGATTAAAAATAATCTATGTAACCTAGAAGCTTAGAATATGTTTTTGAAAACGGTTGACACAAACGTACTGATGATTTTAAGAGTTATTTCCCTTAACCTAGGTCTACCTCCTTAAAGAATAAAAAAAAGAAATTGAGAGGAAAATATATCGAACGTTTATGAGTAATAAAACAAAAAGGACCTTGTACACAAAACTTTAAAAACCACCCAAACAATGACTGCATTGTAACCTTAGTTTGAACTGTGAATTGCCATAAGAATGTTTTCTCACTGAACATTTACCGAAAGAATGGTACAATGTATCATCACACAAAGGTATGATGTTTAAGCTTGTTAACACAACATGTGTGCGTTGCTGAAATTCCCATCTTTGGATATGTTGATCAATAGTAATAGACGTCACAACCTTATTTTATTCGTTATATGACATAGCGTACCTTGGGATATTTAACGGTCCAGCAGCAATTTTTAAGAACAAAACTCCAAATTATTACCTTATTATAGCTATGTTGCATGTTACATTTTTCTACATATAAACTACTACAGTACACATTTAATGAAAAGAGGAAACCAAAGGAATTATTTACTTGTAGCTGTAGATGTTATTAAAAAGGAAACAATTCGTGGTGACGATAAAAGAAAAACACCAAGCAGTGATATTTTAATAGAGTATTTGGCAACCCGTACCATAATTCAGGATGTGATCGCTTATTATCCAGGATGTAAACACAAAATTTATGCAACTGCGTGATAAAGTTTATAGAGGATTGAAATCGTATTCAAATTCTGTTTTCTTTTATTTATCTCCTTTATTTTCCATGTGAAATCAGTCAACCAGAACATATGTAAATTTTTATCGAGAATCTGCTTGTATCATTATCAGACGGTAACATACGTTTTCTGTTTCTTTTATCGTCTGAAAGAATGTTTAATTTTGTAAAATTATTATGAAACAATTAGTCTCGATCTTTTTTCTCATCATTCAAACTTTGCAAAAAAGCTGACATGCAAATAGCAAACGATTTTTTCCCTCTCAATGATGAACGTCATATACATACACACAATAACATGTAGATTGAGAGTTGTCTCGTTGGCACTCATACCACATCTTCCTATATAATATCTATATAGAGCCAGCAAAATGTTACCGTGTATCTATAAAGAGAGGTAACTCTATTTTATTTTTAATAATTGGTGAAACAAAATTCACAATCATATTTTTATTAATCGTTTATGATTTATTGATTGTTGGTTGCTTAACGTTCAGTGGCAATATTTCATGAATTAATCGTCTATGTGGGTCGATAAAGATATCGACCAAAGCCTTCAACAGTATGCAAAATCACATTCTAGTTGATCATACAAATGTACAGTTACCTCTAGAGACAGCACCAAACACACATATCGAGACAATTCAGTACAAATCAGTGAAGGGCAATAAAACTTTGGATTACAAATGTACATGTGTGTTCAATTAAATTGATTTTATTTTATGTGTTTCAACGTCACGTTTAATTGTGCTTTCTCTTATGGTTGAGGCCTGCTATCTAACTCTAAGGTGAATAGATATTTTCGTATCACACCGTACGGAGTGTGATATGAAAAAGTGATATCAAAATTACGTTAATTTGATTGGCTTATCTCGTAAATTTCCAATATTTTCATTGGCCGTTGATCAGGTCATTATTCACTGGAAAAGGTCATGCCGGGACTACTTTTTTTCTTAACAACTGATTGTTTACTCCCGGTTTTCGCGATTTTCGTCTGCTTTATCGTCTGCATTATCTAATATAAATCTTATCATGGACGAAGAAATAAAGAAAGGAACCCGTGTACGGTTATGTAACGGAGCAAAGGGCATTATAACTGGCACAACTTCCAATTTCAATTTCCCTCTGTATGATATTCAGCTTCGATCAGGCAAAACAGTAACAGAAGCAAGATATCGCTTTGAAATAATTGAAAGTCAATCCCAGACTCCATTCACCAATTTCTATTCACAGCAAACAACTGTAAATTCGTTGTTAAATAGACCTGTTCTACAACAACCTAGAAATTCACAATTGGAATCAGATTTCCTTCTTGCTCAAATACTACAAAATGAAATTGAAAATGAAGGGCCTGAAATTGAAAATGTAGAGCCTGAAATTGAAAATGAAGCACCTGAAATTGAAACAGTTCAAACCACAAACATATCAAAACAGAATGAAAAATCTAAAAACTCAACAAGATTTGCTAAAGCAAAGGTAGATGATGATGATATTGAAATTTTTTTGTCAGGAACAAACAAATCAAAACACTAACAGAAAAACAGTTTCTGACATGAAAATTTTAAATGAGTTTATGAATTCTGCATTAGATGACACACGAGACATCTGTGTTATCAAACCCAGAGAATTGAATAGCATAATATGCAAATTTCTAATAAATGTACGCACAAAAAGTGGTACAGAGTATGAGCCAACATCAGTCAAGGGTATGAGAAGTAGTTTCGACCGTTATTTAAGAGCAAATAACTATGAAACATCCATAAAAAAGGGTGATATTTTTTACCAAGCTCGAAGGGTCCTGACAGCTAAAACCATGGATTTAAAAAAAATGGGAAAAAGCAACAAACCTAACAAGGCCCAAGCAGTTACAGATGAGGAAGTGGACAGACTGTTCAATACTGGACAAATGGGAATGGAACATCCAGATGCATTATTAAGAATGATGTGGTTCCAAAAAACATTGCATTTCGGCATGCGCACAGTGACCGAATTTGTGAATATGAAATGGGGGGGATATCAAATTATGTACCAGCAAGTCAGGAACACAGTTTTTGCAATATTCAGAAAGGGCAACAAAAACAAGAACAGGGGCCAACCCTGGAAATGTAAGAGACATTCCACCCAGATCTTGGAAAAACCTAGAAGACCCCAGCAGGTGCCATGTGCTTGCATACATTAAATATAAAGAACTGAGGCCTACAAAATATAGTACAGAGTCTGATCCTTTTTATGTATCGTCTGTTTCGGTACCAAATCCAGCAAATGGTTTAAACCCCAACCAGTGGGTATTAATAAAATCAGTAGCTTTATGAAGCTTATGATAACAAATGCAGGTACATACATTTAGCTATAAATATTACCAGATTTCTTATTAAGAAAAAGTTGAATATCCCTTATAATCATATTTTTAAAGTCATTTAATAACTTAGCAACTGACAGATGACGCCCGTAGCAACAACTTTCGCCACGAAAATAATCATAAAAACATTTGATTTTTTACCATACGTTTTACAGCTTGTGATAATTCAATATCGTTTGAATTAAACTGAGTCATCTCATTTCTAAATATATAAAATCAGCCTTGAGCGAATAAAATAAAACCATATTAGTTCAAAAAGTATACAGATCAGTACGCGTTCCAAAGAAAACGGCCGTAGCATTTTCCCGTTTCGTGCCGAATACAAATAATTTTCATATTTCAAGACACTATACGTATATTGTTTTTAAACTGAAATCGAAAAAAAATAAAAAAAAAATAATAAAAATATGAAACAAATATTGTTAAAAAAAAGTGTTTAGAATTTCCCTCTTGGGGTACCATTTTGGGGTATTTCCCTTTGAGCGTAGTCCAGGCGGTCTAAATTGACATTTTAAGGAAAAAGACAGGGAAAATGAACTAATTAATAACATTTGATAAATCATGGTATACAAATTACCAATAACAAGTTTAAATTCATAAAAGTTTGACCATTGTTACTACACATTGTCATGGTTGTGACGTGACGTTGTAAGTAGGCGGGGCTTATAGGTGAGTTGAGGTCATTGACATATAAAGCTAACGTTTATACGTATAGCTTTATCTGTATAGTAAAATAGCTGATTGCAGTATAAATTACTATTGAATGCATATAATTTGGATTTTTTTTGTTGTTGAATGAAAATGATTACTTTTTTTTTATATAATTTTACATTCAACAGATTTATGTATATATGAAGAATAAAAACGGTGATCTTTATTGCGTAAAAAGAGAAATAAGGTTTCAAAAGGTCATCATGGCACAACACATTCAAGTAGAATGACAAGAAGAAGACAGACAAAACCTTACAAAAACAAAACAAAACTGTCTACAAAACACAACATAAAAAAACTAGATTAAAAAATTCAAACCCCTCCAAAATAGGAGGGATAAAGAGCTACAACTGTGATATGGAAAAGTTACCAGTTCTGGTCTATAAGTGAATGTTTATCCATTGTTGACTACTAACTATCATTGTATATGTTAACATATTTTGTTAGAGTACTAACACAACACACATTCTTGTATTCAACTAAATATACATTTTCTATTCAAATAGAATAATGATAATAATGAAAACTTCTGGTATATCTTAATCCATATATCGTGCGACCAGCTCTCTTAAAGTTAAAGAAAAGGTTTTAGTAGGAAACAACAATTTGCCCAAAAAATGTCTCTCTTTAACAGTTTTTTAATGCTGTCATTGTTCTTATACATAAACATGTATATTGTTTTATTATTGTTTCGTGCCATGGTTGTCATAAGACATTTTAGATTCATACAAATTTGACAGCGGCTGCGCGGGAAGATCCTGTGCGAGTGCAGTATCGTTTAAATGATAGGATTGTGTTGGATAACTGTTGATTGTATCCGGATATGGTGGTGATGTTGGGTAAGGTGGCGATGTTGGGTAAGGAGGCGGTGGTTGTTCTGGTGTCGAGTTGGTAGTATATTGCATGTTTTGTGGATAGTTTGTTGAATCTTTGGTATTGTAGTCAATTCCAGTCTTGTATGACGAGTCGTGTGCTGAATATGGTGATGGTGCGTATGTTTCTGAAAAATGGAAATGATCATAATTTATTTCAGGTATTAGTAGAATACATAATTTTTTTTCAATTTGGAACTATCATTTGAAAGTTGTTTTCGTTGTTTTGAATTTACAATAAAAATATTTAATTATATCAAGAACAATTAATTTCTAACCAATATTAACCCACTAACTTAAATAACTATCAAATATCTGGACAAAGCAATGAAAATAATTTTAAAGAGAAATTATATTAATTGCCTCTTCTTCTACAGTAATTGCATTTCGGTAAATCAATATGAACAACCTAATTATTGCGCAAGTCTTTTGGTTGGTGCATTCACCTGGTATTTTTGTCGCTAAAATATTTCGGTACAATTTTATACTTTTTACTTGAATTCGTTTTAAGCATCATTTATGACAATTTTCTTTTTTAGTTGATTCTGATTGAAACCTTTTTCTTTTATACATCTTGTAATCCAATACCAAAAATCATTTTTTTTACTTACGTGGCACATTTGAAGACCAAGTGATCACTTGTCCAGTATTTTTTGCTCGTGGATTTGTTTTGCAGCACACCGCTCTAATGACGTAGATAGCAACAAGCAACCCCACTATGCCAACGATACCGCCGATCACAGCTCCAACTATAGTTCCAGTCGACGTCCTAAAAATTGATAATCAGAAAAACGATTTTGAAAAATATTCCTGCTTCATACCATGGTAAAATGACAATATCTGCAAGGTTACCAACTCTTGGAAAAATAAAATGTAAAAAAAGGCTTTTGAAAGCATTAATAAAAACATATCTTAAGTTTATTTTTTTTTTAATCTGGGCATTGTACAAGATCGTATTTTCTTGTACAATATATGACTTGCGACATATATTCTCTGAATTGCAAGGACTGATGTATCATCAGCTGATTATTTGCAATCAGTATCATTCTTTAATTCTTTTTTGCTAATTAATTTTGTTATTCATTGATGATTTTCCTGGACAGATTTTAATTGTTTGTTCTTTTGTGATTGTTTATTATTGAAGATTGTTTGATTGTTGGTTTTTTTTTAATGTTGTTTGACATGTGTCTTTGTGTTTCCAGTTGATTGACGTAAACCCACATGTATGTTTACCTATATAACATTAATTAATTAAACTTAGTTTAAGCCTAACTCCATACAATGTTTAAAATATTTTTTTGTTATATCTGTACCGAAGAAGGGTGCATAACAATGTTTTCTTAGTACGTAGATTATTTGTTTTTATTGAAATAGCATTAAATTTCATGTATATATAACTTTAAATGTACTTTGTGGGTCAATGTCATAATTTTCTTTAAGCTTTAAAAACTTCACAGTGATTACATGCGTAAATACAATCGGAAACTTGAGTTTGTTTATCATGGAAATTTAAATAATTTAAGTTCAAATGCGACACTTGAAAGAAACCTTCTTTTAAGTTTTGGAAGTCTATGATTTATATAAATACGTCATATTTCAGATATGTCCGTTTGTTGATAAGACATATCTAGAGTGCATTTCTTTCTAACCAAACTTTTGTAACCGTTGTGTGGTGTTTGTTGTTGTTTTCTAAACGCTACAAATGTAGAAACAAATACATGATCGTTTAATCAGTGTTTACTGACCCTGTTTGAACTTTCAATAATACATGCACATGTTGTTGGTAAACAGACTTTTTATAAACGTCAAAACAAATACATCGTTTAATCAGGGTGAAGTTAGAAAAATGTAGCGTTTGTTCTAAAAAACGATGAACGACAACCCATAAAACAGCTCAAAAAAGGTCATGCACCAAAATTTAAACAGATTCTAGATTTTTTTATTTCGATTTGAGACCCATATGATATCAATGCTTTTCGGCTACATTTGTAAGTACTTTCTAATGGATATATTATACACTATAATGTCTCAATTTATGCTGATATTTCAAATTTTGACACAGTAGGGAGTCCCATTTGTTAGCCCTTCATCCTAGTCAACCATGACCAATTTTGTAGAGCTTAAATATTTTTTCAAACACTAACTCATAACGATCTCGTCATACATATGAATAAAAAATATTTTCCACTGAACATTACCAATACATTACTCTTAAAAGATTAGTTTACAAAATACAACAATATATGGTTCTGTTGGGATATTGGCAATCATACCACATCTATGTGATTTTTGATAGATATAAAAGTAAGAAAACGCGTTATGTTCGTTATTCATAAAAAAAATGTTTAAATACAATTTTTTTTTATTAATAACACCCAACAAGTGTAGCGTTTACGATTATAAGTTTTGCAAGTCAAACTCTTCCCTGTCTCCATTAATTTATTATACTGAATGATCTGTTATTATTCTTCTTTTTTTCCAAATCATTCATTTTTGTTTTGCAAGTTTTTGCAGGTTAATACAAAGGGGTACCATTAAAAGACATGCTGAGACATATTTAAGTTTAGAAATTTATATACTCTAGCTCGTTTTATTAACCCATTGAAAAGCTGTCATTACAACATGAAGTTAAAACAAATAATATGGTATTAAAAATTACCCGCTGCCATAGGAACTATAGTAGTATCCCCCTCTATAATAACCACTCCGAAATCTTCCTCTGAATCGTCCACAGCATGATGAAACTAAGAAAATGAAGAAATAAACTTATTACGGAAAAAATGTTTTGGTTCAACAGTTTACTAATAAATACCAAGTGATGTTTTTAAAGCTTAACACCCTAACATTTGATTTTTTGTTTGAAAAGTATGTCCATAATCTTTATAAAGACTTTTATTGAAGAGATATTGATTGTCGAAATACGCATCTGGTGCAGCGACATTGGTACCGTTTATGTTATCATTATTTTCACAGTTATTGCATATTTAATCTTTAGGCACTTATGTAAAATTGAGAAGGGAAATCGGGAATGTGTCAACAACCTGACCAAAGAGCAGAAAACAGCCGAAGGCCACCGATGGGTCTTGAACACCGCGAGAAAATCCTTGCTGATCATCAAAAAGCTTATTATAACGACCACCCGATGTTGCAAACCTGTGTATAAATTCGTATAGTTTTACAACAAAACGTGTTGTATAGTTATATAAACATATGATTTTGCATAACTTTTCCTTTTTGATCCCAAAGAATAGGTTCAGAACCAGTAACAACGTGCAATGTCTTAGGTGGAATGACGAGAGCCACATCAAATGAGTTTCAAGACGTTGTTTCATTCCGGATGTATAGAAATATAATAAGATAAAAGTTAGTAAGACAAGAAAAAAGTAACAAGACGAGCTAGTGGTTCATAAACATCTGGTCTTCAATGCGTGTGGTAGCTTAAAACCTCTGTTTTACTTGACAATTGCGACTTTCTGATATCTTTTATTTTTTCATATTTGTTTTGTATAATATAGGCTACTACGTTGAGGTTAAAGTTATATCGATATACTTTCAAATGGGCTTGGATAACTAAGCTGTGATTAATAGTTTAATCTCTCCACATGTTTTTTGTCTGTCCAACGACAATGTCCTCATTATTAGTTTTATTTCATATAAGAAACTAGGTTTTGATTGTCTTTGTTAAATCTATTCCCTTCTTTTCTAGACTTGGGATATTTAAGAGCTTAACATATTTAAAAAAATGTTTATGGACAACTTATATTATCATGGTTGATGACCTATGTTAACCCCGAGATATCTTTTCTAGTTGGTGCTGGTACAACCTTTTATATACTTCAATAAATAAAGGTCCAAAAAAATTGAACTGCAATTAGGGAGCTACCATTTGATTTTTATGGGGGGAAGCTAGGATAAAAGAATGTGTCCTGCATTATTTTTTACAGTTTTGATCTCTGTCCTGCCTTTTTATTTTTCACTTTATTCGGTCCTTGTTTTTTTTTTATTAGACTATTTTCCCATTAATTGTCATTCTGTCTTTTTTTTTTTTTTGCCAAGTTCCTCATCCGGACTTTTATTTTTTTTTACTCAAAAGCTCCCTTTGATGAAGAAAAAGTAGCATGTAGAAAACTATTTGTAGTTCATCTTATTTCATTATTGTTTATAAAGAAAAAAAATTCTTACCTGCAATAGCGAACAGAACACAGAAAATTAACAATTTCTTGTCCTTCTCCATTTTGAAAATGTTTACCACCTTTGTGATATATTATATTTGTTGAATTATATGCGTCATATTTAACGAAAGTCATGCATGAGTGTGAGGTTAACACTTTAAACGCAATAAAAAATTTTTTTTATAAAGTTTAAATGCACCCGAAATCCAAGACACCCGGAAGAAGGACATTATATAGAACTGTCAGGAAGTGTGGAAATTTACACATCATCCGGATAGTTATTACGCCATGGGATGGTAATGTTGGGGCTACGTTATCATTAACATTTTCATTTGGCAACGTTCGTCTGCTTCAAATGAATAAAAATAAATCGATGTTGGTACATGTAGGAGGCGGATCGTGAAATTCTCGGTCTCTAACCTAGGAAAATATTTTAAATGTATCATATTCTAATTATACAAAAAGAATTCCAAACTTAAAGAATATATATGTGTAATTAGGTTTTAAGTTGTACGTGGTCGCTTTCTCCATTAAAAAGAACACCATGAAAATACCTGAAATATTTTCCACTGGACATTATACAAACATCCAAATCATTCTATTTGATTAAATTTAACTTAGAAAAAAATGGATCACCTTCATCGCAAAAAAATAATACACATGCAATTATTTATATATATAAAGAAAAGGTACACATTCAATTGGGGATGCAAAAAGAATCTGTGTGCGTGTGCCGTGCCGACTAATATAACAAACTTTTTATTTTAATTTCAGTGCGCACATTAGTGATCATGGTCATTGATTACCACTCTTTATAAAGAATCATAAAAAAAAAATGAAAGGAAAATATATCGAACGATTATGAGTAATAAAACAAAGGGGCCTTGTACACAAAACAAAAAAAAAAAACAAAAAAAAACACAAAATACTTGTTGCATTGTAACCTTAGTTTTAACTGTGAATTACCATAAGAAAATTTCTATACTGAACATTTACCGCTTAAATGGTACAATGTATCATCACAAAAAGGTGTGATGTTGGATTACACAACACGTGTTGCTGAAAGTACCATCTTCATGATCAGGTATGCTCAAGATCAATAGTAGTAGACGCCACAACCTTAGTATATTAAGACAATAGTTACCCAAGGAATTTAACGGTCCAGCAGCAATTTATAAGAACTAAACTCGAAATTTTTAACTAAAGGGAACTTCCAATTTTGTCACATAATTCATGGAGCTGTGTTGCCTGTTACACATACATTTTTATTAAGAGGCCAGATGATGTCCACCTCCGGGTGCGGGATTTGACATATTCGATCCCCATTTTAATTCTCAATTTTATACTACTACAGTCCAAATAAAAATGACAAGAGATAATCAAAGGAATTATTTACTTATACATTGTACAGCATTACATGTAGCTATTGATAATATTAAAGAAAGTAAACATCGCAATTCGTTGCGACGATACAAAAAAAAAACATGCAGTGATCATGGTGATAACGCCATTTATTTTACAGTATTTTGAAAACCGTACAATAAGTCAGGATGTGATCGCTAATTATACAGGATGTAAACACAAATTTATGCAATTGCGTGATAACATTTATAGAGGATTCGTATTAAGTTATGTACTATTAATTATTGGGAAAAGCTTGTAACTGGGGAAAATAAGAAACTTCCTGTTATTCTATACAATCTTGTTACTGGTAGTTATAATGGAAATATAGCTTGGTGTAAGAATGTAAAATCTGTGCTTGATAATTGTGGGCTATCAAATATATATGGAACTCTAAATATTTTATAAGTAAAAACTGGTTGTATGATACTGTTAAATTAAGATTAACTGACCACTTCAGACAGACATGGTATGCTACTGTACAGAATTCTCCAAAAGCTCTAAATTATAAATTATTCAAAAATAGTATAAATTTCGAAACCTACTTTGATATTTTAGATGACAAAAATATTGCTTCTTTTTGTAGATTTAGAACGTTGAACACAAAAATTCCTATCGAAATTGGAAGATGGCAAAACATTCAGAGAGAAAATCGTATTTGTACTTTGTGCAATTCCGGTGACATTGGCGACGAGTTCCATTACATTTTAGAATGCTCGGCAATAGACGATAGTAGACAACTGCTACTAAAGCATCATTTTATAAACAGACCAAATATTTTAAAATGTCAAGGTCTAATGAATAGTAGCAGTTCAGTTTCTTGTATATTCCTCCAATAATTGTGGAGCACTTCCCAAAGGGTATAGTTTAAGCAACCCGCCTGAACTAAACAATCTGTGCAAGATTATAAGAATTATTATTAAAAATGCCTAGAATCTCCTGGGTAATCACTTTATGTCTCTATTTTACATTAAACATTTTGTATTTAAAATTTATACTATGTTAATTTATTTGTATATGTCTCTGTACCATTGTACTTTGGTTTATGAGAATAAAGATACATTTGTATATATATATATATATATTCCTATTAATTCTTTTTATCTCTTTTCCTTAAAGTTTGAAATCAGTCGACCAGAACATACAATGTATGTCAATTTTAATCGTTTTTCTGTTTGTATCATCATAAAGAATGGTTAATTTTGTACAATTTTTATGAAACAATTAGTTTCGATATTTTTTCTCATCATTCAAACTTTTCAAAAGCACTTAAATAAAAATAGAAATCGATTTTTATTTCTTTTCAATGATGAACAGTCATACAAGACACACGTTAACATGTAGAGCCAAGTAGCTGTATAAAGAGAGATATCATAACTCAAATTTATTCTGAATAATGGGTGAAACAAAATTCACAATCATATTTTTTTGAATTGTTTATGTATGTAGATACAGATATCGATTAAAGCCTTCAACAGTAATAACAATTGCATTCTAATCGTCCATACAAATGTACAACAAGCAGCACCAAACACATCAACCAAAATAATTCAGTACAAATCATTGAAGGAAAAAAAAAAAACTTGAATCGAAATCTAAACTATCTAATACACGTCATGATGAGTCGTCAAGATTTTCAATGCTATATGTGACATGTTTAACCTAAATATTGTACTAATCAAATGAAAAATCGGTACAGAAATATTTTCGCGGATATCTTTTTGTTGCCCTTAGCCCTTAAAAGCTTATTTCACGGCATTGTCTCTGTGAATATTCATATGAGAAAAATCTAACGCATACACAACGATTTTCATGTATATTCATGTTATTTTTCTACTTAAAAAAAGTTAAGCAAATAAATTGCCCTTGAATTTCAGCCAGAAAAATATACGCATTTGTGTGTCATATCAAGGGGAACTGAATTACTGGAGTCAAATACAATTTTTAGCTTCATATATTTCCTCTTTTTTTTCTTACTAATAAACCTTGTTGAGTTCTTTTGATCAGTATAGACTTGCGGGTCAGGAAATTACTAGTAAATACTGTCTTTTTGCAAATTATGTGTTGTATCTGGTGAATAAGTCAGTGTCCAAGTAGTTATACAAATCTGTATACTATTCGTAAAAGTTAAGAAGACAGTATTAAAATATTTATTCCATGTTATTTCCATATTCTTATTACATTGGAAGGCATCAACACTTAGATTGTGGTGCTTGAGGCAGAGTTCCTTGAAGGGCAAAATGAAGAAGACCTACAATATAATATCACAGATTAAAAACATATCAATCACAAGTTTAAACCTAAATGTGAGAACAAAAGAACAAAAGAAGAAAAAAATACATGTAGATTGATTAAAATTTATTACATACATAAATATAAAAAAGAAGATGTGGAATGATTGCCAATTAGACAACTCTCCACAAGAGACCAAAATGACACAGAAATTAAAAACTATAGGTCACCGTATATATATATATAAATATAAAGCATGGGTTTTTTTTCGTGATTGGAGATACATATAGATTATTACATCGATACAAGTGGATTATCGGATTTATCCAATCGAGATAGTAAAGTTTATAATTTAACTATCGAGATTGGATAAATCCGACAATCCACGCGTTACTATGTAATAATCTGTTTCACTAATGACTAAAAGATAAATGTTCAGTTTTTCTAAACCAAAATCCTCTTCGAGTGCCTTCCACTTTCAACGAAGTCGTCAATTTCATTAACACCTGTTGAACTTCTGAGATCACCGGCAACCACACGTTGATTAATTTTTTTTATACAATTGGTTCGGAAAGGGATATATTTCCATAGAATTAGAGAAATGTATATACAAGTATTCAATTGATATATCGAAAAACGTTTTACTACAAGACCTACAAATATAAGACCTAGGCTAAATTTGGTTCAACTTTTTGAATGTTTGTTTTCAAGGGTCTTCAACTTCGTTTATGGTTTGGTCTACATCTTGTTTAGATTCGAACTCCGTATGAGTCTGATTATGGTTACCTGTATACATGGTATAAACATGCATGATTAAGACTGGTATCTGAGGCGATTTATTTAAATCTGGTTTTCAACGGAAATCAAGTTCAATTAATTTTCTGGAAGTGGAATTTTCTTTCTTTTGTTTAGATGAAAAAATGGTTTTAGCATATTTGCATTTTCTACAAGATAATATGTAACTTTTACAAAACTTTTGTCACGAAAAATTGCTTTCAAGCCCTTCAATGTAAAACTATTTTAAGGGTTTTTGTACAATTCGTATAAATTTGGTGGTAGAATGCATACAAGAGAAACATAAATCTCATCACCAGCCCAGTAGTCAACACTTCGGTGTTGACATGAATGTCAATAATGTGGTCATTTTTATAAATTTCCTGTTTACAAAAGTTTGAATTGTTCGAAAAACTAAGGATTTTCTTATCCCAGGCATAGATTACCTTAGCCGTATTTGGCACAACTTTTTGGAATTTTGGATCCTCAATGCTCTTTAACTTTGTACTTGTTTGGCTTTATAAATATTTTGTTATGAGCGTCACTGATGAGTCTTATGTAGACGAAACGCGCCTCTGGCGTACTAAATTATAATCCTGGTACCTTTGATAACTATATTCAGCTAAATTATTTGACAACTGGAAAGCAACATTATTTTAAGTGCGAACAGACAGACGCACCCGTTTTAGTGACAGTGTCTTACACATGCACACATCTCTAAACAATGTGTACCTTTATAGTAAATACTTTTAATAAGTGATATTTAACCCTGAAAATATATTTTCATACCAGCAGCGGCAGATTGAAATCCTGCATTGTAGCTTACAGCCACCTCGTTTTGGACATAGTCTTCACGGTTGTCTTCATAAACATCATTTACATCAGGTCCACCAACTAGGGCACCAAATAGAATTTGTGGATTGTCAGATGGTGAACTAAGTTGAGCCCAAGTACAAGGTTCTGGCATGTTCGGACATGAACTGAAAAGATAGTGTTTTGGATAACTGCTTAGAAAACTAAGATTACTAAAAGCATTTTCATTATTTGTTTTCTTTCTTAAGGTAATTAGTTATATTTTCTACCTATGAGCAATGGTGTTATATTTATTTATCAGCTGACCAAATCTGTGAGCATGTATCGTCGTTTTCTTTTTGGTTGGTGTCGCATTTTTTTAGGGCAACAAAATTAAGTTAGACAGAAGATACAAAAGTGACATTTAAAAAAAACGATCAAAAGATTTTTATAGCATGTTTTGACCCTGTGACATTCTGTATGTTCCTGTCTGGAACATTTAGTTCAGTGCTTGTCGTTGTGTTGTTGATGTCTGTCATGTTTGATTTTCAGTTAAATTGTTTTATATTTTTTCATATCGGGGCCTTTTGTAGCCGACTATACGGTATGGATATTTCTAATTGTTGAAGGCCTTACGGTTGCCTATAATTGCTTTCATTAAACATCTACTTTATTGTTTCTATGGTGGATAGTTGTCTTATTGTCAATCATACCATACATGTATCTTCCTTTTCTCTATTTCGCGGAGAAGCCCCTTTTATGAATACTTGAAGTTGATAAATATTTACCTTGCACGATGATGTGGCTTCCTTGGATAATTATTACCATACCCAATCTGGTAACTCATTTTGAAATTATTATCGCCGAGCATATAATGTATCTGTGACATGGCCCATGTTTTATATTCTTCAGCTTGGGAAAATCCTGGTGTATCAGCTGCCATCAAAGCGATAAATGCAGCATTTGCTAAAACAAAAAGAGGTTTGTAAATTAAAACGCTTGTTTAAAGTTCCATTCTTCATATAAAAAAAGATATTAAAAAAATTCCGAGTCTTCAAGCAGATTTCTGCTCCACTAAAATCATCTGCCCATTAAAGTATCGATTGAATGGTTGTCAAGATGTATTTTTCCTATTTTAATAAAACATCCATCATGACAATGTTTTTCCCTTCTCTGAACTTTAAAAACTGTCATATGTTATAGTAGATTACTTTCAAGACGATAACAACGTACATGTATAAACAGTCTGTTTACGTGATGCTGATAGGTTCATTCATACACCAGATAGCATACGTGATATTTGACAAAGAGTTATAATAGCCCGCAAAGCACATCTAAAGTTATCTATAGCTGCTCAGACAAAACAATGGCGTCAAGGTGATCAATTATTTGAAACTGATATCGCCAGTGAAAACAGGTAGTTTTCTATCCCAACGTGCTCATTTCTGTGTGTTTGAAATGGTATTTTGTCTGAATGCATACACTGCCGATTTGAAGAGTAATAATCAAAAATATATTTACCAGCATAGCTATTTGATCCCCATTTTTGTCTAAATGTTAAACCACAGTTGGTTTGTGGAACACTTCCACTCATAAACTCTTTCATAAAATTTACGACAGGAGTCTTGTACTTTAGGTCTCCAGTTTCTTGGAAAAGAATTAACTGCAATATAACAAGAAACTCATAAAACAAGAGACATTAAATATCAAGAATTGAACGGAATTTTTATCCGAATTTCCCGGTGCACTGAACATAAAAAATGAAGTGCGAATGGGGCATCCGTGTACTGTGGACACATTCTTGTTAACACTATTCATATTGCATATCACACGATCCTACCCCCAACACTGTACACAGTTTGGTCTGAAATTCATGCTTATATAGTCAATCAACGGTAGAGTATATCGATACACATAAAGAATGTATTTTGAATTGATATTGAAACTATATATCAGAATTTCACAATTTTGGAGATATACATGTACGTGTAGATAAATATAACAAAGAAAACATACCTGACAGGCAACAGTTTTTTCATCCCAAGATAATGACCATGCAGTATATGTGTATGCAAAGCCTTCAGCGTCATTCAAATACTGTTGTTCTTTTGTTGTTTTGTATAACATTGCCGCTGCGAGACAAAGTTCATCTTGGTATCCATTATGTGATCTGGAATTGAATAGTTAAAAAAGAATAACAAAAATACTGAACTCCATGAAAAATTCAAATCGGAAAATCCCATTTAAATGTCAAAATCAAAAGCGCAAACACATCAGACGACTTGAAACAACTCTTATATTCCTGACTCGGTATTGGTATTTCCTTATGTAGAAATGGTAAATTAAATCTCGTTTTATAGCTAGAAAAACATTATAATAGGTTATGTAACTCAACTTAGCATGTCCTAATTTCACCTGAATTTCATCCCGAAGTACAACCATCCGATAGTCATGGTGAATGATGAGTTCTTACGCGTACGTTATTTATGATCTGTTTTCTTGACCTTATATAGACACCCCAATTTCTTGATTTTGAAATCTAGTGGAGTGATTAATTCATTAGTTGTGCACGATCTTCGGCAGGAGTGAGGAATATTCTACTCATTAAGACTGCAGTGGAACTGACCTTGCAACAAGCGGGAATCAAACTTTCAACCTACGTCTTGACAGGTTAGGCATCTCTATAAATGTATTAATCAGACCTTGTACCCATCGGGATCCACTTTGATGAATGATGTTTTTTTATCTAATTACTTACGTATAAAACGGATTTACTTCTGGTACAGAATCACTGTATTTGCTTCTGTATGTTTTTGCAAATGCATACAATGTTTTTGCTCTTGACAGCAATTGAGCTGAATAGGCGGGATCTATAAATTATACAAAAATGCATACTGTATGTTGTCTTCTTTATGATTTTATAGACACACAAAATATTGTAGGTTATAGTTGAATCAATCAACAATTAAAGAAGGAATTTACCATTTTTTTTTTATTGTACATTCTAAGTTTCCGTAACAATACATCAGTAATTACTATTCGAAAATCACCTTCATGTGCAAATGCAATAGATGCAGATGCAAATGCTGACACAGTTTCCCCGGCAACATCACTTCCGGGTTTACTGGGTGTTACAGCAAATGCGTCTCTGGTATACGTCATTTGTTCAGGTCGTCCCCAAAAGGCATGGTCTTTATTGCCGTCTGCTACCTATAGTGAAAATGAAATGTGTTTCGAATACGTTTTTATAAAAAAAAAAAAAATTTCAATGAATTTATGTCCTTTTCGTTCATTTCATTTTTATTTTTGAGTGAATGATTCAACCAGCTATCAAACTCTCGCATGTGACGTCATAACCCGATTGATATTCTATGTCTTCTGCCCACTTCAAGACAAAAGAATCACAAAAAACGGACCATAGAATGATTCGAAAAATAGAGATCTTCAAAATATATACTCCAGTTTAAGCTACATATACTTTTTTTTTTTATCTCTCCCATGTTTAAACAGAAGCAAATAAAGTTTTCTAAACTAATTTGTTCTGATTATGATTTTTAAAAGCAAGTTATGCAATTGGATATATATTTCAGACGGATATTAAGAATTGTTTGTTGTCAATATAATACATTTTAATGCAACTGTCATGCAAGTGAGAGGTTTAGCTAGCAATAAAAGCAGGTTTAATACGCCATTTTCTACATAAGAAAATATATGTATCAAGTCAGGAATATGACAGTTGTTATCCATGTTTGGGCTTTTGATTTTGCCATTTGATTACGAACTTTCCGTTTTGAATTTTCCTCGGAGTTCGGTATTTTTGTTATTTTTATTTTTTCAAAGGTATTTGTTTTTATTTGAAAAGTCTTTCACTCATACGTCAACACGTTTGATGCAGTATTTATTTTTTAATTGTACCAATGGTTAACTAAAACAATCCGTTCATAGGAGAGTAACTCATTGTTTATTTTACACTGTCTGTAAATGTACAAACTACAAATGTATGACAATTTCATAATCATACCTGACAAAAGTACAGATTTTTGCTTTCTATCCAACATTTTTGTAGGTAATCTAACGGCCATTTTATTGAATCATACATCAATTCAAGTTGTCCGGCTGCTTCATAAGCATCTTGCCATTGACTCAGTCCCCAGGACAAAATAGTAGTCGCACTGGCCATTGGAAAGTTGAATTTTACACCGTCACCAGCTATAGCAAAGCAAATAAATAGTAGTGGTCAAGTTTTAATCATTTAGTTTCTTTAAAATTTTCTATTTTAAGAGACCGAACCCGATTTAACGTTTTATCCCATTGTGACATTTGACACATCTTTTTTGAAGATATTTTATATATCTTTCAGCACTTTTAAAAGAAGGCAAATAACACATCGAATTTCAGATTTGTATAACTGCTATGTCTTACCGTCATACCAGCCACCGGTCAAATCTTCTCCCTGGAATCCTTTATCATTAAGGGCTGAGTCACCTCTGTAAGGAATTCTATTATCTGGCGGAAGTTTTCCAGATCTTTGGGCTTCGTAAAATAGAATCGAAAGTTCTATAACCTTTGCATAGTCATATTTGGTAGTGACTGAAAATATAAATTATCAGGATCTTATTAATGACAATTCATTTCAAGATATATGATAAAACGTTAATTTCATAATAAAAATTGACATATATGTACCTAAAGTAAACTGTATAGTCATATGACATGTGTTTTATAACTAAATGGCTATTTTTTTATTATAAAACTTGTGTACATATGCATTTTTCTCAAAGAAAACTCTTTAACTTGTCCAAATTTAGAAGAAATTTACTTTTTTGTAATTGTTGGCTGCCAAACAACAATTCGTCGACATGTTTTCCATATGCAGTTACCTTAGAGTGACTTTTCTCGTAAAAATTCGGTGATCGCAATACGCAAGTGCGATAGGGAAAACCAAATTGACCAAGAGAGTCATCAAACGTAAACATCGCTCCGTCATCGAATTAACTGTATCTTATTGTACATGTTACATAGAAATTAATAGTGTATTGACTTGAATTATCAACGATATAAGAAAAGGACTTACAAACAGGGTAATGCGAGACTCAAGTCAATACACTTTTATTGTCTCTATACTGCAATTAGTTATAAAAGGTATCAGGATTATTATTTGGAACACCAGACACGCGTTTCGTCTTCATAAGACCCATCAGTGACGCTCAGATCTAAATATTTATAAAGTCAAACAAGTGCAAAGTTGAAGAGCATTGAGGAATCAAAAAAAGTTGTGCCAAATACGGCTAAGGTAATCTATTCCTGGGATAAGCAAATCCTTAGTTTTACGAAAAATTAAAAGTTTTGTCTACATAAAATTTAATAAATTGACCATAATATTATAATTGATATTCATGTCAACACCGGAGTGCTGACTTCTGGGCTGGTGATACCCTCGGGACGAAACGTCCACCAGCAGTGGCATCGACCCAGTAGTGTAAATAGTTATCAAAAGTACCAGGATTATAATTTGATACGTCAGAATCGCGGTTCGTCTTCATAAGCCTTATAATCAGCGACGCTCAGATCTAAATAGTTATAAAGTCAAACAAGTACAAAGTTGAATAGCATTGAGGTACCAAAGTTTCAAAAAGTTGTGCCAAATACGGTTAAGTTAATCTATTCCTAGGATAATAAAATCCTTAAAAAAGAGGGACGAAAGATACCAAAGGGACAGTCAAACTCATAAATCCAAAACAAACTGACAACGCCATGGCTAAAAATGAAAAAGACAAACAAACAACAGTATTTACGAATCTAGAGAATAAAAATTCAAGTGTTGTTTATTGTGATATTGTTAATTATTTGATTTTAATATTAGGCACAATACCCCTTTAAAAGGCCCCACATCTGGCGGAGAAATATACAACACAATGAAATGTACTTTACATGTACCTGTTAAAACCAATCAATAGTGAACGAATTTGTTTAAATATCAGCAATAAGCAATAAGCATAAAACATAATTATTTATAGTGAAATATGTTTTTCTAAAAATTGTAAAATCATTATCACTGAACCAGTATATATTTGTTTAGGGTTCAGCTGAAGGACGCCTCCGGGTGCGAGAATTTCTCGTTGCATTGAAGACCTGTTGGTGACCTTCTGCTGTTGTCTGCTCTATGGTCGGGTTGTTGTCTCTTTGGCACATTCCCCATTTCCATTCTCAATTTTAAGTTTGAATTGTTCACAATTGTAAAATAGATAGTTTTTATTCGTTCCACCCTTAGGCGTATAACAAGGACAGGTTGGTCGTCATGGGTATTTAAATATAGTTCTGACTCTACTATTTAAATATTCATGAGGAAAAGTGAAATCGGGTCAGTGACAGTATATGACATAGAAATATACAATCAACGCATTTTGACTGCTCAAATAGAATAAGTGCAGTATAAACACGTTCTATTTGAGCAGTCAAAATAAATCCAAGCTTCTTAGTTGATTGTTTAACAAGGTGACAATCGGTTAATTTCGGTTTCAAAACACGACCATTAATAAGCTGACATATTTTCACAACAACACTGACCGAGTGACATATTTTTTCGACGATTATATGATATGGATGCGTTAAAAATGATAACAATGTGCACAGAAGACAAAGTTTATGACATATGCATGCATTGGTTCAAGAATTGGATTTACATTATTTTTCACCATGCTCGTTTCAGATTACTTTAATACCAAAAGAGGGACGAAAGATACCAGAGGGACAGACAAACTCATGGATTGAAAATTAACTGACAACGCCATGGCTACAAATACAAAATAACTAGATGACCATGAAAAGCATTTTCAATTTATTGTAGATATTTGCTCTCGATATCAATTCGTTTCTTTTTCTAAAAACTAATCAAATGGACACATTTGATTGTTGTACATTAATGTGATTTACCTGGCTGTAAAGTGGATGTAGTCGGCGATGTTTGTTGTTGAGTAGTTGTAGCCGGTGATGTTTGTTGTGTTGTCGTTGCTGGTTCTTCTGTTGGTTCGACATTACTTGTGCAGAATCCATCCAAAGGAATGTCTCCTTTTT